>OX393554.1:24326892-24926892 GCA_947650365.1 Chamaelirium japonicum | reverse complement strand
CTCGCCACCCACGGAGGAAGCTCGCCCTTCACCAGCGAGGTCCACCAAGGGGGTTTTCCGCACCATTGGACCCCCCCGAAATTTGTATTGTTTGACGGGTCGCAAGATCCCGTCGACCATCTCTTGGCCTACAGGAAGCTCCTATTTTTTCGGGACCAGGACCACGTCCTGTACCGAGCGTTCCCAAGCAGTCTGACCGGATCGGTGTTGAATTGGTTCCACAAGCTGCCGTCCGGCATGATCCCCGACTTTCCAACTCTCTCTAGGCTATTCCTGGAGCAGTATCGCTGTAATAGGCAGCCCCCGAAGAGGATCGAATCTCTGTTTACTCTAGCCATGGGAGCTCGCGAAACGCTCCGGTGCTTCGCAACGCGATTCCGAAGTGCCTACCTCGCTCTGGAAGATGCGGCGGGCCAGGATCGCACCGTGGTGAGTGCTTTCAGAAGCACCCTCCCCGAGGGGGGCAAGCTTCATGACGCCTTAATGATCAAGGACCCTCACACAATGGTCGAACTATTTGCCCTGGTCCAGCAGCACATCAAGCTCGAGGATGCGGTGCTAGATCGGAAGGGAAAGGCAGTGGAGCAGCGACCACCTCCGGCTTTGCGACCTCTTGTCGTTAAGGCCGTGGAGAGGAGGGAGGTGCCACTTACGGTACCTTTGCTCGGACCGTCCGCAGCTCCTGCAGTACAGCCCGCTGAAGCCCCCGCGACGGCCGCTGGAAGGCCGGCGAACTGGCGCCTACCTCCAGGACCCGGGGAACGGGACTTCACCGTGCTGACCCACTCGCTAGGGCAAATCTTCCATCAGATTCGGAATGAGCCCTTCTTCCAGTACCCGCCACCCCTACAGGTCGGAGAGCCCGGCTCTACCGACAACTCGCAGCGGTGCGCTTTTCATCGAAGCCCTGGGCATCACACTAATAGATGCCGGGCTCTGAAAAACCACCTGGAGGATTTGGTCACCTTGGGACACTTGAACCAATTCATCTCGCCCCTGAGGAGGTTCGAGGTGATTCCAGAACGAGCCCCTCGGGAGGGAGATCGCCCAGGACTCGCGGAGCCCGGCTTACCTCCGCCTCCCCCGGGAGGACCGGCGATCTGCCACACCATCAGCGGGCGGCTGAGCGGCCCGAGATCCAGTAATGAAACCCGCCGGCGAGTCAGGGAGATGGAGCGGGCTCAGAAGGTATTTTCCGTCTCGCTAACTCCTACTTTACTTCAAGCACCAAGGATGGAAGCCCGCGATTTCCTTTGGTTTTCGGAGGACGACATGACTGGGGTCGTCACACCCCACAATGACCCCCTCGTTATATGCCTGATGATGGCCAATATCGAGGTGAGGCGAGCTCTGGTTGATTCGGGGAGCGCTGTTGACATCCTTTTTCTGTCGGCCTATCTGCGAATGGGGTTGAGACTCGCCGACCTGTCTCCCTCGATGAGCTCCCTCAGTGGATTCACCGGTGAGGTCGCCAAAGTTGCGGGAGAGATAACCCTTACCGTGACAGCGGGCCCGAAAGTTCGCCAAGTCCGCTTCGCGGTAGTCGACGGGAATTCGGCCTTTAACGCCATCCTTGGGCGGCCTTGGCTAAGGCAGATGAAGGCTGTATCTTCACCCAACCATCAGGCCCTCAAATTCCCAACCACGAGCGGGGTCGTGGTTATTCGGGGTGATCAGGTAACCGCTACCAGATGCGAGCAGGATGTCCTTCACCTCATGGACATGGAGGTCGCCGAGGCCAAGAGGCCCGCACCCTCCTAGCAATTATCGCCCGCTATGAGCGAGCTCCTGGGGAGCCCGCTGGGGGCATCCTCGCCTAAGTCCCCTACTCCATCCTCGGGTGGGAGCGGTGTGGATATTAAGTTGGAGGAAGGTCGCCTGACAACCCCCAAGAGAGGAAGCTTTCCAGTTGCCGAGCCACTTCAAGAGGTTGACATTGGCGGCGAAGAAGGGCCGAGAGTGGTTAGCCTCGGGACCTCGCTAACCAAGGGCGAGGTCCTGGCCATAACCAACTTGCTCAGGGAATACCGTGACGTATTCGCCTGGAGCTTCACGGACATGCCAGGGATTGACCCGGAGGTCGCCTGTCATCGTCTGCACACCATGAAAGAGTTCCCGCCGGTCAAGCAGAAAGCTCGGCACATACCTGCTACGAAGTCCGTTGCAGTAGCGGCGGAGATAGACAAGCTAGAGCGAGCTGGCTTCATCCGCGAGGCGCACTTCCCCGAGTGGATCTCCAATATCGTGGTGGTGCCCAAGAAGAGCGGAGCGGTCAGAGTGTGCATTGACTTCTCCGACCTCAATAAGGCATGCCCGAAGGACGGTTTTCCTCTCCCACGGATAGGCGCACTGGTCGACGCAGCTGTCGGGTTCCGGGCTCTATCTTTCATGGATGGATACTCAGGGTATAACCAGATACCCCTCCATCCCGAAGATCAGGAGAAGACTGCCTTCTACTCCGGAGCGGGCTACCAGAAGCTATACTGCTATCGAGTGATGCCCTTCGGACTCAAGAATGCTGGAGCGACCTACCAAAGGTTAGTCACTCAGATGTTTAAAAATCAGATCGGCAGAAATGTCGAGGTTTATGTTGACGACCTTCTGGTAAAAAGTCGAGAGCGAGGAGGGCATGTCGCCGACCTCCGCGAAACCTTCGAAATACTGAGAAAGTACCGAATGAGGCTGAACCCGGTGAAGTGCGCATTCGGGGTGACTTCGGGAAAATTCCTCGGGTACCTGGTCACCCACAGGGGGATCGAGGCCGACCCTGGGCAAATCCGAGCACTTGTCGAAATGCCCACACCAAGAACCCGGCAGGAAGTCCAGAGATTGAGCGGGCGAATCGCCGCGCTCAATCGATTTATATCCAAATCCTCAGACAATTACCGGCCTCTTTTCGAGCTGCTACGAAAAGGAGCGAGCATTTGCTGGGATGAAAAATGCGAGCGCGCCTTTCAGAAGATCAAGGACTATCTGGCAAGCCCGCCGATCCTAGCGGCACCAAAAGATTGCGCCGAGCTTGGCATATATCTCGCGGTCACAGAAAATGCCGTAAGCGGGGTCCTGGTAGTGGAAGAAGCAAAGGTAGAGCGGCCTGTCTACTTTGTGAGCCACACGATGCTTCCCGCCGAGCTCCGATATCGACCAATCGAGAAGGTCGCTTTGGCCTTGGTTCTTACCGCGAGGAAGCTTCACCCCTACTTCTCGGCTCACACCGTCAAAGTCATCACGGAACATCCCCTGAAGAGCGCCCTCTCCAGGCCTTCGGTAGCCGGCAGGTTGTATCGATGGTCTGCCGAGCTCGCCGCCTATGGATTGGAATATGTCCCTCGAGTTGTCGTCAAAGGGCAGGCTCTTGCCGATTTCTTGGCGGATTTCCCCATAGAAGAACCAGCTCAGTACCAGGAGGATGAGCCAACTGAGGCACACCCTGGGAAGGCGGGGTTCTTGGATAACCAGGGCGAGCTTCCTCCAACTAAGCGTTCAGAGGAGGCGGGCTGGGAATTATTCGTTGATGGATCCTCCAACGCATTGGGGGCTGGGATCGGGGTCGCACTGATCGCCCAAGAGGTACTGCTTGAGAAATCAGTCCGACTGGATTTTGCCGCTACCAACAATGAAGCGGAATACGAGGCGTTACTGGCTGGTCTGGAGCTCGCTCAAGAGGTAGGCACCAAATGCTTGAAAGTCTTTAGTGATTCCCAGCTAATTATTTGCCAAATCAATGGGGAGTATGCCTCCCGTGATGCACGAATGGCGGGCTACGTGGATCTGGTGAAGGGCAAGGCCGCGGAATTTGAGAAGATCACCTTCGAGCAAATCCCGTGGGCCGATAATAGGCGAGCTGATGCTTTGGCAAACACCGCCTCCCTGCTGGGAACGTCCGAAGCTCGCCAGATTCTCATTGAGGTCCAAAATCAGTCTCGGCTCCAGCAGGCGGAGCCTGCTGTTAACCAAGTTTCTGCCGACGTATCTCTTGGCGGGTGGATAGCTCCCATTCTTCGTTTTCTTCAGAAGGGCGAGCTTCCAGAAGGCAAAGAAGAAGCCCGGCGAGTGGAGAAATGCGTTGGTCGCTATCTCATTCGCTGGGGTCGCCTTTTTCGAAGATCTTTTGGCGGGCCGAATCTTCGTTGCATCGAGAGCCCGGAGACCGAAGAAGCACTGAATTGCATCCACTCTGGCGAGCTAGGAAACCACGCTGGGGGGCGATCTCTAGCTGCGAAAGTACTAAGGCAAGGATACTGGTGGCCCACTCTGGAGCAAGACGCTTTGAAGGTCGCCCAGAGGTGCATCCAATACCAGAAGCACGCCACGACGAATCATATGCCCGCAGAAGAACTGCATCCTCTGGCGAGCCCCTGGCCTTTCCAGCAGTGGGGGTTGGACATTGTGGGACCTTTCCCTGTGTCAGCCCGGCAAAAGAAGTTCATCTTAGTAGCTACGGACTACTTCACCAAATGGGTGGAAGCGGTCCCGCTAGCTAAGATTGGTGAGAAGCAAGTAAAGGATTTCCTTTGGAAGAATATCTTCTGCCGCTTCGGGCTGCCCAGAGTACTCATCACCGACAACGGTCGCCAGTTCGACAATCGCTTGATCAGAAGCTTTTGTGTTGAATATGGAGTCGACTTAAGGTTCTCGTCCCCAAGGTACCCTCAAAGCAACGGGCAGGCTGAAGCAACGAATCGCGTGATCCTTGACAACCTCAAGAAAAGGTTGGAAGAAAAGAAAGGACTGTGGGAGCAGGAGCTCGACGGCGTGCTATGGGCTTATCGTACCACTCCACGACGCTCGACTAACGAATCACCTTTCAGCCTGACTTACGGATGTGAGGCTGTGCTACCCGTCGAGGCCGAGCTACCCACTGAAAGAAAGCTCACGGCAGATGAGGTCGATAATGATGCTCTGCTCGCCGACTCCCTCAATCAGCTCGAAGAAAGACGAGAGCGCGCGAATCTACACCTCGCCGGGTACAGGCAAGAAATGAAGCGCGCCTACGACAAAAGAGTCCGCCATCGGGCATTCAAAGCCGGGGACATGGTGATGAGAAAGGTGTTCGCAAATACTCAAGAGCCTAATGCAGGGAAGCTCACGGCGAACTGGGAAGGCCCCTACATAATACGCGAAGCGCGAGGCTCGGGGGCTTACCAGTTGATGACCGCTGAAGGCGACCTGTTAGAGCGACCTTGGAATGTTTTGCACCTTTGCAAGTTTTACGCTTAAAGGGGATTTAGTAAGTTATCTTCTGAAGTTATGAATGAATGATGGGGTTTTCAACAAAGAATTCAACTCGGGAGCTCGCCGCAGCGAGAGCTCGCTTGATCTACAAAGTAGTCCGCCGTTGTGCGGACTTAAAGCAAGACCGGGATCCTCAGAGGCGGCCAGTGGGCGACCTTGAGCTTCCCGGGGCAGTCCGCCGTTGTGCGGACTTAAAGCAAGACCGGGATCCTCAGAGGCGGCCAGTGGGCGACCTTGAGCTTCCCGGGGCAGTCCGTCGTTGTGCGGACTTAAAGCAAGACCGGGATCCTCAGAGGCAGCCAGTGGGCGACCTTGAGCTTCCCGGGGCAGTCCGCCGTTGTGCGGACTTAAAGCAAGACCGGGATCCTCAGAGGCAGCCAGTGGGCAACCTTGAGCTTCCCGGGGAAGTCCGCTGCCAAGTGGACTCTAAACCTAACCAGGATCCTTCGTGTTCACCTGCCATGAACGGAAGCATCCTGGCGTTGGCGTACCCCTCGAAGGGCGAGCCCACCGAACAGGATCATCGAGAGAAATTAACCGGGCAGGGGGCAGCTAGCACTAATTAGTTTCCTTTAAAAATAAAAATGGTTTAAGTCTCTGAGTGTAGGGAAGTTTTTAGTCTTTTGGTTTGCTTATCGTTTTTCCGGGCTCAGAGACTACATTGAGGTTTAGCGAGCATGCCGAGTTTTTCGTTTGCATATATTTTGAAATAAAAAGTTTGAATCGAATTAGCTGCCTCGCCCGGGGTATCGATCTCGAGGTCGCTGCGAACTCCTAAAGCGGACTCATGAGCAAACGCGGAGAAAGAAATAAACAGAGAGACAAGCTCAAAAAGATTTCTATTTCATTACATTTATCATTACAACGGGGTTACAAAAGGAGGCTTAGGCCGGGCCAGCACCCGCGCCGTCGTCATCACCACGCTTCCTCTTTTTCGACCTTTCGGCCTTGTACTTCTCGATGGCGTCGAGCGCGCCTTTCCGCAGGAGCTCGTTGAGCTGCGCCTGGAGGCGGCGTTGCTGAGCGTGGAGGTCTTGGAGATGCGTTTCCCTTAGAGACGCGATCTCATCCCTAGAGGCCACCAACTGACGTTGAAGCTCGGAGATTTCCTTCTGGGCGGCCTCTTCAGCTCGACGGGCCCCTTGCGCATCGGATAGGGCGCGGTCGCGGGCGTCCTCAACCGAGGCTAGCGTGGTGGTGAAGGTGGCGGCCCGCTGGCGCAGTTCGTCGACCTCCGTGTTAGAGGAGGCGACCTGCTGGCGCAGCTGGTCCACTTCAGCCCGCAGCTCGCCCGACCGGTCCATTTGGCGAATTCGGTGGATGTACTCGTCTACTCTCCTCTCCGAGTCATGGAGAGTGTCATCGTAGAGGGCGACAGTGCTCCCCGCGACTTCCGCGACCTCGTTAGCGAGAGCCCGGCTGACTCGCTCTACCTGCGGAAAGGGCGAACAGTTTGAGTTAGAAGTTAGAGCAGGAGTTTGGGGACAAAGGAGTATGAAGGTGGCCTTACCTCGAGCAGTCGGTTGATGAGAGCGATGTAGGGAGTCCGGGCGAAGATGTTGCGCCCCAGGATCTCCCGTATGAAGAAAGGGGCGCGCTCGGGGTCGCCAGAGGAGGAGCCCGCCTGGCTCGCCTCGGCAGGAGCAGCGGGAGGAGGCGCAATGATGGCAACAGCAGCGGGCTCGGCCCCTTGAGCACCGATGACCCCTTCATTGATAGGGGAAGGCACGGCGGCTCCCCCTTGCCCAGGCAAGTCCGGGTCCGAGCTTTCCGAGCTGGAGCACGGAAGGTCGTCGAGGATGGCCCCCAGGTCCGGAGACCAGTAGACCAACCCGCCCAGCTCCGGGAGAGGAGGAACCTCAAGAGCACCAGGCGCGGGCTCGGACGCGGGCGCGCTAATAGCAGGCGCAGGCGCGGGCTCGGGCGCGGGCGCGCTGGTAGCTTGCGCAGGCGCGGGCTCGGGCGCGGGCGTGCTGAGGGCAGGCGCAGGCGTGAGCTCGGGCTCGGGCACCGGCGAGCTGGCAGGTGCGGGCTCGGGCACGGGCTCAGGCGCGGGCTCGGGCGCGGGCTCGGGCGCAGGCGCGCTAGCAGCAGAGGGCGCAGGCGTGGGCGCGGGCGCGCTGAGGGCAGGCACAGGAGCGAGCGCGGGCTCGGGCGC
This sequence comes from Chamaelirium japonicum, assembly GCA_947650365.1. Classification (NCBI taxonomy): domain Eukaryota; kingdom Viridiplantae; phylum Streptophyta; class Magnoliopsida; order Liliales; family Melanthiaceae; genus Chamaelirium; species Chamaelirium japonicum. Next base: position 24,919,499 of record OX393554.1, on the reverse strand, counting down.
CGGCGTGCTGGCAGGCGCGGGCTCGGGCGCGGGCTCGGGCGCGGGCGCAGGCGCGGGCTCAGGCGTGGGCTCAGGCGCAGGCGCGTTTGCAGCGGAGGGGGCAGGCGCGGACGCGGACGTGCTGGGAGCAGGCGCGGCCGGTGTCGGCATCGAGCTCGGAGCAAGCGGAGGGTTTGAGCTCGGCGGAGCCGATCCCTCGAAGGGCGGGGGAGGCATCGCAGTTGCAGCCGCGGGCTCTTCTTCTGAAGCCCGCTCCTCGCCGTCTGAGCTGGAGGTCGTGCTGAGATCATCGGCTGATCCCAAGCCCGCCTCCGTGAGGGCGGGCCTTCCTCCGCTCCTCGACAACACGTTGGAAGGCTTCACGAGCCTCCCGAACAATGCTGTCCTCTTCCAGCGGGCGGGCTGGAGGAGTCTTCTTCTTCTTCGACTTCTTCCGCGAGGCGCCCTCCTCTGGATTCATCACCGCAACAAAGAGAGTTTTAGTCAGGTCGCCAGGGAATCCGCGCATCAGCACTTCAGCCATTGGGGACTCCACTTCCGCCATGCTGAGAAGAAGCTCGACGCGCGGATCCTCGGGCTCGATGAAGGAAATACGACGTCGCCGAGGCTCTGGGACTGGGGCCCTCGAAGGAATAACGAGAGTGGTCGCCTGACCTGGGGCTGCTTCGCGGGCTGGTGGCGGCGGTAGCGCGACATCCTCCTCGTGGAGCATCTCGAGGGTGTCCTTGTCGGCGACCTGAATAGGGAAAGCCCGCTTCTTCCCCTTCTTCGCCGAGGTCCCCGCAGAGGAAGTCGCGGCAGCGGGCCGGGAGACCGCGACCTTCTTCCGCACCTTCTGCCGGGTGGTGACGGTTCCGGTCCGGAGATCCTTCCAGAGGAAGGAGAAGTCCGGTGGGAGGACCTTCTCGAGGGTTCGACCCCCGAGGAAGTCCAGAATCGCCTCATCGAGCGATCTCTCGTGGGCTACGGCGATGCACTTCTTCCCCTTAGCCCGGAACTCCGCGATCTCCTTGAAGACAGGGAGAGGCGGTCTGCCGGGAAGGGAGGGTACGCCGGCTCGAGGACCTCGCCACTCGCCATCGATCACAAACGGGTACGCTTTCCAGTACCGATCTTTGTTCTCGACGGCGGTGAACGGAAGCACCTTGCCGGAGCGACCCGTGAGGTAGAACTGACCACAGTCTACCTCGTCGAAGAAGGGCCCCGGTTTGAGGAACCACTTCTTCAGGAGGTAGGCAAGGGGGATCCTCAAGTTTAGGGCTTCCTCGATGCGAGCAAGCCCATAGAGGATCCCCCACGAGTTTCACGGAAGCTGGGCGGGGCATAAGCCCGCCAGTTCCAGGAGCTCGCTGGCCAGATAGTTCAGGGGCAGCCGTAGCCCTGACCATAATTGCCCCACGGAGACCACGGTCCCCGAGGGCGACCTCCCGGAGCTCGGGAGAGGAAGAATGGCGAGCTCTTGGGGAATTCCCACCGCGGTTCGCAGGCTATCGGGGATGGGCGCACCCCCGATGGCATGGAACCAAACAACGGCGGGCTCCTTCAGAGGTGCCTCTTCCCCAGAGCCCGGAGCCCGCACCGAGATAGGGGCGACATTGAGAGGCCCCTCTCGGGAGGATGCGGAAGCAGCAGCAGTTGAAGAGGCAGCAGCAGCAGAGGAAGCCATGAGCGAGAGGGCGCTAACAAAATGCAAGCTGAAAGCAGAAGGAGAAAGGGAGAACTGTTTTTCACGCAGCGGTAAAAACACACCCCTCATCCCCTATTTATAGGCAAGTGAGAGACAGGTGAATCGGGCCGTAGTTAATGCCCGAGCGCGCCCAACGAGGCGACACGCCGACGGTTGAAGCGACAGCTCGCCGTTCTCCAATCAGGTGGTGCCACGTGGGCCACGCGTGGAAAAAGCTGCGCCGACGCCGACACTGACATTTACTGACAAAAGAAGAGCGAATGAGGAGGAGACACGTGTCTCGCACCGGTCGGGATCTTATGATGAGATTCGCTGTATCCGCCTTGAGCCTCGCGCCGCATTTAAGATGAAGCGACCGTTGAAGATTCGGAGCGATACCCCAGTCACAAGATCGCCCACGGCAGGTGCCCGCAGCTCGCTCGAGGTAGACCCTGACCGCATGTGACGAGCTCGCATCGGAAGGAGATCGCTCGTGGCTGATGCTCATGGCCCGCCCAGCGTTTGTGAAATACTGGGAGTCAAAGCTCTCGACGCAGATCGCTCGCGGCAGGTGCCCGCAGCTCGCTCGAGGCAGACCCTGACCGCATGTGACGAGCTCGCATCGGAAGGAGATCGCTCGTGGCTGATGCTCGTGGCCCGCCCAGCGTTTGTGAAATACTGACAGTCAAAGCTCTCGGCGCAGATCGCTCACGGCTGGAACCCGCGGCTCGCACGGCGATGGTTGCAAAAGCATGGTCCTCGAGGTCTCACTAAGGAGAGATAGCTCGGGTACAGAAGCTCGCCCATAGTCCATCCCCATTGAGACTCCTGAGCAAGCGTCGAAGTCTCCTTAGTCGCTCCCTCAGGAGGGGGTAATGTTGGGGGTAGCTGAAACTCGCTCAGGAGCTCGATCTCTCTCCCGGGCTCGCCTAGTCATCTTGGCAGGGAGCGAGATCCACACTGGGCTGAAGGGGCCCTAGGCAAAGAGCTCGCCAAGCTCTCTCAGGAGTTCGCCCAATCCCGCCCAGGAGTTCGCCAAGCCCGCACAAGAACTCACTTGCGGTAGTAGCGGGAGTTAGACCGTCATGCATAACAAAGACACCGGCATCGCGAACGCCCCTGGCTCATGCGGGAGCTCGCCCAAGCTCGCTCGGGAGCTCGCCCAAGCTCGCTCGGGAGCTCACCTAAGCTCGCGAAGGAGACCGCCCAAGCTCGCTCGGGAGCTCACCTAAGCTCGCTCGGGAGCTCGCCCAAGCTCGCTCGGGAGCTCGCCCCCATTTTGAGCTGAATGGACACCCTGTATCTGAGTGCAGCTTGCTCAGCAGCCCGCCCGAGCTCGCCCATACCCCTGTTTATCGAAGAGGTTGCTCCCGCGAGGTCCGACTCTTGATAGATATGGACGGAAGGGCGAAGCAGTGCCGGGCGAGCTCGCCTTTGCTTCCTCTCTGAGACCGCCCAGACTTGAACATTCCAGAATAGCCACCTGGCCGCGACAACAAAGATGCTCTCCCCCACTCAAACCGCCTGGCAGGCTTGACGATAGAATATCAGGGCGCGAGTACCAAGGACTGTCAGGGCACGAGTACCAAGGACTGTCAGAACAACGTGAGCCAGAACGTGGGGGGTCTAGAAGGCTCTGGAAGAATCTCCACGTGTCAGGCCACGGTAGGCCGTCTATTGCTATAAATGCTCCCCCCCAGGCTCCATAGTACAGGTTCGAAATCCCTTCCCCTACCGCTTTGGTATACAACAGCTCGCCGTTGTGCTACCGGGACTGACTTGAGCGTCGGAGGGTCTGCGCTCCGAAGGGAGCCAGCCGTTCTCACGTTCTCTTCTTTGTCTTGCAGGTGGCTCGCAAGGACCAGCGAAAATATCCCCCAACAGATACCTTTATGCAAATGAATTAGAATGGATCGTACGAATGAGTAAGAATGGATCGTACAAATGAAATAGAATGGATCGTATGAATGAATTAGAATGGATCGTGCAAATGAATTAGAATGGATCGTACGAATGAATAAGAATAGATTGTGCGAATGAGTAAGAATGGATCGTATGAATGAATTAGAATGGATTGAATTTGAATGAATCGTACGAATGAATTAGAATGGATCGTACGAATGAATTAGAATGGATCGTACGAATGAAATAGAATGGATCGTATGAATGAATTAGAATGGATCGTGCGAATGAATTAGAATGGATCGTACGAATGAATTAGAATGGATCGTACGAATGAATTAGAATGGGTCGTGCGAATGAATTAGAATGGATCGTACGAATGAATTAGAATAGATTGTGCGAATGAATTAGAATGGATCGTACGAATGAATTAGAATGGATCGTACGAATGAATGAATAGATCGTGCGAATGAATTAGAATGGATCGTACGAATGAATTAGAATGGATCGTACGAATGAATTAGAATGGATCATACGAATGAATTAGAATGGATTCATTCTAATGGATCGTACGAATTAATTAGAATGGATACATTCGCACGAATTAGAATGGATCGTACGAATGAATTAGAATGGATCGTACGAATGAATTAGAATGGATCGTATGAATGAATTAGATTGGATCGTATAAATGAATTAGAATGGATCGTATGAATTAATTAGAATGGATCGTGCTAATGAATTAGAATGGATCGTACGAATGAATTAGAGTGGATATATTCGTACAAATGAATTAGAATGGATACATTCGTGCGAATGAAATAGAATGGATCGTGCGAATGAATTAGAATGGATCGTACGAATGAATTAGAATAGATTGTGCTAATGAATTAGAATGGATCGTATGAATGAATTAGAATGGATCGTACGAATGAATTAGAATGGATCGTACGAATGAATTAGAATGGATTGTACGAATGAATTAGAATGGATCGTACGAATGAATTAGAATGGATCGTACGAATGAATTAGAATGGATCGTGCGAATGAATTAGAATGGATCGTACGAATGAATTAGAATGGATTCGCACGAATGTATCCATTCTAATTCATTCGTACGATCCATTCTAATTCATTCGTACAATCCATTCTAATTCATTCGCACGATCCATTCTTACTCATTCGTGCGATCCATTCTAATTCATTCGCACGATCCATTCTAATTCATTAATACGATCCATTCTAATTCAATCGCACGATCAATTCTAATTCATTCACACTCATACGATCCATTCTAATTCATTCGCACGAATGTATCCTTTCTAATTCATTCGTACGATCCATTCTAATTCATTCGCACAATCTATTCTAATTTATTCGAACGATCCATTCTAAGTCATTCGTACGATCCATTCTAATTCATTCGCATAATCCATTCTAATTCATTAGCACGATCCATTCTAATTCCTTCGTATGATCCATTCTAATTCACAATTCTAATTCATTCGCACGTATCCATTCTCATTCATTCGTACGAATGGATCGTATGAATGAATTAGAATGGATACATTCGTGCAAAAGAATTAGAATGGATTGTATGAATGAATTAGAATGGATCATTTGAGTGAATGCGAATGGATCGTGCGAATGAATTAGAATGGAATGAATTAGAATGGATTGAATTAGAATGAATCGTACGAATGAATTAGAATGGATCGTACAAATGAATTAGAATGGATCGTACGAATGAATTAGAATAGATTGTGCGAATGAATTAGAATGGATCGTACGAATGAATTAGAATGGATCGTACGAATGAATTAGAATGGATCGTATGAATGAATTAGAACGGATCGTGCGAATGAATTAGAATAGATCGTACGAATGAAATAGAATGGATTCGCACGAATGTATCCATTCTAATTCAATGGATCATGCGAATGAATTAGAATGGATCGTACGAATGAGTAAGAATGGATTCATACGAATGAATTAGAATGGATCGTATGAATGAATTAGAATGGATCATGTGAATGAATTAGAATGGATCGTGCGAATGAATTAGAATGGATCGTATGAATGAGTTAGAATGGAACGTACGAATGAATTAGAATGGATCGTAGAATGGATCGTATGAATGAATTAGAATAGATTGTATGAATGAATTAGAATGGATCGTATGAATGAATTAGAATGGATACATTCGTGCAAATGAATTAGAATGGATCGTACGAATGAATTAGAATGGATACATTCATGCGAATGAATTAGAATGGATCATACGAATGAATTAGAATGGATTCATTCGTGCGAATGAATTAGAATGGATCGTACGAATGAGTAAGAATGGATCGTACGAATGAATTAGGATGGATCGTATGAATGAATTAGAATGGATACATTCGTGCGAATCCATTCTAATTCATTCGAATGAATTAGAATGGATCATATGAATGAATTAGAATGGATACATTCGAATTCATTCGTACGATCCATTCTAATTCATTCGTACGATCCATTCTAATTCATTCGTACGATCCATTCTTACTCATTCGCACTATCCATTCTAATTCATTCGTTCGATCCATTCTAATTCCTTCGTACGATCCATTCTAATTCATTCGTACGATCCATTCTAATTCATTCATACGATCCATTCTAATTCCTTCGTATGATCCTTTCTAATTCATTCGTACGATCCATTCTAATTCATTAATACGATCCAATCTAATTCATTCATACGATCCATTCTAATTCATTCGAACGATCCATTCTAATTCATTCGTACGATCCATTCTAATTCATTCGCACGATCCATTCTAATTCCTTCGTACGATCCATTCTAATTCATTCGTACGATCCATTCTTACTCATTCGTACGATCCATTCTAATTCATTCGCATGAATAAATCCATTCTAATTCATTCGTATGATCCATTCTAATTCATTCGCATGAATTATCCATTCTAAGTCATTCATACGATCCATTCTATCTCATTCATACAATCCATTCTATTTCATTCGTACGATCCATTCTAATTCATTCGCACGATCCATTCTAATTCATTCGCATGATCCATTCTAATTCATTCGTACGATCGATTCTAATTCATTCATACGATCCATTCTAATTTATTCGCACGATCCATTCTAATTCATTCATACGATCCATTCTAATTCATTCATATAATCCATTCTAATTCATTCGCACGATCCATTCTAATTCGTGCGAATGAATTAGAATGGATCGTATGAATGAATTAGAATGGATCGTGCGAATGAATTAGAATGGATCGTACGAATGAATTAGAATGGATCGTGTGAATGAATTAGAATGGATCGTAGTAATGAATTAGAATGGATCCTACGAATGAATTAGAATAGATTGTGCGAATGAATTAGAAAGGATCTGGATCGTGTATCCATTCTAATTCATTCGTACGACCCATTCTAATTCATTCGCACGATCCATTCTAATTCATTCGTACGATCCATTCTAATTCCTTCGTACGATCCATTCTGTTTCATTCGTACGATCCATTCTAATTCATGCATACAATCCATTCTAATTCATTCGTATTATCCATTTTAATTCATTCACACGAATGTATCAACTCTAATTCATTCGCACGATCCATTCTAATTCATTCATACAATACATTCTAATTCATTCGTATTATCCATTTTAATTCATTCACACGAATGTATCAACTCTAATTCATTCGTACGATCCATTCTAATTCCTTCGTACGATCCATGCTAATTCATTCGTACGATCCATTCTAATTCATTCGTACGATCCATTCTAATTCCTTCATACAATCCATTCTAATTCATTCGTACGATCCATTCTAATTCATTCGCACGATCCATTGAATTAGAATGGATACATTCGTGCGAATCCATTCTATTTCATTCGTATGATCCATTCAAATTCATTCGCACGATCCATTCTAATTCATTCATACGATCCATTCTATTTCATTCGTACGATCCATTCTAATTCATTCGTACGATCCATTCTAATTCATTCTAATTCATTAGTACGATCCATTCTAATTCATTCGTACGATCCATTCTAATTCATTCGCACAATCTATTCTAATTCATTAGTACGATCCATTCTAATTCATTCGTACGATCTATTCTAATTCATTCGTACGATCCATTCTAATTCCTTCGTACGAGCCATTCTAATTCATTCGTTCGATCCATTCTAATTCATTCGCACGATCCATTGAATTAGAATGGACACATTCGTGCGAATCCATTCTATTTCATTCGTATGATCCATTCTAATTCATTCATACGATCCATTCTAATTCATTCTAATCCATTCTATTTCATTCGTATGATCCATTCTAATTCATTCGCACGATCCATTCTAATTCATTCATACGATCCATTCTAATTCATTCGTACGATCAATTCTAATTCATTCGTACGATCCATTCTCACGATCAATTCTAATTCATTCGCACGATCCATTCTAATTCATTTATACGATCCATTCTAATTCATTCGCACGAATGTATCCATTCCAATTCATTCGTACGATCTATTCTAATTCATTCGCACAATCTATTCTAATTCATTCGTACGATCAATTCTAATTCATTCGCACGTATCCATTCTAATTCATTCATACGATCCATTCTATTTCATTCGTACGATCCATTCTTACTCATTCGTACGATCCATTCTAATTCATTCGTACAATCCATTCTAATTCATTCGTACGATCCATTCTAATTCATTCATACGATCCATTCTAATTCCTTCGTACGAATGAATTAGAATGGATCGTACGAATGAATTAGAATGGATACATTCGTGCAAAAGAATTAGAATGGATTGTATGAATGAATTAGAATGGATCGTGCGAATGAATTAGAATGGATCGTGCGAGTGAATTAGAATAGATCGTATGAATGAATTAGAATGGATCGTGCGAATGAATTAGAATGGATCGTACGAATGAATTAGAATGGATCGTACGAATGAATTAGAATGGATCGTACGAATGAGTAAGAATGGATCGTACGAATGAAATAGAATGGATCGTATGAATGAATTAGATTGGATACGTGCGAATGAATTAGAATTGATCGTACGAATGAATTAGAATAGATTGTGCGAATGAATTAGAATGGATCGTACGAATGAATTAGAATGGATCGTATGAATGAATTAGAATGGATCGTATGAATGAATTAGAATGGATCGTGCGAATGAATTAGAATGGATCGTACAAATGAAATAGAATGGATTCGCACGAATGTATCCATTCTAATTCCTTCGTATGATCCATTCTAATTCATTCGTACAATCCATTCTAATTCATTCGCATGATCCATTCGCATTCACTCAAACGATCCATTCTAATTCATTCATATGATCCATTCTAATTCATTCGCACGAATGTATCCATTCTAATTCATTCGTACAATCCATTCTAATTCATTCGTACGATCCATGCTTACTCATTCGTACGATCCATTCTAATTCATTCGTTCGATCCATTCTAATTCATTCGTACGATCCATTCTAATTCATTCGCACGATCCATTCTAATTTATGCATACGATCCAATCTAATTCATTCATACGATCCATTCTAATTCATTCGCACGAATGTATCCATTCTAATTCATTCGCACGATCCATTCTAATTCATTCATACAATCCATTCTAATTCATTCGTATTATCCATTTTAATTCATTCACACGAATGTATCAACTCTAATTCATTCGTACGATTCATTCTAATTCAATCCATTCTAATTCATTCATACGATCCAATCTAATTCATTCAGACGATCCATTCTAATTCATTCTAATCGATACATTCGTGCAAAAGAATTAGAATGGATTGTATGAATAAATTATAATGGATCGTGCGAATGAATTAGAATGGATACATTCGTGCGAATGAATTAGAATGGATCGTATGAATGAATTAGATTGGATCGTATGAATGAATTAGAATGGATCGTACGAATGAATTAGAATGGATACCTTCGTGCAAATGAATTAGGATGGATCGTACGAATGAGTAAGAATGGATCGTATGAATGAATTAGAATGGATCGTACGAATGAATTAGAATGGATTGTACGAATGAATTAGAATGGATCGTACGAATGAAATAGAATGGATCGTACGAATGAAATAGAATGGATCGTACGAATGAATTAGAATAGATTGTGCGAATGGATTAGAATGGATCATACGATTGAGTAAGAATGGATTGTACGAATGAAATAGAATAGATCGTACGAATGAATTAGAATGGATCGTATGAATGAATTAGAATGGATCGTGCGAATGAATTAGAATGGATCGTACGAATGGATTAGAATGGATCGTACGAAGGAATTAGAATAGATCGTACGAATGAATTAGAATGGATCGTACGAATGAATTAGAATGGATACGAATGGATCGTATGAATGAATTAGAATGGATCGTACGAATGAAATAGAATGGATCGTACGAAGGAATTAGAATGGATCATATGAATGAATTAGAATGGATCGTATGAATGAATTAGAATGGATCGTGCGAATAAATTAGAATGGATCGTATGAATGAATTAGAATGGATCGTACGAATGAATTAGAATGGATCGTAGTAATGAATTAGAATGGATCGTACGAATGAATTCGAATGGATCGTATGAATGAATTAGAATGGATCGTGCTAATGAATTAGAATGGATCGTACGAAGGAATTACAATGGATCGTACGAAGGAATTAGAATGGATAGTACGAATGAATTAGAATGGTTACCTTCGTGCAAATGAATTAGAATGGATCGTACGAATGAGTAAGAATGGATCGTACGAATGAAATAGAATGGATCGTATGAATGAATTAGAATGGATCGTGCGAATGAATTAGAATGGATCGTACGAATGAATTAGAATGGATCGTATGAATGAATTAGAATGGATTGAATTAGAATGAATCGTACGAATGAATTAGAATGGATCGTACGAATGAATTAGAATGGATCTTGCGAATGAATTAGAATGGGTCGTACGAATGAATTAGAATGGATACACGATCCAGATCCATTCTAATTCTAATTCATTCGTAGGATCCATTCTAATTCATTACTACGATCCATTCTAATTCATTCATACGATCCATTCTAATTCATTCGTACGATCCATTCTAATTCATTCGCACGATCCATTCTAATTCATTCATACGATCCATTCTACTTCATTCGTATGAATCCATTCTAATTCATTCATACGATCCATTCTAATTCTACGATCCATTCTAATTCATTCGTACGATCTATTCTATTTCATTCGTACAATCCATTCTAATTCATTTGTATGATCCATTCTAATTCATTCGTATGATCCATTCTAATTCATTCGTACGGTATGATTCATTCTAATTCATTCGTACGATTCATTCTAATTCAATCCATGCTAATTCATTCGTACGATCCATTCTAATTCATTCATACGATCCATTCTAATTCATTCACACGATCCATTCTAATTCATTCATACGATCCATTCTATTTCATTCGTATGATCCATTCTAATTCATTCGTACGGTATGATTCATTCTAATTCATTCGTACGACATATTCTAATTCAATCCATTCTAATTCATTCGTACGATCGTACGAATGAAATAGAATGGATTGTACGAATGAATTAGAATGGATCGTATGAATGAATTAGAATGGATCGTGCGAATGAATTAGAATGGATCGTACGAATGAAATAGAATGGATTCGCACGAATGTATCCATTCTAATTCATTCGTACGATCCATTCTATCTCATTCGTACAATCCATTCAATTTCATTCGTACGATCCATTCTAATTCATTCATACGATCCATTCTAATTTATTCGCACGATCTATTCTAATTCATTCATACGATCCATTCTAATTCATTCATATGATCCATTCTAATTCATTCGCACGATCCATTCTAATTCATTCGTACGATCCATTCTAATTCATGCATACAATCCATTCTAATTCATTCGTACGATCCATTCTAATTCATTCGTACGATCCATTCTTACTCATTCGTACGATCCATTCTAATTCAATCCATGCTAATTCATTTGTACGATCCATTCTAATTCATTAATACGATCCAATGTAATTCATTCATACGATCCATTCTAATTCATTCGTACGATCCATTCTAATTCATTCGTACGGTCCATTCTAATTCATTCGCACGATCCATTCTAATTCATGCATTCGATCCATTCTAATTCATTCGTACGATCCATTCTAATTCTTTCGTATGATCCATTCTAATTCATTCGCACAATCTATTCTAATTCATTCGTACGATCCATTCTAATTCATTCGCACGATCCATTCTAATTCATTCATACGATCCATTCTATTTCATTCGTACGATCCATTCTTACACATTCGTACGATCCATTCTAATTCATTTGCACGAAGGTATCGATTCTAATTCATTCGTACTATCCATTCTAATTCCTTCATACGATCCACTATAATTCCTTCGTACGATCCATTCTAATTCATTCGTACGATCCATTCTAATTCATTCGTACGATCCATTCTAATTCCTTCGTATGATCCATTCTAATTCATTCGTACGGTATGATTCATTCTAATTCATTCGTACGATTCATTCTAATTCCATCCATTCTAATTCATTCGTACGATCCATTCTAATTCATTCGTGCGAATGAATTAGAATGGATTGTACGAATGAATTAGAATGGATCTAATCATACCGTACGGATGAATTAGAATGGATCGTATGAATGAAATAGAATGGATTCGCACGAATGTATCCATTCTAATTCATTTGTACTATCCATTCTAATTCCTTCGTACGATCCATTCTAATTCATTCGCACGAATGTATCCATTCTAATTCATTCGTATGAATGAATTAGAATGGATCATACGAATGAATTAGAATGGATACATTCGTGCGAATGAATTAGAATGGATCGTGCGAATGAATTAGAATGGATCGTACGAATGAATTAGAATGGATACATTCGTGTGAATCCATTCTATTTCATTCGTACGATCCATTCTAATTCATTCGCACGATCCATCTAATTCATTCATACGATCCATTCTAATTCATTCGCACGATCCATTCTAATTCATTCGCACGATCCATTCTAATTCATTAATACGATCCATTCTAATTCATTCGCACGATCCATTCTAATTCATTCACACTCATACGATCCATTCTAATTCATTCGTACGATCCATTCTAATTCATTCGCACAATCTATTCTAATTCATTCGTACGATCCATTCTAATTCATTCGTTTGATCCATTCTAATTCATTCGTACGATCCATTCTAATTCCTTCGTATGATCCATTCTAATTCATTCGTACGATCCATTCTAATTCATTCGCACGATCCATTGAATTAGAATGGATACATTCGTGCGAATCCATTCTATTTCATTCGTACGATCCATTCTAATTCATTCGCACGATCCATTCTAATCCATTCACACTCATACGATCCATTCTAATTCATTCGCACGAATGTATCCTTTATAATTCATTCGTACGATCCATTCTAATTCATTCGCACAATCTATTATAATTCATTCGAACGATCCATTCTAAGTCATTCGTACGATCCATTCTAATTCATTCGTACGATCCTTTCTAATTCATTCGCACGATCCATTCTAATTCATTAATACGATCCAATCTAATTCATTCATACGATCTATTCTAATTCATTCGTACGATCCATTCTAATTCATTCGCATGATCCATTCTAATTCATTCGCACGATCCATTCTAATTCATTCATACGATCCATTCTAATTCATTCGTATGATCCATTCTAATTCATTCGCATGAATGTATCCATTCTAATTCATTCGTACGATCCATTCTAATTCATTCGCACAATCTATTCTAATTCATTCGTACGAATGTATCCACTCTAATTCATTCATACGATCCATCCTAATTCATTTGTACGAATGTATCCACTCTAATTCATTCATACGATCCATTCTAATTCATTCGCACGAATGTATCCATTCCAATTCATTCGTACGATCCATTCTAATTCATTCGCACAATCTATTTTAATTCATTCGTACAATCTATTCTAATTCATTCGCACGATCCATTCTAATTTATTCGTACAATCCATTCTAATTCATTCGTACAATCCTTTCTTACTCAATCGTATGATCCATTCTAATCCATTCGCACAATCTATTCTAATTCTTTCGTATGATCCATTCTATTTCATTCGTACGATCCATTCTAATTCATTCGCACGATCCATTCTAATTCATTCGTACGATCCATTCTAATTCATTCGTACGATCCAATGAATTAGAATGGATCGTACGAATGAAATAGAATGGTGAATTAGAATGAATTAGAATGGATCGTACGAATGAATTAGAATGGATACATTCATACGATCCATTCTAATTCATTTGCACGAAGGTATCCATTCTAATTCATTCGTACTATCCATTCTAATTCCATTCTTACTCATTCGTACGATCCATTCTAATTCATTCGCACGAATGAATCCATTCTAATTCATTCATATTATCCATTCTAATTCATTTGCATGAATGTATCCATTCTAATTCATTCATACGATCCATTCTAATCATACCGTGCGAATGAATTAGAATGGATCGTACGAATGAATTAGAATAGATTGTGCGAATGAATTAGAATGGATCGTACGAATGAATTAGAATGGATACGAAAGGATCGTACGAATGAGTAAGAATGGATCGTACGAATGAAATAGAATGGATTGTACGAATGAATTAGAGTGGATCATACGAATGAATTAGAATGGATCGTACGAATGAGTCAGAATGGATCGTACGAATGAATTAGAATGGATTGAATTAGAATGAATCGTACGAATGAATTAGAATGGATCGTACGAATGAATTAGAATGGATCGTACGAATGAATTAGAATGAATTGAATTAGAATGAATCGTACAAATGAATTAGAATGAATCATACCGTACGAATGAATTAGAATGGATCGTACGAATGAAATAGAATGGATTCGCATGAATGTATCCATTCTAATTCATTCGTACTATCCATTTTAATTCCTTCGTACGATCCATTCTAATTCATTCGCACGAATGTATCCATTCTAATTTATTCGTATGAATGAATTAGAATGGATCATACGAATGAATTAGAATGGATACATTCGTGCGAATGAATTAGAATGGATCGTGCGAATGAATTAGAATGGATCGTACGAATGAATTAGAATGGATACATTCGTGCGAATCCATTCTATTTCATTCGTACGATCCATTCTAATTGATTCGCACGATCCATTCTAATTCATTCGCACGATCCATTCTAATTCATTAATACGATCCATTCTAATTCATTCGCACGATCCATTCTAATTCATTTATACTCATACGATCCATTCTAATTCATTTGTACGATCCATTCAAATTCATTCGCACAATAAATTCTAATTCATTCGTACGATCCATTCTAATTCATTCGCACGATCCATTCTAATTCATTTATACGATCCATTCTATTTCATTCGTACGATCCATTCTTACTCATTCGTACGATCCATTCTAATTCATTTGCACGAAGGTATCCATTCTAATTCATTCGTACTATCCATTCTAATTCCTTCTTACGATCCATTCTAATTCCTTCGTACGATCCATTCTAATTCATTCGTACGATCCATTCTAATTCATTCGCACGATCCATTCTAATTCATTCATACGATCCATTCTATTTCATTCGTATGATCCATTCTAATTCATTCGTAAGGTATGATTCATTCTATTTCAATCGTACGATTCATTCTAATTCAATCCATTCTAATTCATTCGTACGATCATACGAATGAAATAGAATGGATCATACGAATGAATTAGAATGGATCGTATGATTGAATTAGAATGGATCGTGCGAATGAATTAGAATGGATCGTACGATTGAAATAGAATGGATTCGCACGAATGTATCCATTCTAATTCATTCATATGATCCATTCTAATTCATTCATATGATCCATTCTAATTCATTCGCACGATCCATTCTAATTCATTCGTACGATCCATTCTAATTCATTCGCACGATCCATTCTAATTCATTCTTACGATCCATTCTAATTCATTCGGACGAATGAATTAGAATAGATCGTACGAATGAATTAGAATGGATACGAATGGATCGTACGAATGAGTAAGAATGGATCGTACGAATGAAATAGAATGGATTGTACGAATGAATTAGAATGGATCATACGAATGAATTAGAATGGATTCATTCGTGCGAATGAATTAGAATGGATCGTACGAATGAGTAGAATGGATCGTGCAAATGAATTAGAATGGATCGTACGAATGAAATAGAATGGATTGTACGAATGAGATAGAATGGATCGTACGAATGAATTAGAATGGATACATTCATGCGAATGAATTAGAATGGATCATACGAATGAATTAGAATGGATTCATTCATGCGAATGAATTAGAATGGATCGTACGAATGAGTAAGAATGGATCGTACGAATGAATTAGAATGGATTGAATTAGAATGAATCGTACGAATGAATTAGAATGGATGTACGAATGAATTAGAATGGATCGTACGAATGAATTAGAATGGATTGAATTAGAATGAATCGTACGAATGAATTAGAATGAATCATACCGTACGAATGAATTAGAATGGATCATACGAAGGAATTAGAATGGATCGTACGAATGAATTAGAATGGATCGTACGAAGGAATTAGAATGGATCGTACGAAGGAATTAGAATGGATAGTACGAATGAATTAGAATGGATACCTTCGTGCAAATGAATTAGAATGGATCGTACGAGAGAATTAGAATGGATAGTACGAATGAATTAGAATGGATACCTTCGTGCAAATGAATTAGAATGGATCGTACGAATGAGTAAGAATGGATCGTACGAATGAAATAGAATGGATCGTACGAATGAATTAGAATAGATTGTGCGAATGGATTAGAATGGATCATACGATTGAGTAAGAAAGGATTGTACGAATGAATTAGAATGGATTGTACGAATAAATTAGAATGGATCGTACGAATGAATTAGAATAGGTTGTACGAATGAATTAGAATGGATCGTAGGAATGAGTAAGAATGGATCGTACGAATGAATTAGAATGGATTGAATTAGAATGGATTGTACGAATGAATTAGAATGGATCGTACGAATGAAATAGAATGGATCGTATGAAAGAATTAGAATGGATCGTGCGAATGAATTAGAATGGATCGTACGAATGAAATAGAATGGATTCGCACGAATGAATTAGAATGGATCGTTCGAATGAATTAGAATAGATTGTGCGAATGAATTAGAATGGATCGTACGAATGAATTAGAAAGGATATATTCGTGCGAATGAATTAGAATAGATCGTATGAATGAATTAGATTGGATCGTATTAATGAATTTGAATGGATTGTGCGAATGAATTAGAATGGATCGTACGAATGAATTAGAATGGATACATTCGTGCGAATGAATTAGAATGGATCGTATGAATGAATTAGAATCGATCGTACGAATGAAATAGAATGGATTGTACGAATGAGATAGAATGGATCTTGTACGAATGAGATAGAATGGATCTTACGAATGAATTAGATTGGATCGTGCGAATAAATTAGAATGGATCGTACGAATGAAGTAGAATGGATTGAACGAATGAATTAGAATGGATACATTCGTACGAATGAATTAGAATGGATCGTATGAATGAATTAGAATGGATCGTACGAAGGAATTAGAATGGATACCTTCGTGCAAATGAATTAGAATGGATCGTGCGAATGAATTAGAATGGATCGTGCGAATGAATTAGAATGGATCGTGCGAATGAATTAGAATGGATCGTGCGAATGAATTAGAATGGATCATACGAAGGAATTAGAATGGATCGTGCTAATGAATTAGAATGGTTCGTACGAATGAATTAGAATGGATTGTACTAATGAATTAGAATAGATTGTGCGAATGAATTAGAATGGATCGTACGAATGAATTAGAATGGATCATGCTAATGAATTAGAATGAGATAGAATGGATCGTGCGAATGAATTAGAATGGATCGTACGAATGAATTAGAATGGATCGTATGAATGAATTAGAATGGATCGTGCGAATGGAATAGAATGGATTGTACGAATGAAATAGAATGGATCGTACGAATGAATTAGAATGGATACATTCATGCGAATGAATTAGAATGGATCATACGAATGAATTAGAATGGATCGTATGAATGAATTAGAATGGATCGTGCGAATGAATTAGAATGGATCGTACGAATGAATTAGAATGGATCGTATGAATGAATTAGATTGGATCGTATTAATGAATTAGAATGGATCGTGCGAATGAATTAGAATGGATCGTACGAATGAATTAGAATGGATCGTACGAATGACTTAGAATGGATCGTTCGAATGAATTAGAATAGATTGTGCGAATGAATTAGAATGGATCGTACGAATGAATTAGAATGGATACATTCGTGCGAATGAATTAGAATGGATCATACGAATGAATTAGAATGGATTGTGCGAATGAATAAGAATGGATCGTACGAATGAATTAGAATGGATCGTACGAATGAATTAGAATGGATCGTACGAATGAATTAGAATGGATCGTATGAATGAATTAGAATGGATTGAATTAGAATGAATCGTACGAATGAATTAGCATTGATCATGCTAATGAATTAGAATGGAACGTACGAATGAATTCGAATGGATCGTAGAATGGATCATATGAATGAATTAGAATGGATCGTATGAATGAATTAGAATGGATTGTGCGAATGAATTAGAATGGATCGTACGAATGAATTAGAATAGATTGTGCGAATGAATTAGAATGGATCGTACGAATGAATTAGAATGGATCGTACGAATGAATTAGAATGGATCGTATGCATGAATTAGAATGGATCGTGCGAATGAATTAGAATGGATCGTACGAAGGAATTTGAATGGATCGTATGAATGAATTAGAATGGATCGTGCGAATGAATTACAATGGATCGTACGAATGAAATAGAATGGATTCGCACGAATGTATCCATTCTAATTTATTCGTACAATCCATTCTAATTCATTCGTACAATCCATTCTAATTCATTCGCACGATTTATTCTAATTCATACGATCCATTCTAATTCATTCGTACGATCCATTCTTACTCGCACAATCTATTCTAATTCATTCGTACGATCCATTCTAGTTCATTCATACGATCCATTCGTATCCATTCTAATTCATTCGTATGATCTATTCTAATTCATTCGTACGATCAATTCTAATTCATTAATACGATCCATTCTAATTCATTCATACGATCCATTCTATTTCATTCGTATGATCCATTCTTACTCATTCGCACGATCCATTCTAATTCGTTCGTACGATCCATTCTAGAATGGATTGTATGAATGAATTAGAATGTATCGTGCGAATGAATTAGAATGGATCGTACGAATGAATTAGAATGGATACATTCGTGCGAAAGAATTAGAATAGATCGAATGAATGAATTAGAATGGATCGTGCGAATGAATTAGAATGGATCGTACGAATGAAATAGAATGGATTGTACGAATGAGATAGAATGGATCGTACGAATGAATTAGAATGGATACATTCGTGCGAATGAATTAGAATGGATCGTATGAATGAATTAGAGTGGATACATTCGTACAAATGAATTAGGATGGATCGTATGAATGAATTAGAGTGGATACATTCGTACTAATGAATTAGAATAGATTGTGCGAATGAATTAGAATGGATCGTACGAATGAATTAGAATGGATCGTGCGAATGAATTAGAATGGATCGTATTAATGAATTAGAATGGATCGTGCGAATGAATTAGAATGAATCGTACGAATGAGTAAGAATGGATCGTGCGAATGAATTAGAATGGATTGTACGAATGAATTAGAATGGATCGTACGAATAAATTAGAATGGATACATTCGTGCGAATCCATTCTATTTCATTCGTACGATCCATTCAAATTCATTCGCACGATCCATTCTAATTCATTCATACAATCCATTCTAATTCATTCGTACGATCCATTCTAATTCATTCGTACGATCCATTCTAATTCATTCGCACACTCTATTCTAATTCATTCGTACGATCCATTCTAATTCATTCGCACGATCCATTCTAATTCATTCATACGATCCATTCTATTTCATTCGTACGATCCATTCCTACTCATTCGTACGATCCATTCTAATTCATTTGCACGAAGGTTTCCATTCTAATTCATTCGTATGATCCATTCTAATTCATTCGCATGAATGTATCCATTCTAATTCGTTCGTACGATCCATTCTATCTCATTCGTACGATCCATTCTATTTCATTCGTACGATCCATTCTAATTCATTCGTATGATCCATTCTAATTCATTCGTACAATCCATTCTATTTCATTCGTACGATCCATTCTAATTCATTCGTATGATCCATTCTAATTCATTCGTACAATCCATTCTATTTCATTCGTATGATCCATTCTTACTCATTCGTACGATCCATTCGTATCCATTCTAATTCATTCGTACGATCCATTCTAATTCATTCGTACGATCTATTCTAATTCATTCGTACGATCCATTCTATTTCATTCGTACGATCCATTCTAGTTCATTCGCACGATCCATTCTAATTCATTCGTACGATCCATTCTACTCATTCGTACGATCCATTCTAATTCATTCGCACGAATGAATCCATTCTAATTCATTCGTATGATCCATTCTAATTCATTCGTACAATCCATTCTATTTCATTCGTACGATCCATTCTTACTCATTCGTACGATCCATTCGTATCCATTCTAATTCATTCGTACGATCCATTCTAATTCATTCGCACAATCTATTCTAATTCATTCGTACGATCCATTCTAATTCATTCGCACGGTATGATTAGAATGGATCGTATGAATGAATTAGAATGGATACATTCATGCTAATGAATTAGAATGGATCATACGAATGAATTAGAATGGATTCATTCGTGCGAATGAATAAGAATGGATCGTACGAATGAGTAAGAATGGAATTAGAATGGATAGTACGAATGAATTAGAATGGATACCTTCGTGCAAATGAATTAGAATGGATCGTATGAATGTATCCATTCTAATTCATTCGTACGATCCATTCTAATTCATTCTAATTCACCATTCTATTTCATTCGTACGATCCATTCTAATTCATTGGATCGTACGAATGAATTAGAATGGATCGTACGAATGAATTAGAATGGATCGTATGAATGAATTAGAATGGATCGTGCGAATGAATTAGAATGGATCGTACGAATGAAATAGAATGGATCGTACGAATGAATTAGAATAGATTGTGCGAATGGATTAGAATGGATCATACGATTGAGTAAGAAAGGATTGTACGAATGAATTAGAATGGATTGTACGAATAAATTAGAATGGATCGTACGAATGAATTAGAATAGATTGTACGAATGAATTAGAATAGATTGTGCGAATGAATTAGAATGGATCGTACGAATGAATTGGAATGGATACATTCGTGCGAATGAATTAGAATGGATCGTATGAATGAATTAGAGTGGATACATTCATACAAATGAATTAGGATGGATCGTATGAATGAATTAGAGTGGATACATTCGTACGAATGAATTAGAATAGATTGTGCGAATGAATTAGAATGGATCGTAGGAATGAATTAGAATGGATACATTCATGCGAATGAATTAGAATGGATCATACGAATGAATTAGAATGGATCGTATGAATGAATTAGAATGGATCGTGCGAATGAATTAGAATGGATCGTGCGAATGAATTAGAATGGATCGTACGAATGAATTAGAATGGATCGTATGAATGAATTAGATTGGATCGTATTAATGAATTAGAATGGATCGTGCGAATAAATTAGAATGGATCGTACGAATGAATTAGAATGGATCGTACGAATGACTTAGAATGGATCGTTCGAATGAATTAGAATAGATTGTGCGAATGAATTAGAATGGATCGTACGAATGAATTAGGAAGGATACATTCGTGCGAATGAATTAGAATGGATCGTATGAGTGTGAATGAATTAGTGAATGAATTAGAATGGATCGTACAAATGAAATAGAATGGATTCGCACGAATGTATCCATTCTAATTCAATGGATCGTGTGAATGAATTAGAC
This sequence comes from Chamaelirium japonicum, assembly GCA_947650365.1. Lineage (NCBI taxonomy): Eukaryota > Viridiplantae > Streptophyta > Magnoliopsida > Liliales > Melanthiaceae > Chamaelirium > Chamaelirium japonicum. Next base: position 24,897,635 of record OX393554.1, on the reverse strand, counting down.
TGGATCGTACGAATGAATTAGAATGGATCATACGAAGGAATTAGAATGGATCGTACGAATGAATTAGAATGGATGGTACGAATGAATTAGAATGGATCGTATGAATGAATTAGAATAGATTGTGCGAATGAATTAGAATGGATCGTACGAATGAATTAGAATGGATCGTATGAGTGTGAATGAATTAGAAAAGATCGTGCGAATGAATTAGAATGGATCGTATTAATGAATTAGAATGGATCGTGCGAATCAATTAGAATGGATCGTGCGAATGAATTAGAATGGATCGTATGAATGAATTAGAATGGATCGTGCGAATGAATTAGAATGGATCGTACGAATGAAATAGAATGGATTCACACGAATGTATCCATTCTAATTCATTCGTACGATCCATTCTAATAGATTCGCATGATCCATTCTAATTCATTCGCACGAATGTATCCATTCTAATTCATTCGTATGATCCATTCTAATTCATTCATACGAATGAATTAGAATGGATACATTCGTGCGAATGAATTAGAATGGATCGTACGAAGGAATTAGAATGGATAGTACAAATGAATTAGAATGGATACATTCGTGCGAATTCATTCTATTTCATTCGTACGATCCATTCTAATTCATCCGTACGGTATGATTAGATCCATTCTAATTCATTCGCACAATCCATTCTAATTCATTCGCACGAATGAATTAGAATGGATCGTACGAATGAATTAGAATGGATGGAATTAGAATGAATCGTACGAATGAATGAGAATGAATCATACCGTACGAATGAATTAGAATGGATCATACGAAGGAATTAGAATGGATCGTACGAATGAATTAGAATGGATCGTACGAATGAATTAGAATGGATCGTACGAAGGAATTAGAATGGATCGTATGAAGGAATTAGAATGGATAGTACGAATGAATTAGAATGGATACCTACATGCAAATGAATTAGAATGGATCGTACGAATGAGAAAGAATGGATCGTACGAATGAAATAGAATGGATCGTATGAATGAAATAGAATGGATCGTGCGAATGAATTAGAATGGATCGTACGAATGAATTAGAATAGATTGTGCGAATGAATTAGAATGGATCGTACGAAAGAATTAGAATGGATCGTACGAATGAATTAGAATGGATCGTATGCATGAATTAGAAGGGATCGTGCGAACGAATTAGAATGGATCGTACGAATGAATTAGAATGGATCGTACGAATGAATTAGAATGGATCGTATGAATGAATTAGATTGGATCGTATTAATGAATTAGAATGGATCGTACAAATGAATTAGCATGGATTGAATTAGAATGGATCGTACGAATGAGTAAGAATGGATCGTACGAATGAATTAGAATGGACCGTACGAATGAATTAGAATGGATTGTATGCATGAATTAGAATGGATCGTACGAATGAATTAGAATGGATCGTGCGAATGAATTAGAATGGATCATATGAATGAATTAGAATGGATCGTATGAATAAATTAGAATGGATCGTGCGAATAAATTAGAATGGATCGTATGAATGAATTAGAATGGATCGTACGAATGAAATTGAATGGATTGTACGAATGAGATAGAATGGATCGTACGAATGAATTAGAATGGATACATTCTTGCGAATCCATTCTATTTCATTCGTACGATCCATTCTAATTCATTCGCACGATCCATTCTAATTCATTCATACGATCCATTCTAATTCATTCGTACGATCCATTCTATTTCATTCGTACGATCGTACGAATGAATTAGAATGGATTGAATTAGAATATATCGTACGAATGAATTAGAATGAATTATACCGTACGAATGAATTAGAATGGATCATACGAATGAAATAGAATGGATTGTATGAATGAATTAGAATGGATCGTGCGAATGAATTAGAATGGATCGTATGAATGAATTAGAATGGATCGTACGAATGAATTAGCATGGATTGAATTAGAATGAATCGTACGAATGAATTAGAATGAATCATACCGTACGAATGAATTAGAATGGATCATACGAAGGAATTAGAATGGATCGTACGAATGAATTAGAATGGATCATACGAATGAATTAGAATGGATTGTACGAATGAAATAGAATAGATCGTACGAATGAATTAGAATGGATCGTATGAATGAATTAGAATGGATTCATACGAATAAAGTAGCATGGATCGTATGAATGAATTAGAATGGATCATGCGAATGAATTAGAATGGATCGTACGAATGAATTAGAATGGATCGTATGAATGAATTAGAATGGATCGTAGTAATGAATTAGAATGGATCCTACGAATGAATTAGAATAGATTGTGCGAATGAATTAGAATGGATCTGGATCGTGTATCCATTCTAATTCATTCGTACGACCCATTCTAATTCATTCGCAAGATCCATTCTAATTCATTCGTACGATCCATTCTAATTTATTCGTACGATTCATTCTAATTCAATCCATTCTAATTCATTCATACGATCCATTCTAATTCATTCGTACGATCCATTCTTACTCATTCGTACGATCCATTCTAATTCATTTGCACGAAGGTAACCATTCTAATTCATTCGTACTATCCATTCTAATTCCTTCGTACGATCCATTCTAATTCCTTCGTACGATCCATTCTAATTCATTCACACGATCCATTCTAATTCATTCATACGATCCATTCTAATTCATTCGTACGATCCATTCTAATTCATTACTACGATCCATTCTAATTCATTCGTACGATCCATTCTAATTCATTCATACGATCCATTCTAATTTATTCGCACGATCCATTCTAATTCATTCATAAGATCCATTCTAATTCATTCATATGATCCATTCTAATTCCTTCGTACGATCCATTCTATTTCATTCGTACGATCCATTCTAATTCATTCATACGATCCATTCGTATCCATTCTAATTCATTCGTACGATCCATTCTAATTCATTCGTACGATCCATTCTAATTCCTTCGTACGATCCATTCTAATTCATTCGTACGATCCATTCTAATTCATTCGCACGATCCATTCTAATTCATTCATACGATCCATTCTAATTCATTCGTACGATCTATTCTATTTCATTCGTACAATCCATTCTTACTCAATCGTATGATCCATTCTAATCCATTCGCACAATCTATTCTAATTCATTCGTACGATCCATTCTATTTCATTCGTACGATCCATTCTATTTCATTCGTATGATCCATTCTAATTCATTCGTACGATCCATTCTAATTCATTCATACGATCCATTCTATTTCATTCATACGATCCATTCTTACTCATTCGTACGATCCATCCTAATTCATTTGCACGAAGGTATCCATTCTAATTCATTCGTACAATCCATTCTAATTCATTCATACGATCCAATCTAATTCATTCATACGATTCATTCTAATTCATTCACACGAATGTATCCATTCTAATTCATTCGCACGATCCATTATAATTCATTCATACAATCCATTCTAATTCTTTTGCACGAATGTATCGATTAGAATGAATTAGAATGGATCGTACGAATGAATTAGAATGGATCGTATGAATGAATTAGAATGGATTGAATTAGAATGAATCGTACGAATGAATTAGAGTTGATACATTCGTGTGAATGAATTAAAATGGATAATACGAATAATTAGAATGGATTGTATGAATGAATTAGAATGGATCGTGCAAATGAATTAGAATGGATACATTCGTGCGAATGAATTAGAATGGATCGTATGAATGAATTAGATTGGATCGTATGCATGAATTAGAATGGATCGTGCGAATGAATTAGAATGGATCGTACGAATGAATTAGAATGGATCGAACGAATGAATTAGAATGGATCGTACAAATGAGTAAGAATGGATCGTACGAATGAATTAGAATGGATCGTACAAATGAATTAGAATGGATACATTCGTGCGAATGAATTGGAATGGATCATATGAATGAATTAGAATGGATCGTTTGAGTGAATGCGAATGGATCATGCGAATGAATTAGAATGGATTGTACGAATTAATTAGAATGGATCGTACGAAGGAATTAGAATGGATACATTCGTGCGAATCCATTCTATTTCATTTGTACGATCCATTCTAAATCATTCGCACGATCCATTCTAATTCATTCATACGATCCATTCTAATTCATTCGTACGATCCATTCTAATTCATTCGTACGATCCATTCTAATTCATTCGCACAATCTATTCTAATTCATTCGTACGATCCATTCTAATTCATTCGCACGATCCATTCTAATTCATTCATATGATCCATTCTAATTCATTCGCACGAATGTATCCATTCCAATTCATTCGTACGATCCATTCTAATTCATTCGCACAATCTATTCTAATTCATTCGTACGATCAATTCTAATTCATTCGCACGTATCCATTCTAATTCATTCATACGATCCATTCTATTTCATTCGTACGATCCATTCTTACTCATTCGTACGATCCATTCTAATTCATTCGTACGATCCATTCTAATTCATTTGTACGATCCATTCTAATTCATTCGCACGATCCATTCTAATTCATTCATACGATCTATTCTAATTCATTCGCACGATCCATTCTAATTCTTCGCACGATCCATTCTAATTCATTCATACAATCCATTCTAATTCTTTTGCACGAATGTATCCATTCTAATTCATTCGTACGATCCATTCTAATTCATTCGTACGAAGGAATTAGAATGGATCGTATGAATGAATTAGAATGGATCGTACGAATGAATTAGAATGGATCGTACGAATGAATTAGAATGGATCGTACGAATGAGTAAGAATGGATCGTACGAATGAAATAGAATGGATCGTATGAATGAATTAGAATGGATACGTGCGAATGAATTAGAATTGATCGTACGAATGAATTAGAATAGATTGTGCGAATGAATTAGAATGGATCGTACGAATGAATTGGAGTGGATACATTCGTGCGAATGAATTAGAATGGATCGTGCGAATGAATTAGAATGGATCGTGCGAATGAATTAGAATGGATCGTACGAATGAATTAGAATGGATCGTACGAATGAATTAGAATGGAACGTACGAATGAATTAGAATGGATCGTGCGAATGAATTAGAATGGATCATACGAATGAAATAGAATGGATTAGAATGAATTAGAATGGATCGTATGAATGAATTAGAATGGATCATACGAATGAAATAGAATGGATTCGCACGAATGTATCCATTCTAATTCAATGGATCGTGCGAATGAATTAGAATGGATCGTACGAATGAATTAGAATGGCTCGTACGAAGGAATTAGAATGGATCGTACAAATGAATTAGAATGGATCGTACGAATGAATTAGAATGGATAGTACTAATGAATTAGAATAGATTGTGCGAATGAATTAGAATGGATCGTACGAATGAATTAGAATGGATCGTACGAATGAAATAGAATGGATCGTATGAATGAATTAGAATGGATCGTGCGAATGAATTAGAATGGATCATACGAATGAAATAGAATGGATTCGCACGAATGTATCCATTCTAATTCAATGGATCGTGCGAATGAATTAGAATGGATCGTACGAATGAATTAGAATGGATCGTACGAAGGAATTAGAATGGATCGTACGAATGAATTAGAATGGATCGTACGAATGAATTAGCATGGATCGTACGAAGGAATTAGAATGGATCGTACGAATGAATTAGAGTTGATACATTCGTGTGAATGAATTAAAATGGATAATACGAATGAATTAGAATGTATTGTATGAATGAATTAGAATGGATCGTGCGAATGAATTAGAGTTGATACATTCGTGTGAATGAATTAAAATGGATAATACGAATGAATTAGAATGGATTGTATGCATGAATTAGAATGGATCGTACGAATGAAATAGAATGGATCGTACGAAGGAATTAGAATGGATCGTACGAATGAATTAGAATGGATCGTGCGAATGAATTAGAATGGGTCGTACGAATGAATTAGAATGGATACACGATCCAGATCCATTCTAATTCATTCGCACAATCTATTCTAATTCATTCGTAGGATCCATTCTAATTCATTACTACGATCCATTCTAATTCATTCGCACGATCCATTCTAATTCATTCGTACGATCCATTCTAATTCATTCGCACGATCCATTCTAATTCATTCATACGATCCATTCTAATTCATTCGCACGAATGTATCCATTCTAAATGAATTAGAATGGATCGTACGAATGAGTAAGAATGGATCGTGCGAATGAATTAGAATGGATCATATGAATGAATTAGAATGGATCGTATGAATGAATTAGAATGGATCGTGCGAATAAATTAGAATGGATCGTATGAATGAATTAGAATCGATCGTACGAATGAATTAGAATGGATCATGCGAATGAATTAGAATGGATCGTGCGAATGAATTAGAATGGATTGTATGAATGAGATAGAATGGATCGCACGAATGACTTAGAATGGATAATTCATGCGAATGAATTAGAATGGATCATACGAATGAATTAGAATGGATTCATTCATGCGAATGAATTAGAATGGATCGTACGAATGAGTAAGAATGGATCGTACGAATGAATTAGAATGGATTGAATTAGAATGAATCGTACGAATGAATTAGAATGGATCGTACGAATGAATTAGAATGGATCGTACGAATGAATTAGAATGGATCGTACGAAGGAATTAGAATGGATCGTGCGAATGAATTAGAATGGATCGTTCGAATGAATTAGAATGGATCGTATGAATGAATTAGATTGGATCGTATTAATGAATTAGAATGGATCGTACGAATGAATTAGAAAGGATCATACGAAAGAATTAGAATGGATCGTACGAATGAATTAGAATGGATCATACGAATGAATTAGAATGGATCGTACGAAGGAATTAGAATGGATCGAACCAATGAATTAGAATGGATAGTGCGAATGAGTAAGAATGGATCGTACGAATGAATTAGAAAGGATCGTACGAATGAATTAGAATGGATCGTACGAATGAATTTGAATGTATCCATTCTAATTCATTCATACGATCCATTCTAATTCATTCGAATGAATTAGAATGGATTCGCACGAATGTATCCATTCTAATTCATTCATACGATCCATTCTAATTCATTCGTACGATCCATTCTTACTCATTCGTACGATCCATTCTAATTCATTCGCACGAATGAATCCATTCTAATTTATTCGTATGATCCATTCTAATTCATTCGCATGAATGTATCTATTCTAATTCATTCGTACGATCCATTCTAATTCATTTGCACGAATGTATCCATTCTAATTCATTCATACGATCCATTCTAATTCATTCATACAATCTATTCTAATTCATTCGTACGATCCATTCTACGAACCATTCTAATTCATTCGTACGTTCCATTCTAATTCATTCATACGATCCATTCTAATTCATTCGCACGATCCATTCTAATTCATTCGCATGATCCATTCTAATTCATTCATACGATCCATTCTAATTCATTCGTATGAATTCATTTTTACTCATTCGTACGATCCATTCTAATTCATTCGCACGATCCATTGAATTAGAATGGATACATTCATGCGAATCCATTCTATTTCATTCGTACGATCCATTCTAATTCATTCGCACGATCCGTTCTAATTCATTCATACGATCCATTCTAATTCATTCGTACGATCAATTCTAATTCATTCGTACGATCCATTCTAATTCATTCGCACAATCTATTCTAATTCATTCGTACGATCCATTCTAATTCATTTGTACGATCCATTCTAATTCATTCGTACAATTCATTCTAATTCAATCCATTATAATTCATTCCATTCTAATTCATTCGCACGATCCATTCGCATTCACTCAAACGATCCATTCTAATTCATTCATACAATCCATTCTAATTCTTTTGCACGAATGTATCTATTCTAATTCATTCATACGATCCATTTGTACGAATGAATGAGAATGGATACGTGCGAATGAATTAGAATTGTGAATTAGAATGGATCATACGAAGGAATTAGAATGGATCGTGCTAATGAATTAGAATGGATTATGCGAATGAATTAGAATGGATCGTACGAATGACTTAGAATGGATCGTTCGAATGAATTAGAATAGATTGTGCGAATGAATTAGAATGGATCGTATGAATGAATTAGAAAGGATACATTCGTGCGAATGAATTAGAATAGATCGTATGAGTGTGCATGAATTAGAATGGATCGTGCGATTGAATTAGAATGGATCGTATTAATGAATTAGAATGGATCGTGCGAATGAATTAGAATGGATCGTACGAATGAGTAAGAATGGATCGTGCGAATGAATTAGAATGGATTGTACGAATGAATTAGAATGGATCGTACGAATGAATTAGAATGGATACATTCGTGTGAATCCATTCTATTTCATTCGTACGATCCATTCTAATTCATTCGCACGATCCATTCTAATTCATTCGTACGATCCATTCTAATTCATTCGTATGATCCATTCTAATTCATTCGTACGATCCATTCTAATTCATTCATACGATCCATTCTAATTCATTAGCACAATCTATTCTAATTCATTCGTACGATCCATTCTAATTCATTCGCACGATCCATTCTATTTCATTCGCACGAATGTATCCATTCTAATTCATTTGTACGAATATATCTATTCTAATTCATTAGCACGATCCATTCTAATTCATTCGTACGATCCATTCTAATTCATTTATACGATCCAATCTAATTCATTCATACGATCCATTCTAATTCATTCGTACGATCCATTCTAATTCATTCGTACGATCCATTCTAATTCGTGCGAATGTATCCATTCTAATTCATTCGTACGATCCATTAGAATGAATCCATTCTAATTCATTCGTATGATCCATTCTAATTCATTCGTACTATCCATTCTAATTCATTCGTACGATCCATTCTAATTCATTCTAATTCATTCGCACGATCTATTCTTTCATTCGTACGATCCATTCTAATTCATTCGTACGATCCATTCTAATTCATTCGCACAATCTATTCTAATTCATTCGTACGATCCATTCTAATTCATTCGCACGACCCATTCTAATTCATTCGTACGATCCATTCTAATTCATTCGTACGATCCATTCTAATTCATTCGCACGATCCATTCTAATTCATTCATACGATCCATTCTATTTCATTCGTACGATCCATTCTAATTCATTCGTACGATCCATTCTAATACATTCGTACGATTCATTCAAATTCAATCCATTCTAATTCATTCATACGATCCATTCTTACTCATTCGCACAATCTATTCTTATTCATTCGTACGATCCATTCTAATTCATTCGCACGATCCATTCTAATTCATTCATACGATCCATTCTATTTCATTTGTACGATCCATTCTTACTCATTCATACGATCCATTCTAATTTGCACGAAGGTATCCATTCTAATTCATTCGTACTATCCATTCTAATTCCTTCGTACGATCCATTCTAATTCCTTCGTACGATCCATTCGGATACATTCGTGCGAATCCATTCTATTTCATTCGTACGATCCATTCTAATTCATTCGCACGATCCATTCTAATTCATTCGCACGATCCATTCTAATTCATTCGTACGATCCATTCTAATTCATTCGTACGATCCATTCTAATTCATTCGGACGTATGAATTAGAATGGATACATTCGTGCGAATGAATTAGAATGGATCGTATGAATGAAATAGAATGGATCTTGCGAATGAATTAGAATGGATCGTACGAATGAATTAGAATGGATTGTACGAATGACTTAGAATGGATCGTTCGAATGAATTAGAATAGAATGTGCGAATGAATTAGAATGGATCGGACGAATGAATTAGACTGGATCTGGATCGTACGAATGATTCATTCTATGAATGGATCGTACGAATGAATTAGAATGGATCTGGATCATTTATCCATTCTAATTCCTTCGTACGATCCATTCTAATTCATTCGTACGATCCATTCTAATTCATTCGCACGATCCATTCTAATTCATTCGCACGAATGTATCCATTCTAATTCATACATACGATCTATTCTAATTCATTCGTACGATCCATTCTAATTCATTCGCACAATCCATTCTAATTCATTTGCACGATCCATTCTAATTCATTCATACAATCCAATCTAATTCTTTTGCACGAAGGTATCCATTCTAATTCATTCGTACTATCCATTCTAATTATCCGTACGATCTAATCTATTTCATTCGTACGATCCATTCTTATCGTACGAATGAATTAGAATGGATAGTACGAATGAATTAGAATGGATACATTCATGCGAATGGATCATACGATCCATTCTAATTCATTCGCACGATCCATTCTAATTCATTCGCACGATCCATTCTAATTCATTCATACGATCCATTCTAATTCATTCATACGATCCATTCTAATTCATTCGTACGGATAAATGAATTTGGATCGTGCTAATGAATTAGAATGGATCGTACGAATGAATTAGAATGGATTGTGTGAATGAATTAGAATGGATCGTACGAATGAATTAGAATGGATCGTACGAATGAATTAGAATAGATCGTAGGAATGAATTAGAATGGATCGTACGAAGGAATTAGAATGGATCGTACGAAGTTATTAGAATGGATAGTACGAATGAAGTAGAATGGATACCTTCGTGCAAATGAATTAGAATGGATCGTACGAATGAGTAAGAATGGATCGTACGAATGAATTAGAATGGATCGTACGAATGAATTAGAATGGATCTTACGAATGAATTAGAATGGAAAGTATAGATTGTGCGAATGAATTAGAATGGATCGTATGAATGTATCCATTCTAATTCATTTGTACGAATGTATCCACTCTAATTCATTCGTACGATCCATTCTAATTCATTAGCACGATCCATTCTAATTCATTCGTACGATCCATTCTAATTCATTTATACGATCCAATCTAATTCATTCATACGATCCATTCTAATTCATTCGTACGATCCATTCTAATTCATTCGTACGATCCATTCTAATTCATTTATACGATCCAATCTAATTCATTCGCACGATCCATTCGCATTCACTCAAACGATCCATTCTAATTCATTCATATGATCCATTCTAATTCATTCGCACGAATGTATCCATTCTAATTCATTAGCACGATCCATTCCAATTCATTAGCACGATCCAAATTCATTTACGAATGAAATAGAATAGATCGTACGAATGAATTAGAATGGATCGTGCGAATAAATTAGAATGGATCGTATGAATGAATTAGAATGGATCGTGCGAATGAATTAGAATATAGATCGTACGAATGAATTAGAATGGATCGTATGAATGAACTAGAATGGATCGTGCGAATGAATTAGAATGGATTGGACGAATGAAATAGAATTGATCGTACGAATGGATCGTACGAATGAATTAGAATGGATCGTACGAATGAATTAGAATGGATCCTATGAATGAATTAGAATAGATCGTACGAATGAATTAGAATGGATCGTACGAATGAAATAGAATGGATTCGCACGAATGTATCCATTCTAATTCATTCATACGATCCATTCTAATTCATTCGCACAATCTATTCTAATTCATTCGAACGATCCATTCTAAGTCATTCGTACGATCCATTCTAATTCATTCGTACGATCCATTCTAATTCATTCGCACGATCCATTCTATTTCATTCGTACGGTTCATTCTAATTCAATCCATTCTAATTCATTCGTACGATCCATTCTAATTCATTCGTACGATCCATTCTAATTCATTCGCACGATCTATTGAATTAGAATGGATACATTCGTGCGAATGAATTAGAATGGATCGTGCGAATGAATTAGAATGGATCGTACGAATGAATTAGAATGGATACATTCGTGCGAATTCATTCTAATTCATTCATACGATCCATTCTAATTCATTCGCACGATCCATTCTAATTCATTCATACGATCCATTCTATTTCATTCGTATGATCCATTCTAATTTTTTTTTTTTAATCAAAGCCAGGGGATTTTATTAGGGACCCCGCCCTTGAATCAATTCTAATTCATTCGTACACTATGATTCATTCTAATTCATTCGTACGATTCATTCTAATTCAATCCATTCTAATTCATTCGTACGATCCATTCTAATTCATTCGTACGATCCATTCTAATTCATTCGTAGGAATCCATTCTATTTCATTCGTACGATCCATTCTAATTTATTCGCACGATCCATTCTAATTCATTCATACGATCCGTTCTAATTTATTCGTACGATCTATTCTATTTCATTCATACGATCCATTCTATTTCATTCGTACGATCCATTCTAATTAGAATAGATTGTGCGAATGAATTAGAATGGATCGTACGAATGAAATAGAATTGATCGTATGAATGAATTAGAATGGATCGTACGAATGAATTAGAATGGGTCGTACGAATGAATTAGAATGGATTGAATTAGAATGAATCGTACGAATGAATTAGAATGAATCATACCGTACGAATGAATTAGAATGGATCATACGAATGAAATAGAATGGATCGTATGAATGAATTAGAAGGGATCGTGCGAATGAATTAGAATGGATCGTATGAATGAATTAGAATGGATCGTGCGAATGAATTAGAATGGATCGTAAGAATGAAATAGAATGGATTCGTACGAATTAATTAGAATGGATCGTACGAAGGAATTAGAATGGATCGTACGAATGAATTAGAATGGATCGTACGAATGAATTAGAATGGATTGAATTAGAATGAATCGTACGAATGAATTAGAATGAATCATACCGTACGAATGAATTAGAATGGATCATACGAATGAAATAGAATGGATCGTATGAATGAATTAGAATGGATCGTGCGAATGAATTAGAATGGATCGTATGAATGAATTAGAATGGATTCGCACGAATGTACCCATTCTAATTCATTCGTACGATCCATTCTAATTCATTCGCACGATCCATTCTAATTCATTCGCACGAATGTATCCATTCTAATTTATTTGTTTGAGTGAATGCGAATGGATCGTGCGAATGAATTAGAATGGAATGAATTAGAATGGATTGAATTAGAATGGATCGTACGAATAAATTAGAATGGATCGTATGAATGAATTAGAATGGATCGTACGAATGAGTAAGAATGGATCGTGCGAATGAATTAGAATGGATTGTACGAATGAATTAGAATGGATCGTACGAATGAATTAGAATGGATCGTACGAAGGAATTAGAATGGATCGTACGAATGAATTAGAATGGATCGTGCGAAGAAATTAGAATGGATCGTATGAATGAATTAGAATGGATCGTGCGAATGAATTAGAATATGGATCGTACGAAGGAATTAGAATGAATTGTACGAATGAATTAGAATGGATCGTGCGAATGAATTAGAATGGATCGTACGAATGAAATAGAATGGATTCGCACGCATGGATCGTATGAATGAATTAGAATGGATACATTTGTGTAAAAGAATTAGAATGGATTGTATGAATGAATTAGAATGGATCGTTTGAGTGAATGCGAATGGATCGTGCGAATGAATTAGAATGGAATGAATTAGAATGGATTGAATTAGAATGAATCGTACGAATGAATTAGAATGGATCGTACAAATGAATTAGAATGGATCGTACGAATGAATTAGAATAGATTGTGCGAATGAATTAGAATGGATCGTACGAATGAATTAGAATGGATCGTATGAATGAATTAGAATGGATCGTGCGAATTAATTAGAATGGATCGTACGAATGAAATAGAATGGATTCGCACGAATAAATTAGAATGGATCGTACGAGTGAATTAGAATGGATACATTCGTGCGAATGAATTAGAATGGAACGTACGAATGAATTAGAATGGATTGTAGAATGAATTAGAATGGATCCATTCTAATTCATTCGCACGATCCATTCTAATTCATTCGTACGATCCAATCTAATTCATTCGTACTATCCATTCTAATTCCTTCGTACGATCCATTCTAATTCCTTCGTACGATCCATTCTAATTCATTCGTACGATCCATTCTAATTCATTCGTACGAATCATTAGAATGGATCGTACGAATGAATTAGAATGGATCGTATGAATGAATTAGAATGGATACAATCGTGCGAATCCATTCTATTTCATTCGTACGATCCATTCTAATTCATTCGCAAGATCCATTCTTACTCATTCGTACGATCCATTCTAATTCAATCGCACGATCCATTCTTACTCATTCGTACGATCCATTCTAATTCATTTACACGAAGGTACCATTCTAATTCATTCGTACTATCCATTCTAATTCATTCGTACGATCCATTCTATTTCATTCGTACGATCCATTCTATTTCATTCGTACGGTCTATTCTAATTCATTCGTACAATCCATTCTAATTCATTCGTACGATCCATTCTAATTCATTCGCACAATCTATTCTAATTCATTCGAACGATCTATTCTAAGTCATTCGTACGATCCATTCTAATTCATTCGTACGATCCATTCTAATTCATTCGCACGATCCATTCTATTTCATTCGTACGATCCATTCTAATTCATTCGCACGATCCATTCTAATTCATTCATACGATCCATTCGAATTCATTCGCACGATCCATTCTAATTCATTCATACGATCCATTCTAATTCATTCGTACGATCCATTCTAATTCATTCGCACAATCTATACGTTCCATTCTAATTCATTCGTAAGATCCATTCTAATTCATTCGCACAATCTATTCTAATTGAATAGATTCTAATTAGAATGGATCATACGAATGAATTAGAATGGATCGTACGAAGGAATTAGAATGGATCATACGAATGAAATAGAATGGATCGTATGAATGAATTAGAATGGATCGTGCGAATGAATTAGAATGGATCGTTCTAATTCATTCGCACGATCCATTCTAATTCATTCGCACGAATGTATCCATTCTAACTCATTCGTATGAATGAATTAGAATGGATCATACGAATGAATTAGAATGGATACATTCGTGCGAATGACTTAAATGGATCGTGCGAATGAATTAGAATGGATCGTATGAATGAATTAGAATGGATACATTCGTGCGAATCCATTCTATTTCATTTGTACGATCCATTCTAATTCATTCGCACGATCCATTCTAATTCATTCGTACGATCCATTCTAATTCATTCGTACGATCCAATCTAATTCATTCGCACAATCTATTCTAATTCATTTGTACGAATGTATCCACTCTAATTCATTCATACGATCCATCCTAATTCATTTGTACGAATGTATCCACTCTAATTCATTCATACGATCCATTCTAATTCATTCGCACGAATGTATCCATTCTAATTCATTCGTACGATCCATTCTATCTCATTCGTACAATCCATTCTATTTCATTCGTACGATCCATTCTAATTCATTCGCACGATCCATTCTAATTCATTCATACGATCTATTCTAATTCTTTCGCACGAATGTATCCATTCTAATTCATTCGTACGATCCATTCTAATTCATTCATACGATCCATTCTAATTCATTCGTACGATCTATTCTATTTCATTCGTACAATCCATTCTTACTCAATCGTATGATCCATTCTAATTCATTCGCATGATCCATTCTAATTCATTCGTACGATCGATTCTAATTCATTCATACGAATGTATCCATTCTAATTCATTCGTACGATCCATTCTATCTCATTCGTACAATCCATTCTATTTCATTCGTACGATCCATTCTAATTCATTCGCACGATCCATTCTACTCATTTGTACGATCCATTCTAATTCATTCGCACGAATGAATCCATTCTAATTCATTCGTATGATCCATTCTAATTCATTCGTACAATCCATTCTATTTCATTCGTACGATCCATTCTTACTCATTCGTACGATCCATTCGTATCCATTCTAATTCATTCGTACGATCTATTCTAATTCATTCGTACGATCCTACGAATGAATTAGAATAGATTGTGCGAATGAATTAGAATGGATCTGGATCGTGTATCCATTCTAATTCATTCGTACGACCCATTCTAATTCATTCGTACGATCCATTCTAATTCATTCGCACAATCGATTCTAATTCATTCGTACGATCCATTCTATCTCATTCGTACAATCCATTCTATTTCATTCGTACGATCTATTCTAATTCATTCGTACGATCCATTCTAATTCATTCGCACGATCCATTCTAATTCATTCGTACGATCCATTCGTACGATCAATTCTATTTCATTCGTACGATCCATTCTAATTCATTCGCACGATCCATTCTAGTTAATTCATACGATCCATTCTAATTCATTCGTACGATCTATATACTAATTCATTCGCACGATCCATTCTATCTCATTCGTACAATCCATTCTAATTCATTCGCACGATCCATTCTAATTCATTCGCACGATCCATTCTAATTCATTCATACGATCCATTCTAATTCATTCGTACGATCCATTCTAATTCATGCGCACAATCTATTCTAATTCATTCGCACAATCTATTCTAATTCATTTGTACGATCCATTCTAATTCATTCGTACTATCCATTCTAATTAGAATGGATACATTCGTACGATCGAATTAGAATGGATCGTACGAATGAATTAGAATGGATCGTGCGAATGAATTAGAATGGATCGTACGAATGAAAAAGAATGGATTCGTATGAATGAATTAGAATGGATCGTACGAAGGAATTAGAATGGATCGTACGAATGAATTAGAATGGATCGTACGAATGAATTAGAATGGATTGAATTAGAATGAATCGTACGAATGAATTAGAATGAATCATACCGTACGAATGAATTAGAATGGATCATACGAATGAAACAGAATGGATCGTATGAATGAATTAGAATGGATCGTGCGAATGAATTAGAATGGATCGTACGAATGAATTAGAATGGATTCGCACGAATGTATCCATTCTAATTCATTTGTACGATCCATTCTAATTCATTCGCACGATCCATTCTAATTCATTCGCACGAATGTATCCATTCTAATTCATTCGTTTGAGTGAATGCGAATGGATCGTGCAAATGAATTAGAATGGAATGAATTAGAATGGATTGAATTAGAATGGATCGTACGAATAAATTAGAATGGATCGTATGAATGAATTAGAATTGATCGTACGAATGAGTAAGAATGGATCGTACGAATGAATTAGAATGGATCGTACGAAGGAATTAGAATGGATCGTACGAATGAATTAGAATGGATCGTGCGAATAAATTAGAATGGATCGTATGAATGAATTAGAATGGATCGTGCGAATGAATTAGAATATGGATCGTACGAAGGAATTAGAATGAATCGTACGAATGAATTAGAATGGATCGTGCGAATGAATTAGAATGGATCGTACGAATGAAATAGAATGGATTCGCACGAATGGATCGTATGAATGAATTAGAATGGATACATTCGTGCAAAAGAATTAGAATGGATTGTATGAATGAATTAGAATGGATCGTTTGAGTGAATGCGAATGGATCGTGTGAATGAATTAGAATGGAATGAATTAGAATGGATTGAATTAGAATGAATCGTACGAATGAATTAGAATGGATCGTACAAATGAATTAGAATGGATCGTACGAATGAATTAGAATAGATTGTGCGAATGAATTAGAATGGATCGTACGAATGAATTTGAATGGATCGTACGAATGAATTAGAATGGATCGTATGAATGAATTAGAATGGATCGTACGAATGAATTAGAATGGATCGTACGAATGAATTAGAAAGGATACATTCGTACAAATGAATTAGAATGGATCGTACGAATGAATTAGAGTGGATACGTTCGTGCAAAAGAATTAGAATGGATTGTATGAATGAATTAGAATGGATCATACGAATGAATTAGAATGGATCGTATGAATGAAATAGAATGGATTAGAATGATTTAGAATGGATCGTATGAATGAATTAGAATGGATCATACGAATGAAATAGAATGGATTCACACGAATGTATCCATTCTAATTCAATGGATCGTGCGAATGAATTAGAATGGATCGTACGAATGAATTAGAATGGCTCGTACGAAGGAATTAGAATGGATCGCACGAATGAATTAGAATGGATCGTACTAATGAATTAGAATAGATTGTGCGAATGAGTTAGAATGGATCGTACGAATGAATTAGAATGGATCGTACGAATGAATTAGAATGAATTAGAATGGATCGTACGAATGAATTAGAATGGATCGTACGAATGAAATAGAATGGATCGTATGAATGAATTAGAATGGATCGTGCGAATGAATTATAATGGATCGTACGAATGAAATAGAATGGATTCGCACGAATGTATCCATTCTAATTCAATGGATCGTGCGAATGAATTAGAATGGATCGTACGAATGAATTAGAATGGATCGTACGAAGGAATTAGTATGGATCGTACGAATGAATTAGAATGGATCGTACGAATGAATTAGCATGGATCGTACGAAGGAATTAGAATGGATCGTACGAATGAATTAGAGTTGATACATTCGTGTGAATGAATTAAAATGGATAATACGAATGAATTAGAATGGATTGTATGAATGAATTAGAATGGATCGTGCGAATGAATTAGAGTTGATACATTCGTGTGAATGAATTAAAATGGATAATACGAATGAATTAGAATGGATTGTATGCATGAATTAGAATGGATCGTACGAATGAAATAGAATGGATCGTACGAATGTATTGGAATGGATCGTACGAATGAATTAGAATGGATCGTGCGAATGAATTAGAATGGGTCGTACGAATGAATTAGAATGGATACACGATCCAGATCCATTCTAATTCATTCGCACAATCTATTCTAATTCATTCGTAGGATCCATTCTAATTCATTACTACGATCCATTCTAATTCATTCACACGATCCATTCTAATTCATTCGTACGATCCATTCTAATTCATTCGTACGATCCATTCTAATTCATACGCACAATCTATTCTAATTCATTCGTACGATCCATTCTAATTCATTTGTACGATCCATTCTAATTCATTCGTACGATTCATTCTAATTCAATCCATTCTAATTCATTCCATTCTAATTCATTCGCACGATCCATTCGCATTCACTCAAACGATCCATTCTAATTCATTCATACAATCCATTCTAATTCTTTTGCACGAATGTATCCATTCTAATTCATTCATACGATCCATTCGTACGAATGAATGAGAATGGATACGTGCAAATGAATTAGAATTGTGAATTAGAATAGATCATACGAAGGAATTAGAATGGATCGTGCTAATGAATTAGAATGGATTATGCGAATGAATTAGAATGGATCGTACGAATGACTTAGAATGGATCGTTCGAATGAATTAGAATAGATTGTGCGAATGAATTAGAATGGATCGTACGAATGAATTAGAAAGGATACATTCGTGCGAATGAATTAGAATGGATCGTATGAGTGTGAATGAATTAGAATGGATCGTGCGATTGAATTAGAATGGATCATATTAATGAATTAGAATGGATCGTTCGAATGAATTAGAATAGATTGTGCGAATGAATTAGAATGGATCGTACGAATGAATTAGAAAGGATACATTCGTGCGAATGAATTAGAATGGATCGTATGAGTGTGAATGAATTAGAATGGATCGTGCGATTGAATTAGAATGGATCATATTAATGAATTAGAATGGATCGTGCGAATGAATTAGAATGGATCGTACGAATGAATTAGAATGGATCGTACGAATGAATTAGAATGGATCGCACGATCCATTCTAATTCATTCATACGATCCATTGTAATTCATTCGTATGATCAATTCTAATTCATTCGTACGATCCATTCTAATTCATTCGTACGATCCATTCTAATTCATTCATACGATCCATTCTAATTCATTAGCACAATCTATTCAAATTCATTCGTACGATCCATTCTAATTCATTCGCACGATCCATTCTATTTCATTCGCACGAATGTATCCATTCTAATTCATTTGTACGAATATATCCACTCTAATTCATTCGTACGATCCATTCTAATTCATTAGCACGATCCATTCTAATTCATTCGTACGATCCATTCTAATTCATTTATACGATCCAATCTAATTCATTCATACGATCCATTCTAATTCATTCGTACGATCCATTCTAATTCATTCGTACGATCTATTCTAATTCGTGCGAATGTATCCATTCTAATTCATTCGTACGATCCATTAGAATGAATCCATTCTAATTCATTCATATGATCCATTCTAATTCATTCGTATGATCCATTCTAATTCATTCGTACGATCCATTCTAATTCATTCGCACGATCTATTCTTTCATTCGTACGATCCATTCTAATTCATTCGTACGATCCATTCTAATTCATTCGCACAATCTATTCTACTTCATTCGTACGATCCATTCTAATTCATTCGCACGACCCATTCTAATTCATTCGTACGATCCATTCTAATTCATTCGTACGATCCATTCTAATTCATTCGCACGATCCATTCTAATTCATTCATACGATCCATTCTATTTCATTCGGACGATCCATTCTAATTCATTCGTACGATCCATTCTAATTCATTCGTACGATTCATTCAAATTCAATCCATTCTAATTCATTCATACGATCCATTCTTACTCATTCGCACAATCTATTCTTATTCATTCGTACGATCCATTCTAATTCATTCGCACGATCCATTCTAATTCATTCATACGATCCATTCTATTTCATTTGTACGATCCATTCTTACTCATTCGTACGATCCATTGTAATTCATTTGCACGAAGGTATCTATTCTAATTCATTCGTACTATCCATTCTAATTCCTTCGTACGATCCATTCTAATTCCTTCGTACGATCCATTCGGATACATTCGTGCGAATCCATTCTATTTCATTCGTACGATCCATTCTAATTCATTCGCACGATCCATTCTAATTCATTCGCACGATCCATTCTAATTCATTCATACGATCCATTCTAATTCATTCGTACGTATGAATTAGAATGGATACATTCGTGCGAATGAATTAGAATGGATCGTACGAATGAAATAGAATGGATCGTGCGAATGAATTAGAATGGATCGTACGAATGAATTAGAATGGATTGTACGAATGACTTAGAATGGATCGTTCGAATGAATTAGAATAGATTGTGCGAATGAATTAAAATGGATCGGACGAATGAATTAGACTGGATTCGGATCGTATGAATGATTCATTCTATGAATGGATCGTACGAATGAATTAGAATGGATCTGGATCGTTTATCCATTCTAATTCCTTCGTACAATCCATTCTAATTCATTCGTACGATCTATTCTAATTCATTCGCACGATCCATTCTAATTCATTCGCACGAATGTATCCATTCTAATTCATACGTACGATCTATTCTAATTCATTCGTACGATCCATTCTAATTCATTCGTACGATCCATTCTAATTCATTCGTACGATCCATTCAAATTCAATCCATTCTAATTCATACGTACGATCCATTCTTACTCATTCGCACAATCTATTCTTATTCATTCGTACGATCCATTCTAATTCATTCGCACGATCCATTCTAATTCATTCATACGATCCATTCTATTTCATTTGTACGATCCATTCTTACTCATTCGTACGATCCATTCTAATTCATTTGCACGAAGGTATCCATTCTAATTCATTCGTACTATCCATTCTAATTCCTTCGTACGATCCATTCTAATTCCTTCGTACGATCCATTCGGATACATTCGTGCGAATCCATTCTATTTCATTCGTACGATCCATTCTAATTCATTCGCACGATCCATTCTAATTCATTCGCACGATCCATTCTAATTCATTCATACGATCCATTCTAATTCATTCGTACGTATGAATTAGAATGGATACATTCGTGCGAATGAATTAGAATGGATCGTACGAATGAAATAGAATGGATCGTGCGAATGAATTAGAATGGATCGTACGAATGAATTAGAATGGATTGTACGAATGACTTAGAATGGATCGTTCGAATGAATTAGAATAGATTGTGCGAATGAATTAGAATGGATCGGACGAATGAATTAGACTGGATTTGGATCGTATGAATGATTCATTCTATGAATGGATCGTACGAATGAATTAGAATGGATCTGGATCGTTTATCCATTCTAATTCCTTCGTACGATCCATTCTAATTCATTCGTACGATCCATTCTAATTCATTCACACGATCCATTCTAATTCATTCGCACGAATGTATCCATTCTAATTCATACGCACAATCCATTCTAATTCATTTGCACGATCCATTCTAATTCATTCATACAATCCAATCTAATTCTTTTGCACGAAGGTGTCCATTCTAATTCATTCGTACTATCCATTCTAATTATCCGTACGATCTATTCTATTTCATTCGTACGATCCATTCTTATCGTACGAATGAATTAGAATGGATCGTACGAATGAATTAGAATGGACAGTACGAATGAATTAGAATGGATACATTCATGCGAATGGATCATACGATCCATTCTAATTCATTCGCACGATCCATTCTAATTTATTCGCACGATCCATTCTAATTCATTCATACGATCCATTCTAATTCATTCGTACGGATAAATGAATTTGGATCGTGCTAATGAATTAGAATGGATCGTACGAATGTATTAGAATGGATTGTGTGAATGAATTAGAATGGATCGTACGAATGAATTAGAATGGATCGTACGAATGAATTAGAATAGATCGTACGAATGAATTAGAATGGATCGTACGAAGGAATTAGAATGGATCGTACGAAGTTATTAGAATGGATAGTACGAATGAAGTAGAATGGATACCTTCGTGCTAATGAATTAGAATGGATCGCACGAATGAGTAAGAAGGGATCGTACGAATGAATTAGAATGGATTTTACGAATGAATTAGAATGGAAAGTATAGATTGTGCGAATGAATTAGAATGGATCGTACGAATGAATTAGAAAGGATCATACGAATGAATTAGAATGGATCGTGCGAATGAATTAGAATGGATCGCACGAATGTATCCATTCTAATTCATTTGTACGAATGTATCCACTCTAATTCATTCGTACGATCCATTCTAATTCATTAGCACGATCCATTCTAATTCATTCGTACGATCCATTCTAATTCATTTATACGATCCAATCTAATTCATTCATACGATCCATTCTAATTCATTCGTACGATCCATTCTAATTCATTCGTACGATCCATTCTAATTCGTGCGAATGTATCCATTCTAATTCATTCGTACGATCCATTCTAATTCATTCGTACGAATGTATCTATTCTAATTCATTTGTACGAATGTATCCACTCTAATTCATTCGTACGATCCATTCTAATTCATTAGCACGATCCATTCTAATTCATTCATACGATCCATTCTAATTCATTTATACGATCCAATCTAATTCATTCGCACGATCCATTCGCATTCACTCAAACGATCCATTCTAATTCATTCATATGATCCATTCTAATTCATTCGCACGAATGTATCCATTCTAATTCATTAGCACGATCCATTCTAATTCATTAGCACGATCCAAATTCATTTACGAATGAAATAGAATAGATCGTACGAATGAATTAGAATGGATCGTGCGAATAAATTAGAATGGATCGTATGAATGAATTAGAATGGATCGTGCGAATGAATTAGAATATAGATCGTACGAATGAATTAGAATGGATCGTATGAATGAACTAGAATGGATCGTGCGAATGAATTAGAATGGATTGTACGAATGAAATAGAATTGATCGTATGAATGGATCGTACGAATGAATTAGAATGCATCGTACGAATGAATTAGAATGGATCGTATGAATGAATTAGAATAGATCGTACGAATGAATTAGAATGGATCGTACGAATGAAATAGAATGGATTCGCACGAATGTATCCATTCTAATTCATTCGTACGATCCATTCTAATTCATTAGCACAATCTATTCTAATTCATTCGAACGATCCATTCTAAGTCATTCATACGATCCATTCTAATTCATTCGTACGATCCATTCTAATTCATTCGCACGATCCATTCTATTTCATTCGTACGGTTCATTCTAATTCAATCCATTCTAATTCATTCGTACGATCCATTCTAATTCATTCGTACGATCCATTCTAATTCATTCGCACGATCCATTGAATTAGAATGGATACATTCGTGCGAATGAATTAGAATGGATCGTGCGAATGAATTAGAATGGATCGTACGAATGAATTAGAATGGATACATTCGTGCGAATCCATTCTAATTCATTCATACGATCCATTCTAATTCATTCGCACGATCCATTCTAATTCATTCATACGATCCATTCTATTTCATTCGTATGATCCATTCTAATTCATTCGTACACTATGATTCACTCTAATTCATTCGTACGATTCATTCTAATTCAATCCATTCTAATTCATTTGTACGATCCATTCTAATTCATTCGTACGATCCATTCTAATTCCTTCGTACGATCCATTCTAATTCATTCGTACGAATCCATTCTATTTCATTCGTACAATCCATTCTAATTCATTCGCACGATCCATTCTAATTCATTCATACGATCCATTCTAATTCATTCGTACGATCTATTCTATTTCATTCATATGATCCATTCTATTTCATTCGTACGATCCATTCTAATTAGAATAGATTGTGCGAATGAATTAGAATGGATCGTACGAATGAAATAGAATTGATCGTATGAATGAATTAGAATGGATCGTACGAATGAATTAGAATGGGTCGTACGAATGAATTAGAATGGATTGAATTAGAATGAATCGTACGAATGAATTAGAATGAATCATACCGTACGAATGAATTAGAATGGATCATACGAATGAAATAGAATGGATCGTATGAATGAATAAGAATGGATCGTGCGAATGAATTAGAATGGATCGTATCAATGAATTAGAATGGATCGTGCGAATGAATTAGAATGGATCGTACGAATGAAATAGAATGGATTCGTACGAATGAATTAGAATGGATCGTACGAAGGAATTAGAATGGATCGTACGAATGAATTAGAATGGATTGAATTAGAATGAATCATACGAATGAATTAGAATGAATCATACCGTACGAATGAATTAGAATGGATCATACGAATGAAATAGAATGGATCGTATGAATGAATTAGAATGGATCGTGCGAATGAATTAGAATGGATCGTACGAATGAATTAGAATGGATTCACACGAATGTATCCATTCTAATTCATTCGCACGATCTATTCTAATTCATTCGCACGAATGTATCCATTCTAATTCATTCGTTTGAGTGAATGCGAATGGATCGTGCGAATGAATTAGAATGGAATGAATTAGAATGGATTGAATTAGAATGGATCGTACGAATAAATTAGAATGGATCGTATGAATGAATTAGAATGGATCGTACGAATGAGTAAGAATGGATCGTGCGAATGAATTAGAATGGATTGTACGAATGAATTAGAATGGATCGTACGAATGAATTAGAATGGATCATACGAAGGAATTAGAATGGATCGTTCGAATGAATTAGAATGGATCGTGCGAATGAATTAGAATGGATCGTACGAATGAATTAGAATAGATCGTACGAATGAAATAGAATGGATTGTACGAATGAGATAGAATGGATCGTACGAATGAATTAGAATCGATTGTGCGAATGAATTAGAATGGATCGTACGAATGAATTAGAATGGGTCGTACGAATGAATTAGAATGGATACACGATCCAGATCAATTCTAATTCATTCGCACAATCTATTCTAATTCATTCGTAGGATCGTACGAATGAATTAGAATAGATCGTACGAATGAATTAGAATGGATACGAATGGATCGTACGAATGAGTAAGAATGGATCGTACGAATGAAATAGAATGGATTGTACGAATGAATTAGAATGGATCATACGAATGAATTAGAATGGATTCATTCGTGCGAATGAATTAGAATGGATCGTACAAATGAGTAGAATGGATCGTGCGAATGAATTAGAATGGATCGTACGAATGAAATAGAATGGATTGTACGAATGAGATAGAATGGATCGTACGAATGAATTAGAATGGATACATTCGTATGAATGAATTAGAATCGATCGTACGAATGAATTAGAATGGATCATGCGAATGAATTAGAATGGATCATACGATTGAGTAAGAATGGATTGTACGAATGAAATAGAATAGATCGTACGAATGAATTAGAATGGATCGTATGAATGAATTAGAATGGATCGTACGAATGAATTAGAATGGATACATTCGTGCGAAAGAATTAGAATAGATCGTATGAATGAATTAGAATGGATCGTGCGAATGAATTAGAATGGATCGTACGAATGAAATAGAATGGATTGTACGAATGAGATAGAATGGATCGTACGAATGAATTAGAATGGATACATTCGTGCGAATGAATTAGAATGGATCGTATGAATGAATTAGAGTGGATACATTCGTACAAATGAATTAGGATGGATCGTATGAATGAATTAGAGTGGATACATTCGTACAAATGAATTAGAATAGATTGTGCGAATGAATTAGATTGGATCGTACGAATGAATTAGAATGGATCGTACGAATGAATTAGAATGGATCGTGCGAATGAATTAGAATGGATCGTACGAATGAAATAGAATGGATTCGCACGAATGTATCCATTCTAATTCATTCATACGATCCATTCTAATTCATTCGCACGATCCATTTAAGTCATTCGCACGAATGTATCCATTCTAATTCATTCGTATGATCCATTCTAATTCATTCATACGAATGAGTTAGAATGGATACATTCGTGCGAATGAATTAGAATGGATCGTGCGAATGAATTAGAACGATCCATTCTAATTCATTCGCACGATCCATTCTAATTCATTCATACGATCCCTTCTATTTCATTCGTATGATCCATTCTAATTCCTTCGTACGATCCATTCTAATTCATTCGTATGATCCATTCTAATTAGAATCTATTCAATTAGAATAGATTGTGCGAATGAATTAGAATGGATCTTACGAATGAATTAGAATGGAACGTATAGATTGTGCGAATGAATTAGAATGGATCGTACGAATGAATTAGAATGGATCGTATGAATGAATTAGAATGGATCGTGCGAATGAATTCGAATGGATCGTATGAATGAATTAGAATGGATCGTGCGAATGAATTAGAATGGATCGTACGAATGAAATAGAATGGATCGTGCGAATGAATTAGAATGGATCGTACGAATGAATTAGAATGGATCGTACGAATGACTTAGAATAGATCGTTCGAATGAATTAGAATAGATTGTGCGAATGAATTAGAATGGATCGTACGAATGAATTAGAATGGATTGTACGAATGAATTAGAATAGACCGTACGAATGAAATAGAATGGATCGTACGAATGAAATAGAATGGATCGTACGAATGAATTAGAATGGATAGTACGAATGAATTAGAATGGTACCTTCGTGTAAATGAATTAGAATGGATCGTACGAATGAGTAAGAATGGATCGTGCGATTGAATTAGAATGGATCGTACGAATGAGTAAGAATGGATCTTGCGAATGAATTAGAATGGATCGTACGAATGAAATAGAATGGATTCGCACGAATGTATCCATTCTAATTCATTCATACGATCCATTCTAATTCATTCGTACGATCCATTCTAATGATTCGTACGAATGAATTAGAATGGATCGTACGAATGAATTAGAATGGATCGTACGAAGGAATTAGAATGGATCGTACGAAGGAATTAGAATGGATAGTACGAATGAATTAGATTGGATCGTACGAATGAATTAGAATGGATCGTGCGAATGAATTAGAATGGATCCATTCTAATTCATTCTACAATCCATTCTAATTCATTCGTACGTTCCATTCTAATTCATTCGCACGAATGTATCCATTCTAATTCACTCGTACGATCCATTCTAATTTATTCGTGCGAATCCATTCTATTTCATTCGTAAGATCCATTCTAATTCATTCGCACAATCTATTCTAATTGAATAGATTCTAATTAGAATGGATCATACGAATGAATTAGAATGGATCGTACGAAGGAATTAGAATGGATCATACGAATGAAATAGAATGGATCGTATGAATGAATTAGAATGGATCGTGCGAATGAATTAGAATGGATCGTTCTAATTCATTCGCACGATCCATTCTAATTCATTCGCACGAATGTATCCATTCTAACTCATTCGTATGAATGAATTAGAATGGATCATACGAATGAATTAGAATGGATACATTCGTGCGAATGACTTAAATGGATCGTGCGAATGAATTAGAATGGATCGTATGAATGAATTAGAATGGATACATTCGTGCGAATCCATTCTATTTCATTCGTACGATCCATTCTAATTCATTCGCACGATCCATTCTAATTCATTCGTACGATCCATTCTAATTCATTCGTACGATCCAATCTAATTCATTCGCACAATCTATTCTAATTCATTTGTACGAATGTATCCACTCTAATTCATTCATACGATCCATCCTAATTCATTTGTACGAATGTATCCACTCTAATTCATTCATACGATCCATTCTAATTCATTCGCACGAATGTATCCATTCTAATTCATTCGTACGATCCATTCTATCTCATTCGTACAATCCATTCTATTTCATTCGTACGATCCATTCTAATTCATTCGCACGATCCATTCTAATTCATTCATACGATCTATTCTAATTCTTTCGCACGAATGTATCCATTCTAATTCATTCGTACGATCCATTCTAATTCATTCATACGATCCATTCTAATTCATTCGTACGATCTATTCTATTTCATTCGTACAATCCATTCTTACTCAATCGTATGATCCATTCTAATTCATTCGCATGATCCATTCTAATTCATTCGTACGATCGATTCTAATTCATTCATACGAATGTATCCATTCTAATTCATTCGTACGATCCATTCTATCTCATTCGTACAATCCATTCTATTTCATTCGTACGATCCATTCTAATTCATTCGCACGATCCATTCTACTCATTTGTACGATCCATTCTAATTCATTCGCACGAATGAATCCATTCTAATTCATTCGTATGATCCATTCTAATTTATTCGTACAATCCATTCTATTTCATTCGTACGATCCATTCTTACTCATTCGTACGATCCATTCGTATCCATTCTAATTCATTCGTACGATCTATTCTAATTCATTCGTACGATCCTACGAATGAATTAGAATAGATTGTGCGAATGAATTAGAATGGATCTGGATCGTGTATCCATTCTAATTCATTCGTACGACCCATTCTAATTCATTCGTACGATCCATTCTAATTCATTCGCACAATCGATTCTAATTCATTCGTACGATCCATTCTATCTCATTCGTACAATCCATTCTATTTCATTCGTACGATCTATTCTAATTCATTCGTACGATCCATTCTAATTCATTCGCACGATCCATTCTAATTCATTCGTACGATCCATTCGTACGATCAATTCTATTTCATTCGTACGATCCATTCTAATTCATTCGCACGATCCATTCTAGTTAATTCATACGATCCATTCTAATTCATTCGTACGATCTATATACTAATTCATTCGCACGATCCATTCTATCTCATTCGTACAATCCATTCTAATTCATTCGCACGATCCATTCTAATTCATTCGCACGATCCATTCTAATTCATTCATACGATCCATTCTAATTCATTCGTACGATCCATTCTAATTCATGCGCACAATCTATTCTAATTCATTCGCACAATCTATTCTAATTCATTTGTACGATCCATTCTAATTCATTCGTACTATCCATTCTAATTAGAATGGATACATTCGTACGATCGAATTAGAATGGATCGTACGAATGAATTAGAATGGATCGTGCGAATGAATTAGAATGGATCGTACGAATGAAAAAGAATGGATTCGTATGAATGAATTAGAATGGATCGTACGAAGGAATTAGAATGGATCGTACGAATGAATTAGAATGGATCGTACGAATGAATTAGAATGGATTGAATTAGAATGAATCGTACGAATGAATTAGAATGAATCATACCGTACGAATGAATTAGAATGGATCATACGAATGAAACAGAATGGATCGTATGAATGAATTAGAATGGATCGTGCGAATGAATTAGAATGGATCGTACGAATGAATTAGAATGGATTCGCACGAATGTATCCATTCTAATTCATTTGTACGATCCATTCTAATTCATTCGCACGATCCATTCTAATTCATTCGCACGAATGTATCCATTCTAATTCATTCGTTTGAGTGAATGCGAATGGATCGTGCAAATGAATTAGAATGGAATGAATTAGAATGGATTGAATTAGAATGGATCGTACGAATAAATTAGAATGGATCGTATGAATGAATTAGAATTGATCGTACGAATGAGTAAGAATGGATCGTACGAATGAATTAGAATGGATCGTACGAAGGAATTAGAATGGATCGTACGAATGAATTAGAATGGATCGTGCGAATAAATTAGAATGGATCGTATGAATGAATTAGAATGGATCGTGCGAATGAATTAGAATATGGATCGTACGAAGGAATTAGAATGAATCGTACGAATGAATTAGAATGGATCGTGCGAATGAATTAGAATGGATCGTACGAATGAAATAGAATGGATTCGCACGAATGGATCGTATGAATGAATTAGAATGGATACATTCGTGCAAAAGAATTAGAATGGATTGTATGAATGAATTAGAATGGATCGTTTGAGTGAATGCGAATGGATCGTGTGAATGAATTAGAATGGAATGAATTAGAATGGATTGAATTAGAATGAATCGTACGAATGAATTAGAATGGATCGTACAAATGAATTAGAATGGATCGTACGAATGAATTAGAATAGATTGTGCGAATGAATTAGAATGGATCGTACGAATGAATTTGAATGGATCGTACGAATGAATTAGAATGGATCGTATGAATGAATTAGAATGGATCGTACGAATGAATTAGAATGGATCGTACGAATGAATTAGAAAGGATACATTCGTACAAATGAATTAGAATGGATCGTACGAATGAATTAGAGTGGATACGTTCGTGCAAAAGAATTAGAATGGATTGTATGAATGAATTAGAATGGATCATACGAATGAATTAGAATGGATCGTATGAATGAAATAGAATGGATTAGAATGATTTAGAATGGATCGTATGAATGAATTAGAATGGATCATACGAATGAAATAGAATGGATTCACACGAATGTATCCATTCTAATTCAATGGATCGTGCGAATGAATTAGAATGGATCGTACGAATGAATTAGAATGGCTCGTACGAAGGAATTAGAATGGATCGCACGAATGAATTAGAATGGATCGTACTAATGAATTAGAATAGATTGTGCGAATGAGTTAGAATGGATCGTACGAATGAATTAGAATGGATCGTACGAATGAATTAGAATGAATTAGAATGGATCGTACGAATGAATTAGAATGGATCGTACGAATGAAATAGAATGGATCGTATGAATGAATTAGAATGGATCGTGCGAATGAATTATAATGGATCGTACGAATGAAATAGAATGGATTCGCACGAATGTATCCATTCTAATTCAATGGATCGTGCGAATGAATTAGAATGGATCGTACGAATGAATTAGAATGGATCGTACGAAGGAATTAGTATGGATCGTACGAATGAATTAGAATGGATCGTACGAATGAATTAGCATGGATCGTACGAAGGAATTAGAATGGATCGTACGAATGAATTAGAGTTGATACATTCGTGTGAATGAATTAAAATGGATAATACGAATGAATTAGAATGGATTGTATGAATGAATTAGAATGGATCGTGCGAATGAATTAGAGTTGATACATTCGTGTGAATGAATTAAAATGGATAATACGAATGAATTAGAATGGATTGTATGCATGAATTAGAATGGATCGTACGAATGAAATAGAATGGATCGTACGAATGTATTGGAATGGATCGTACGAATGAATTAGAATGGATCGTGCGAATGAATTAGAATGGGTCGTACGAATGAATTAGAATGGATACACGATCCAGATCCATTCTAATTCATTCGCACAATCTATTCTAATTCATTCGTAGGATCCATTCTAATTCATTACTACGATCCATTCTAATTCATTCGCACGATCCATTCTAATTCATTCGTACGATCCATTCTAATTCATTCGTACGATCCATTCTAATTCATACGCACAATCTATTCTAATTCATTCGTACGATCCATTCTAATTCATTTGTACGATCCATTCTAATTCATTCGTACGATTCATTCTAATTCAATCCATTCTAATTCATTCCATTCTAATTCATTCGCACGATCCATTCGCATTCACTCAAACGATCCATTCTAATTCATTCATACAATCCATTCTAATTCTTTTGCACGAATGTATCCATTCTAATTCATTCATACGATCCATTCGTACGAATGAATGAGAATGGATACGTGCAAATGAATTAGAATTGTGAATTAGAATAGATCATACGAAGGAATTAGAATGGATCGTGCTAATGAATTAGAATGGATTATGCGAATGAATTAGAATGGATCGTACGAATGACTTAGAATGGATCGTTCGAATGAATTAGAATAGATTGTGCGAATGAATTAGAATGGATCGTACGAATGAATTAGAAAGGATACATTCGTGCGAATGAATTAGAATGGATCGTATGAGTGTGAATGAATTAGAATGGATCGTGCGATTGAATTAGAATGGATCATATTAATGAATTAGAATGGATCGTGCGAATGAATTAGAATGGATCGTACGAATGAATTAGAATGGATTGTACGAATGAATTAGAATGGATCGTACGAATGAATTAGAATGGATCGCACGATCCATTCTAATTCATTCATACGATCCATTGTAATTCATTCGTATGATCAATTCTAATTCATTCGTACGATCCATTCTAATTCATTCGTACGATCCATTCTAATTCATTCATACGATCCATTCTAATTCATTAGCACAATCTATTCAAATTCATTCGTACGATCCATTCTAATTCATTCGCACGATCCATTCTATTTCATTCGCACGAATGTATCCATTCTAATTCATTTGTACGAATATATCCACTCTAATTCATTCGTATGATCCATTCTAATTCATTAGCACGATCCATTCTAATTCATTCGTACGATCCATTCTAATTCATTTATACGATCCAATCTAATTCATTCATACGATCCATTCTAATTCATTCGTACGATCCATTCTAATTCATTCGTACGATCTATTCTAATTCGTGCGAATGTATCCATTCTAATTCATTCGTACGATCCATTAGAATGAATCCATTCTAATTCATTCATATGATCCATTCTAATTCATTCGTATGATCCATTCTAATTCATTCGTACGATCCATTCTAATTCATTCGCACGATCTATTCTTTCATTCGTACGATCCATTCTAATTCATTCGTACGATCCATTCTAATTCATTCGCACAATCTATTCTACTTCATTCGTACGATCCATTCTA
Source organism: Chamaelirium japonicum (assembly GCA_947650365.1). Taxonomy (NCBI): domain Eukaryota; kingdom Viridiplantae; phylum Streptophyta; class Magnoliopsida; order Liliales; family Melanthiaceae; genus Chamaelirium; species Chamaelirium japonicum. Next base: position 24,863,975 of record OX393554.1, on the reverse strand, counting down.
ATTCATTCGCACGACCCATTCTAATTCATTCGTACGATCCATTCTAATTCATTCGTACGATCCATTCTAATTCATTCGCACGATCCATTCTAATTCATTCATACGATCCATTCTATTTCATTCGGACGATCCATTCTAATTCATTCGTACGATCCATTCTAATTCATTCGTACGATTCATTCAAATTCAATCCATTCTAATTCATTCATACGATCCATTCTTACTCATTCGCACAATCTATTCTTATTCATTCGTACGATCCATTCTAATTCATTCGCACGATCCATTCTAATTCATTCATACGATCCATTCTATTTCATTTGTACGATCCATTCTTACTCATTCGTACGATCCATTGTAATTCATTTGCACGAAGGTATCTATTCTAATTCATTCGTACTATCCATTCTAATTCCTTCGTACGATCCATTCTAATTCCTTCGTACGATCCATTCGGATACATTCGTGCGAATCCATTCTATTTCATTCGTACGATCCATTCTAATTCATTCGCACGATCCATTCTAATTCATTCGCACGATCCATTCTAATTCATTCATACGATCCATTCTAATTCATTCGTACGTATGAATTAGAATGGATACATTCGTGCGAATGAATTAGAATGGATCGTACGAATGAAATAGAATGGATCGTGCGAATGAATTAGAATGGATCGTACGAATGAATTAGAATGGATTGTACGAATGACTTAGAATGGATCGTTCGAATGAATTAGAATAGATTGTGCGAATGAATTAAAATGGATCGGACGAATGAATTAGACTGGATTCGGATCGTATGAATGATTCATTCTATGAATGGATCGTACGAATGAATTAGAATGGATCTGGATCGTTTATCCATTCTAATTCCTTCGTACAATCCATTCTAATTCATTCGTACGATCTATTCTAATTCATTCGCACGATCCATTCTAATTCATTCGCACGAATGTATCCATTCTAATTCATACGTACGATCTATTCTAATTCATTCGTACGATCCATTCTAATTCATTCGTACGATCCATTCTAATTCATTCGTACGATCCATTCAAATTCAATCCATTCTAATTCATACGTACGATCCATTCTTACTCATTCGCACAATCTATTCTTATTCATTCGTACGATCCATTCTAATTCATTCGCACGATCCATTCTAATTCATTCATACGATCCATTCTATTTCATTTGTACGATCCATTCTTACTCATTCGTACGATCCATTCTAATTCATTTGCACGAAGGTATCCATTCTAATTCATTCGTACTATCCATTCTAATTCCTTCGTACGATCCATTCTAATTCCTTCGTACGATCCATTCGGATACATTCGTGCGAATCCATTCTATTTCATTCGTACGATCCATTCTAATTCATTCGCACGATCCATTCTAATTCATTCGCACGATCCATTCTAATTCATTCATACGATCCATTCTAATTCATTCGTACGTATGAATTAGAATGGATACATTCGTGCGAATGAATTAGAATGGATCGTACGAATGAAATAGAATGGATCGTGCGAATGAATTAGAATGGATCGTACGAATGAATTAGAATGGATTGTACGAATGACTTAGAATGGATCGTTCGAATGAATTAGAATAGATTGTGCGAATGAATTAGAATGGATCGGACGAATGAATTAGACTGGATTTGGATCGTATGAATGATTCATTCTATGAATGGATCGTACGAATGAATTAGAATGGATCTGGATCGTTTATCCATTCTAATTCCTTCGTACGATCCATTCTAATTCATTCGTACGATCCATTCTAATTCATTCACACGATCCATTCTAATTCATTCGCACGAATGTATCCATTCTAATTCATACGCACAATCCATTCTAATTCATTTGCACGATCCATTCTAATTAATTCATACAATCCAATCTAATTCTTTTGCACGAAGGTGTCCATTCTAATTCATTCGTACTATCCATTCTAATTATCCGTACGATCTATTCTATTTCATTCGTACGATCCATTCTTATCGTACGAATGAATTAGAATGGATCGTACGAATGAATTAGAATGGACAGTACGAATGAATTAGAATGGATACATTCATGCGAATGGATCATACGATCCATTCTAATTCATTCGCACGATCCATTCTAATTTATTCGCACGATCCATTCTAATTCATTCATACGATCCATTCTAATTCATTCGTACGGATAAATGAATTTGGATCGTGCTAATGAATTAGAATGGATCGTACGAATGTATTAGAATGGATTGTGTGAATGAATTAGAATGGATCGTACGAATGAATTAGAATGGATCGTACGAATGAATTAGAATAGATCGTACGAATGAATTAGAATGGATCGTACGAAGGAATTAGAATGGATCGTACGAAGTTATTAGAATGGATAGTACGAATGAAGTAGAATGGATACCTTCGTGCTAATGAATTAGAATGGATCGCACGAATGAGTAAGAAGGGATCGTACGAATGAATTAGAATGGATTTTACGAATGAATTAGAATGGAAAGTATAGATTGTGCGAATGAATTAGAATGGATCGTACGAATGAATTAGAAAGGATCATACGAATGAATTAGAATGGATCGTGCGAATGAATTAGAATGGATCGCACGAATGTATCCATTCTAATTCATTTGTACGAATGTATCCACTCTAATTCATTCGTACGATCCATTCTAATTCATTAGCGCGATCCATTCTAATTCATTCGTACGATCCATTCTAATTCATTTATACGATCCAATCTAATTCATTCATACGATCCATTCTAATTCATTCGTACGATCCATTCTAATTCATTCGTACGATCCATTCTAATTCGTGCGAATGTATCCATTCTAATTCATTCGTACGATCCATTCTAATTCATTCGTACGAATGTATCTATTCTAATTCATTTGTACGAATGTATCCACTCTAATTCATTCGTACGATCCATTCTAATTCATTAGCACGATCCATTCTAATTCATTCATACGATCCATTCTAATTCATTTATACGATCCAATCTAATTCATTCGCACGATCCATTCGCATTCACTCAAACGATCCATTCTAATTCATTCATATGATCCATTCTAATTCATTCGCACGAATGTATCCATTCTAATTCATTAGCACGATCCATTCTAATTCATTAGCACGATCCAAATTCATTTACGAATGAAATAGAATAGATCGTACGAATGAATTAGAATGGATCGTGCGAATAAATTAGAATGGATCGTATGAATGAATTAGAATGGATCGTGCGAATGAATTAGAATATAGATCGTACGAATGAATTAGAATGGATCGTATGAATGAACTAGAATGGATCGTGCGAATGAATTAGAATGGATTGTACGAATGAAATAGAATTGATCGTATGAATGGATCGTACGAATGAATTAGAATGCATCGTACGAATGAATTAGAATGGATCGTATGAATGAATTAGAATAGATCGTACGAATGAATTAGAATGGATCGTACGAATGAAATAGAATGGATTCGCACGAATGTATCCATTCTAATTCATTCGTACGATCCATTCTAATTGATTAGCACAATCTATTCTAATTCATTCGAACGATCCATTCTAAGTCATTCATACGATCCATTCTAATTCATTCGTACGATCCATTCTAATTCATTCGCACGATCCATTCTATTTCATTCGTACGGTTCATTCTAATTCAATCCATTCTAATTCATTCGTACGATCCATTCTAATTCATTCGTACGATCCATTCTAATTCATTCGCACGATCCATTGAATTAGAATGGATACATTCGTGCAAATGAATTAGAATGGATCGTGCGAATGAATTAGAATGGATCGTACGAATGAATTAGAATGGATACATTCGTGCGAATCCATTCTAATTCATTCATACGATCCATTCTAATTCATTCGCACGATCCATTCTAATTCATTCATACGATCCATTCTATTTCATTCGTATGATCCATTCTAATTCATTCGTACACTATGATTCACTCTAATTCATTCGTACGATTCATTCTAATTCAATCCATTCTAATTCATTTGTACGATCCATTCTAATTCATTCGTACGATCCATTCTAATTCCTTCGTACGATCCATTCTAATTCATTCGTACGAATCCATTCTATTTCATTCGTACAATCCATTCTAATTCATTCGCACGATCCATTCTAATTCATTCATACGATCCATTCTAATTCATTCGTACGATCTATTCTATTTCATTCATATGATCCATTCTATTTCATTCGTACGATCCATTCTAATTAGAATAGATTGTGCGAATGAATTAGAATGGATCGTACGAATGAAATAGAATTGATCGTATGAATGAATTAGAATGGATCGTACGAATGAATTAGAATGGGTCGTACGAATGAATTAGAATGGATTGAATTAGAATGAATCGTACGAATGAATTAGAATGAATCATACCGTACGAATGAATTAGAATGGATCATACGAATGAAATAGAATGGATCGTATGAATGAATTAGAATGGATCGTGCGAATGAATTAGAATGGATCGTATCAATGAATTAGAATGGATCGTGCGAATGAATTAGAATGGATCGTACGAATGAAATAGAATGGATTCGTACGAATGAATTAGAATGGATCGTACGAAGGAATTAGAATGGATCGTACGAATGAATTAGAATGGATTGAATTAGAATGAATCATACGAATGAATTAGAATGAATCATACCGTACGAATGAATTAGAATGGATCATACGAATGAAATAGAATGGATCGTATGAATGAATTAGAATGGATCGTGCGAATGAATTAGAATGGATCGTACGAATGAATTAGAATGGATTCACACGAATGTATCCATTCTAATTCATTCGCACGATCTATTCTAATTCATTCGCACGAATGTATCCATTCTAATTCATTCGTTTGAGTGAATGCGAATGGATCGTGCGAATGAATTAGAATGGAATGAATTAGAATGGATTGAATTAGAATGGATCGTACGAATAAATTAGAATGGATCGTATGAATGAATTAGAATGGATCGTACGAATGAGTAAGAATGGATCGTGCGAATGAATTAGAATGGATTGTACGAATGAATTAGAATGGATCGTACGAATGAATTAGAATGGATCATACGAAGGAATTAGAATGGATCGTTCGAATGAATTAGAATGGATCGTGCGAATAAATTAGAATGGATCGTATGAATGAATTAGAATGGATCGTGCGAATGAATTAGAATATGGATCGTACGAAGGAATTAGAATGAATTGTACGAATGAATTAGAATATGGATCGTGCGAATGAATTAGAATGAATTGTGCGAATGAATTAGAATGGATCATACGAATGAAATAGAATGGGTTCGCACGAATGGATCGTATGAATGAATTAGAATGGATACATTCGTGCAAAAGAATTAGAATGGATTGTATAAATGAATTAGAATGGATCGTTTGAGTGAATACGAATGGATCGTGCGAATGAATTAGAATGGAATGAATTAGAATGGATTGAATTAGAATGAATCGTACGAATGAATTAGAATGGATCGTACAAATGAATTAGAATGGATCGTACGAATGAATTAGAATAGATTGTGCGAATGAATTAGAATGGATCGTACGAATGAATTAGAATGGATCGTATGAATGAATTAGAATGGATCGTGCGAATGAATTAGAATGGATCGTACGAATGAAATAGAATGGATCATACGAATGAAATAGAATGGATCGTATGAATGAATTAGAATGGATCGTGCGAATGAATTAGAATGGATCGTTCTAATTCATTCGCACGATCCATTCTAATTCATTCGCACGAATGTATCCATTCTAATTCATTCGTATGAATGAATTAGAATGGATCATACGAATGAATTAGAATGGATACATTCGTGCGAATGACTTAGAATGGATCGTGCGAATGAATTAGAATGGATCGTATGAATGAATTAGAATGGATACATTCGTGCGAATCCATTCTATTTCATTCGTACGATCCATTCTAATTCATTCGCACGATCCATTCTTATTCATTCGTACGATCCATTCTAATTCATTCGTACGATCCATTCTAATTCATTCGTACGATCCATTCTAATTCATTCGCACAATCTATTCTAATTCATTCGTACGAATGTATCCACTCTAATTCATTCATACGATCCATCCTAAATCATTTGTACGAATGTATCCACTCTAATTCATTCATACGATCCATTCTAATTCATTCGCACGAATGTATCCATTCTAATTCATTCGTACGATCCATTCTATCTCATTCGTACAATCCATTCTATTTCATTCGTACGATCCATTCTAATTCATTTGCACGATCCATTCTAATTCATTCATACGATCTATTCTAATTCTTTCGCACGAATGTGTCCATTCTAATTCATTTGTACGATCCATTCTAATTCATTCATACGATCCATTCTAATTCATTCGTACGATCTATTCTATTTCATTCGTACAATCCATTCTTACTCAATCGTATGATCCATTCTAATTCATTCGCATGATCCATTCTAATTCATTCGTACGATCGATTCTAATTCATTCATACGAATGTATCCATTCTAATTCATTCGTACGATCCATTCTATCACATTCGTACAATCCATTCTATTTCATTCGTACGATCCATTCTAATTCATTCGCACGATCCATTCTACTCATTCGTACGATCCATTCTAATTCATTCGCACGAATGAATCCATTCTAATTCATTCGTATGATCCATTCTAATTCATTCGTACAATCCATTCTATTTCATTCGTACGATCCATTCTTACTCATTCGTACGATCCATTCGTATCCATTCTAATTCATTCGTACGATCTATTCTAATTCATTCGTACGATCCTACGAATGAATTAGAATAGATTGTGCGAATGAATTAGAATGGATCTGGATCGTGTATCCATTCTAATTCTTTCGTACGACCCATTCTAATTCATTCGTACGATCCATTCTAATTCATTCGCACAATCGATTCTAATTCATTCGTACGATCCATTCTATCTCATTCGTACAATCCATTCTATTTCATTCGTACGATCCATTCTAATTCATTCGTACGATCCATTCTAATTCATTCGCACGATCCATTCTAATTCATTCGTACGATCCATTCGTACGATCAATTCTATTTCATTCGTACGATCCATTCTAATTCATTCGCACGATCCATTCTAGTTCATTCATACGATCCAGTCTAATTCATTCGTACGATCTATATTCTAATTCATTCACACGATCCATTCTATCTCATTCGTACAATCCATTCTAATTCATTCGTACGATCCATTCTAATTCATTCGCACGATCCATTCTAATTCATTCGCACGATCCATTCTAATTTATTCGTACGATCCATTCTAATTCATTCATACGATCCATTCTAATTCATTCGTACGATCCATTCTAATTCATGCGCACAATCTATTCTAATTCATTCGCACAATCTATTCTAATTCATTCGTACGATCCATTCTAATTCATTCGTACTATCCATTCTAATTAGAATGGATACATTCGTACGATCGAATTAGAATGGATCGTACGAATGAATTAGAATGGATCGTGCGAATGAATTAGAATGGATCGTACGAATGAAATAGAATGGATTCGTATGAATGAATTAGAATGGATCGTACGAAGGAATTAGAATGGATCGTACGAATGAATTAGAATGGATCGTACGAATGAATTAGAATGGATTGAATTAGAATGAATCGTACGAATGAATTAGAATGAATCATACCGTACGAATGAATTAGAATGGATCATACGAATGAAATAGAATGGATCGTATGAATGAATTAGAATGGATCGTGCGAATGAATTAGAATGGATCGTACGAATGAATTAGAATGGATTCGCACGAATGTATCCATTCTAATTCATTCGTACAATCCATTCTAATTCATTCGCAAGATCCATTCTAATTCATTCGCACGAATGTATCCATTCTAATTCATTCGTTTGAGTGAATGCGAATGGATCGTGCGAATGAATTAGAATGGAATGAATTAGAATGGATTGAATTAGAATGGATCGTACGAATAAATTAGAATGGATCGTATGAATGAATTAGAATGGATCATACGAATGAGTAAGAATGGATCGTGCGAATGAATTAGAATGGATTGTACGAATGAATTAGAATGGATTGTACGAATGAATTAGAATGGATCGTACGAAGGAATTAGAATGGATCGTACGAATGAATTAGAATTGATCGTGCGAATAAATTAGAATGGATCGTATGAATGAATTAGAATGGATCGTGCGAATGAATTAGAATATGGATCGTACGAAGGAATTAGAATGAATCGTACGAATGAATTAGAATGGATCGTGCGAATGAATTAGAATGGATCGTACGAATGAAATAGAATGGATTCGCACGAATGGATCGTATGAATGAATTAGAATGGATACATTCGTGCAAAAGAATTAGAATGGATTGTATGAATGAATTAGAATGGATCGTTTGAGTGAATGCGAATGGATCGTGCGAATGAATTAGAATGGAATGAATTAGAATGGATTGAATTAGAATGAATCGTACGAATGAATTAGAATGGATCGTACGAATGAATTAGAATAGATTGTGCGAATGAATTAGAATGGATCGTACGAATGAATTTGAATGGATCGTACGAATGAATTAGAATGGATCGTATGAATGAATTAGAATGGATCGTACGAATGAATTAGAATGGATCGTACGAATGAATTAGAAAGGATACATTCGTACAAATGAATTAGAATGGATCGTACGAATGAATTAGAGTGGATACGTTCGTGCAAATGAATTAGAATGGATTGTATGAATGAATTAGAATGGATCATACGAATGAATTAGAATGGATCGTATGAATGAAATAGAATGGATTAGAATGAATTTGAATGGATCGTATGAATGAATTAGAATGGATCATACGAATGAAATAGAATGGATTCGCACGAATGTATCCATTCTAATTCAATGGATCGTGCGAATGAATTAGAATGGATCGTACGAATGAATTAGAATGGCTCGTACGAAGGAATTAGAATGGATCGTACGAATGAATTAGAATGGATCGTACGAATGAATTAGAATGGATCGTACTAATGAATTAGAATAGATTGTGCGAATGAATTAGAATGGATCGTACGAATGAATTAGAATAGGTCGTAGGAATGAATTAGAATGGATCGTACGAATGAATTAGAATGGATCGTACGAATGAAATAGAATGGATCGTATGAATGAATTAGAATGGATCGTGCGAATGAATTAGAATGGATCGTACGAATGAAATAGAATGGATTCGCACGAATGTATCCATTCTAATTCAATGGATCGTGCGAATGAATTAGAATGGATCGTACGAATGAATTAGAATGGATCGTACGAAGGAATTAGAATGGATCGTACAAATGAATTAGAATGGATCGTACGAATGAATTAGCATGGATCGTACGAAGGAATTAGAATGGATCGTATGAATGAATTAGAGTTGATACATTCGTGTGAATGAATTAAAATGGATAATACGAATGAATTAGAATGGATTGTATGAATGAATTAGAATGGATCATGCGAATGAATTAGAGTTGATACATTCGTGTGAATGAATTAAAATGGATAATACGAATGAATTAGAATGGATTGTATGCATGAATTAGAATGGATCGTACGAATGAAATAGAATGGATCGTACAAATGTATTGGAATGGATCGTACGAATGAATTAGAATGGATCGTGCGAATGAATTAGAATGGGTCGTACGAATGAATTAGAATGGATACACGATCCAGATCCATTCTAATTCATTCGCACAATCTATTCTAATTCATTCGTAGGATCCATTCTAATTCATTACTACGATCCATTCTAATTCATTCGCACGATCCATTCTAATTCATTCGTACGATCCATTCTAATTCATTCGCACGATCCATTCTAATTCATTCATACGATCCATTCTAATTCATTCGCACGAATGTATCCATTCTAAATGAATTAGAATGGATCGTACGAATGAGTAAGAATGGATCGTGCGAATGAATTAGAATGGATCATATGAATGAATTAGAATGGATCGTATGAATGAATTAGAATGGATCGTGCGAATAAATTAGAATGGATCGTATGAATGAATTAGAATCGATCGTACGAATGAATTAGAATGGATCATGCGAATGAATTAGAATGGATCGTGCGAATGAATTAGAATGGATCGTACGAATGAAATAGAATGGATTGTACGAATGAAATAGAATGGATCGTACGAATGGCTTAGAACGGATAATTCATGCGAATGAATTAGAATGGATCATACGAATGAATTAGAATGGATTCAATCGTGCGAATGAATTAGAATGGATCGTACGAATGAGTAAGAATGGATCGTACGAATGAATTAGAATGGATTGAATTAGAATGAATCGGACGAATGAATTAGAATGGATCGTACGAATGAATTAGAATGGATCGTACGAATGAATTAGAATGGATTGAATTAGAATTAATCGTACGAATGAATTAGAATGAATCATACCGTACGAATGAATTAGAATGGATCATACGAAGGAATTAGAATGGATCGTGCGAATAAATTAGAATGGATCGTATGAATGAATTAGAATTGATCGTACGAATGAATTAGAATGGATCGTACGAATGAATTAGAATGGATACATTCGTGCAAATGAATTAGAATGGATCGTATGAATGAATTAGATTGGATCGTATGCATGAATTAGAATGGATCGGGCGAATGAATTAGAATGGATCGTACGAATGAATTAGAATGGATCGAACGAATGAATTAGAATGGATACATTCATGCAAAAGAATTAGAATGGATTGTATGAATGAATTAGAATGGATCGTGCGAATGAATTAGAATGGATCGTATGAATGAATTAGAATGGATAGATTCGTGCTAATGAATTAGAATGGATCGTATGAATGAATTAGATTGGACCGTATGCATGAATTAGAATGGATCATGCGAATGAATTAGAATGGATCGTACGAATGAATTAGAATGGATCGAACGAATGAATTAGAATGGATCGTACAAATGAGTAAGAATGGATCGTACGAATGAATTAGAATGGATCGTATGAATGAATTAGAATGGATCGTACGAATGAATTCGAATGTATCCATTCTAATTCATTCACACGATCCATTCTATCTCATTCGTACAATCCATTCTAATTCATTCGTACGATCCATTCTAATTCATTCGCACGATCCATTCTATCTCATTCGTACAATCCATCTAATTTAATCCATTCTAATTCATTCGTACGATCCATTCTAATTCATTCGTACGATCCATTCTAATTTATTCGTACGATTCATTCTAATTCCTCCGTACGATCCATATTCTAATTCATTCGCACGATCCATTCTAATTCATTCATACGATCCATTCTAATTTATTCGCACGATCCATTCTAATTCATTCGTACGATCCATTCTAATTCCTTCGTATGATCCATTCTAATTCATTCATAAGATCCATTCTAATTCATTCGTACGATCCATTCTAATTCCTTCGTACGATCCATTCTAATTCATTCGTACGATCCATTCTAATTCACTCGCACGATCCATTGAATTAGAATGGATACATTCGTGCGAATCTATTCTATTTCATTCGTACGATCCATTCTAATTCATTCGCACGATCCATTCTAATTCATTCATACGATCCATTCTATTTTATTCGTACGATCCATTCTAATTCATTCGTACGATCCATTCTAATTCATTCGTACGATCCATTCTAATTCATTCGTACAATCTATTCTAATTTATTAGTACGATCCATTCTAATTCATTCGTACGATCCATTCTAATTCAATCGCACGATCCATTCTAATTCATTCATACGATCCATTCTAATTCCTTCGTACGATCCATTCTAGTTCATTCGTACGATCCATTCTAATTCATTCGCACGATCCATTCTAATTCATGCATACGATCCATTCTAATTCATTCGTACGATCCATTCTAATTCATTCGCACGATCCATTCTATTTCATTCGTATGATCCATTCTAATTCATTCGCACAATCTATTCTAATTCATTCATACGATCCATTCTAATTCATTCGTACGAATGTATCAACGCTAATTCATTCGTACGATCGATTCTAATTCATTCGCACGATCCATTCTAATTCATTCGTACGATCCATTCTAATTCCTTCGTACGATCCATTTTAATTCATTCGCACGATCCATTCTAATTCATTCATACGATCCATTCTAATTCATTCGTACGATCCATTCTAATTCCTTCGTACGATCCATTCTAATTCATTCGTACGATCCATTCTTACTCATTCGTACGATCCATTCTAATTCATTCATACAATCCATTCTAATTCTTTTGCACGAATATATCCATTAGAATGAATTAGAATGGATCGTACGAATGAATTAGAATGGATCGTGCGAATGAATTAGAATGGATCGTATGAATTTATTAGAATGGATCGTGCGAATAAATTAGAATGGATCGTATGAATGAATTAGAATAGATTGTGCGAATGAATTAGAATGGATCATACGAATGAAATAGAATGGATCGTGCGAATGAATTAGAATGGATCGTACGAATGAATTAGAATGGATCGTATGCATGAATTAGAATGGATCGTGCGAATGAATTAGAATGGATCGTACGAATGAATTAGAATGGATCGTATGAATGAATTAGAATGGATAATGCGAATGAATTAGAATGGATCGTACGAATGAATTAGAATGGATCGTACGACTGAATTAGAATGGATCGTACTAATGAATTAGAATAGATTGTGCGAATGAATTAGAATGGATCGCACGAATGAATTAGAATGGATCGTACGAATGAATTAGATTGGATCGTATTAATGAATTAGAATGGATCGTATGAATGAATTAAAAAGGATCATACGAAGGAATTAGAATGGATCGTACGAATGAATTAGAATGGATCGTACGAATGAATTAGAATGGATCGTACGAATGAATTAGAATGGATCGTATGAATGAATTAGAATGGATCGGAGGAATGAATTAGAATGGATCGTACGAATGAATTAGAATGGATCGTACGAATGAATTAGAATAGATTGTGCGAATGAATTAGAATTGATCGTGCGAATGAATTAGAATGGATCGTACGAATGAATTAGAATGGATCATGCTAATGAATGAATTAGAATGGATCGTGCGAATGAATTAGAATGGATCGTACGAATGAGTAAGAATGGATCGTGCGAATGAATTATAATGGATGGTACGAATGAAATAGAATGGATTGTACGAATGATATAGAATGGATCGTACGAATGAATTAGAATAGATACATTCATGCGAATGAATTAGAATGGATCATACGAATGAATTAGAATGGATTCATTCGTGTGAATGAATTAGAATGGATCGTACGACTGAGTAAGAATGGATCGTACGAATGAATTAGAATGGATTGAATTAGAATGAATCGTACGAATGAATTAGAATGGATCGTACGAATGAATTAGAATGGATCGTACGAATGAATTAGAATGGATTGAATTAGAATGAATCGTACGAATGAATTAGAATGAATCATACCGTACGAATGAATTATAATGGATCATACGAAGGAATTAGAATGGATCGTACGAATGAATTAGAATGGATCGTACGAATGAATTAGAATGGATCGTACGAAGGAATTAGAATGGATCGTACGAAGGAATTAGAATGGATAGTACGAATGAATTAGAATGGATACCTTCGTGCAAATAAATTAGAATGGATCGTACAAATGAGTAAGAATGGATCGTACGAATGAAATAGAATGGATCGTATGAATGAATTAGAATGGATCGTATGAATGAATTAGAATGGATACATTCGTGCGAATCCATTCTATTTCATTCGTACGATCCATTCTAATTCATTCGCATGATCCATTCTAATTCATTCATACGATCCATTCTAATTCCTTCGTACGATCCATTCTAATTCATTCGTACGATCCAATCTAATTCATTCATACGATCCATTCTAATTCATTCGTACGATCCATTCTAATTCATTCGTACGATCCATTCTAATTCATTCGTACGATTGTATCCATTCTAATTCATTTGTACGAATGTATCCACTCTAATTCATTCATACGATCCATTCTAATTCATTAGCACGATCCATTCTAATTCATTCGTACGATCCATTCTAATTCATTTATACGATCCAATCTAATTCATTCGAACGATCCATTCGCATTCACTCAAACGATCAATTCTAATTCATTCATATGATCCATTCTAATTCATTTGCACGATCCATTCTAATTCATTCGCACGATCCATTCTAATTCATTCATACGATCCATTCTATTTCATTCGTACGATCCATTCTAATTCATTCGTACGATCCATTCTAATTCATTTGTACGATCCATTCTAATTCATTCACACAATCTATTCTAATTCATTCGTACGATCCATTCTAATTCATTCGCACGATCCATTCTAATTCATTCATACGATCCATTCTATTTCATTCGTACGATCCATTCTTACTCATTCGTACGATCCATTCTAATTCATTTGCACGAAGGTATCCATTCTAATTCATTCGTACTATCCAATCTAATTCATTCGTACGATCCATTCTAATCCATTCGTATCCATTCTAATTCATTCGTACGATCCATTCTAATTCATTCGCACGATTCATTCTAATTCAATCCATTCTAATTCATTCGTACGATCCATTCTTACTCATTCGTACGATCCATTCTAATTCATTCGCACAATCCATTCTAATTCAATCCATTCTAATTCATTCGTACGATCCATTCTTACTCTTTCGTACGATCCATTCTAATTCATTCGCACAATCCATTCTAATTCATTTGCACGAAGGTATCCATTCTAATTCATTCGTACTATCCATTCTAATTCCTTCGTACGATCCATTATGAATGAATTAGAATGGATCGTGCGAATCAATTAGAATGGATCGTGCGAATGAATTAGAATGGATCGTGCGAATGAATTAGAATGGATTGTACGAATGAGATAGAAGGGATCGTACGAATGAATTAGAATCGATTGTGCGAATGAATTAGAATGGATCGTATGAATGAATTAGAATGGATCGTACGAATGAATTAGAATGGATCGTACGAAAGAATTAGAATGGATCGTATGAAGGAATTAGAATGGTTCGTACGAATGAATTAGAATGGATCGTACGAAGGAATTAGAATAGATCGTACGAATGAATTAGAATGGATACGAATGGATCGTACGAATGAGTAAGAATGGATCTATTCTAATTCATTCATACGATCCATTCTAATTCATTCGTACGATCCATTCTAATTCATTCGCACGCTATTCTAATTCATTCGTAGGATCCATTCTAATTCATTCGTACGATCCATTCTAATTCATAAGTACGATCCATCCTAATTCATTCGCACGATCCATTCTAATTCATTCATACGAATCCATTCTATTTCATTCGTACGATCTATTCTATTTCATTCGTACAATCTATTCTAATTCATTTATACGATCCATTCTAATTCATTCGTACGATCCATTCTAATTCATTCGCACGCTATTCTAATTCATTCGTAGGATCAATTCTAATTCATTACTACGATCCATTCTAATTCATTCATACGATCCATTCTAATTCATTCGTACGATCCATTCTAGTTCATTCGTACGATCCATGCTAATTCATTCGTACGATCCATTCTAATTCATGCGCACAATCTATTCTAATTCATTCGCACAATCTATTCTAATTCATTCGTACGATCCATTCTAATTCATTCGTACGATCCATTCTAATTCATTCGCACGCTATTAGAATGAATTAGAATGGATCGTATGAATGCATTAGATTGGATCGTATTAATGAATTAGAATGGATCGTACGAATGAATTAGAATAGATCGTACGAATGAATTAGAATAGATTGTGCGAAAGAATTAGAATGGATCATGTGAATGAATTAGAATGGATTGTATGAATGAATTAGAATGATCGTGCGAATGAATTAGAATGGATCGTACGAATGAATTAGAATGGATCGTGCGAATGAATTAGAATAGATCGTATGAATGAATTAGATTGGATCGTATTAATGAATTAGAATGGATCGTACGAATGAATTAGAATAGTTCGTACGAATGAATTAGAATGGATCGTACGAATGAATTAGAATGGATTGTACGAATGAATTAGAATGGATCGTATGAATGAATTAGAATGGATCGTGCGAATGAATTAGAATGGATCGTACGAATGAAGTAGAATGGATTCGCACGAGTGTATCCATTCTAATTCATTCGTACGATCCATTCTAATTCATTCATACAATCCATTCTAATTCATTCGCACGATCCATTCTTACTCATTCGTACGATCCATTCTAATTCATTCGTACGATCCATTCTAATTCATTAATATGATCCAATCTAATTCATTCATACGATCTATTCTAATTCATTCGCACGATCCATTCTAATTCATTCGTACGATCCATTCTAATTCATTCGCACGATCCATTCTAATTCATTCATACAATCCATTCTAATTCATTCGCACGATCCATTCTAATTCATTCGCACAATCTATTCTAATTCATTCGTACGATCTATTCTAATTCATTCGTACGATCCATTCTAATTCATTAATACGATCCAATCTAATTCATTCATACGATCCATTCTAATTCATTCTAATTCATTCACACGAATTAGAATGGATTAGGATGGATCGTACGAATGAGTAAGAATGGATCGTACGAATGAAATAGAATGGATCGTATGAATGAATTAGAAAGGATCGTACGAATGGATCGTACGAATGAATTAGAATAGAGTGTGCGAATGAATTAGAATGGATCGTGCGAATGAATTAGAATGGATCGTACGAATGAATTAGAATGGATCATGCTAATGAATGAATTAAATGGATCGTGCGAATGAATTAGAATGGATCGTACGAATGAGTAAGAATGGATCGTGCGAATGAATTAGAATGGATCGTACGAATGAAATAGAATGGATTGTACGAATGAGATAGAATGGATCGTACGAATGAATTAGAATGGATACATTCATGGGAATGAATTAGAATGGATTCATTCGTGCGAATGAATTAGAATGGATCGTACGAATGAGTAAGAATGGATCGTAGGAATGAATTAGAATGGATTGAATTAGAATGAATCGTACGAATGAATTAGAATGGATCGTACGAATGAATTAGAATGGATCGTACGAATGAATTAGAATGGATTGAATTAGAATGAATCGTACGAATGAATTAGAATGAATCATACAGTACGAATGAATTATAATGGATCATACGAAGGAATTAGAATGGATCATACGAATGAATTAGAATGGATCGTACGAATGAATTAGAATGGATCGTACGAATTAATTAGAATGGATTAAATTAGAATGAATCGTACGAATGAATTAGAATGAATCATACCGTACGAATGAATTAGAATGGATCATACGAAGGAATTAGAATGGATCGTGCGAATAAATTAGAATGGATCGTATGAATGAATTAGAATAGATCGTACGAATGAATTAGAATGGATCGTACGAATGAATTAGAATGGATACATTCGTACGAATGAATTAGAATAGATTGTGCGAATGATCCATTCTAATTTATTCGTACGATCCATTCTAATTCATTCGTACGATCCATTCTAATTCATTCGTACGATCTATTCTAATTCATTGATACGATCCATTCTAATTTATTCGCGCGATCCATTCTAATTCCTTCGTATGATCCATTCTAATTCATTCGTACGGTATGATTCATTCTAATTCATTCGTACGATTCATTCTAATTCAATCCATTCTAATTCATTCGTACGATCCATTCTAATTCATTCGTACGATCCATTCTATTTCATTCGTACGATCCATTCTTACTCATTCGTACGATCCATTCCAATTCATTCGTACGATCCATTCTAATTTATTCGCACGATCCATTCTAATTCATTCATACGATCCATTCTAATTCATTCGTATGAATCCATTCTAATTCATTCGTACGATCCATTCTAATTCATTCATACGATCCATCCTAATTCATTCGCACGAATGTATCCATTCTAATTCATTCGTACAATCCATTCTATTTCATTCGTACGATCCATTCTTACTCATTCGTACGATCCATTCGTATCCATTCTAATTCATTCGTACGATCTATTCTAATTCATTCGTACGATCCATTCTAATTCATTAATACGGATTCATACGATCCATTCTAATTCATTCGTACAATCCATTCTAATTCATTCGTACGATCCATTCTAATTCATTCATACGATCCATTCTATTTCATTCGTACCATCCATTCTTACTCATTCGTACGATCCATCCTAATTCATTTACATGAAGGTATCCATTCTAATTCATTCACACGATCCATTCTAATTCATTCGTACGATCCGCTCTAATTCATTCGTACGATCCATTCTATTTCATTCGTACGATCCATTCTAATTCATTCGCACAATCTATTCTAATTCATTCGTACGATCCATTCTAATTCATTCGTACGATCCATTCTAATTCATTCGTACGATCCATTCTAATTCATTCGCACAATCTATTCTAATTCATTCGTACGATCCATTCTAATTCATTCATAATGCATCGTACGAAGGAATTAGAATGGATCGTACGAATGAATTAGAATGGATCGTACGAATGAATTCGAATGGATCGTACGAATGAATTAGAATGAATTGGAATGGATCGTACGAATGAATTAGAATGGATCGTACGAAGGAAATAGAATGGATCGTATGAATGAATTAGAATGGATCGTGCGAATTAATTAGAATGGATCGTACGAATGAAATAGAATGGATTCGCACGAATGTATCCATTCTAATTCAACAGATCGTGCGAATGAATTAGAATGGATCGTACGAATGAATTAGAATGGATCGTATGAATGAATTAGAATGGATCGTGCAAATGAATTAGAATGGATCGTACGAATGAAATAGAATGGATCGTACGAATAAATTAGAATAGATTGTGCGAATGGATTAGAATGGATCATACGATTGAGTAAGAATGGATTGTACGAATGAAATAGAATAGATCGTACGAATGAATTAGAATGGATCGTATGAATGAATTAGAATGGATCGTGCGAATGAATTAGAATGGATCGTACGAATGAATTAGAATGGATCGTACGAAGGAATTAGAATGGATCGTACGAATGAATTAGAATGGATCGTACGAATGACTTAGAATGGATACGAATGGATCGTATGAATGAATTAGAATGGATCGTATGAATGAATTAGAATGAATCGTATGAATGAGTAAGAATAGATCGTACGAATGAATTCTAATTCGTACGATCCATTCTAATCCATTCTATTTCATTCGTACGATCCATTCTTACGAATGAATTAGAATGGATCGTATGAATGAAATAGATTGGATCGTTCTAATCCATTCGCACGAATTTATCCATTCTAATTCAATGGATCGTACGAATGAATTAGAATGGATCGTACGAATGAAATAGAATGGATCGTACGAAGGAATTAGAATGGATCGTACGAATGAATTAGAATGGATCGTATGAATGAATTAGAATGGATTGAATTAGAATGAATCGTACGAATGAATTAGAATGGATCGTACGAATGAATTAAAATGGATCGTACGAATGAAATAGAATGGATCGTATGAATGAATTAGAATGAATCGTGCGAATGAATTAGAATGGATCGTACGAATGAATTAGAATGGATCGTATGAATGAATTAGAATGGATCGTATGAATGAATTAGAATGGATCGTGTGAATGAATTAGAATGGATCGTACGAATGAAATAGAATGGATCGTACGAATGAATTAGAATAGATTGTGCGAATGGATTAGAATGGATCATACGATTGAGTAAGAATGGATTGTACGAATGAAATAGAATAGATCGTACGAATGAATTAGAATGGATCGTATGAATGAATTAGAATGGATCGTGCGAATGAATTATAATGGATCGTACGAATGAATTAGAATGGATCGTACGAAGGAATTAGAATGGATCGTACGAATGAATTAGAATGGATCGTACGAATGAATTAGAATGGATACGAATGGATCGTATGAATGAATTAGAATGGATCGTATGAATGAATTAGAAAGGATCGTGCGAATGAATTAGAATGGATCGTACGAATGAAATAGAATGGATTCGCACGAATGTATCCATTCTAATTCAATGGATCGTGCGAATGAATTAGAATGGATCGTACGAATGAATTAGAATGGATCGTACGAATGAATTAGAATGGATTGAATTAGAATGAACCGTACGAATGAAATAGAATGGATCGTGCGAATGAATTAGAATGGATCGTACGAATGAATTAGAATGGATCGTACGAATGACTTAGAATGGATCGTTCGAATGAATTGGAATAGATTGTGCGAATGCATTAGAATGGATCGTACGAATGAATTAGAATGGATACATTCGTGCGAATCCATTCTATTTCATTCGTACGATCCATTCTAATTCATTCGTACGATCTATTCTAATTCATTCATACGATCCATTCTAATTCATTCGTACGATCCATTCGTACGATCAATTCTATTTCATTCGTACGATCCATTCTAATTCATTCACACGATCCATTCTAGTTCATTCATACGATCCATTCTAATTCATTCGTACGATCTATATTCTAATTCATTCGCACGATCCATTCTAATTCATTCATACGATCCATTCTAATTTATTCGCACGATCCATTCTAATTCATTCGTACGATCTATTCTATTTCATTCGTAAATGAATTTGGATCGTGCTAATGAATTAGAATGGATCGTGCTAATGAATTAGAATGGATACATTCGTGCGAATGAATTAAAATGGATCATATGAATGAATTAGAATGGATCGTTTGAGTGAATGCGAATGGATCGTGCGAATGAATTAGATTGGATCTTATAAATGAATTAGAATGGATCGTACGAATGAATTAGAATGGATCGTGCTAATGAATTAGAATGGATCGTACGACTGAATTAGAGTGGATACATTCGTACAAATGAATTAGAATGGATACATTCGTACGAATGAATTAGAATGGATCGTACGAATGAATTAGAATGGATACATTTGCACGAATTAGAATGGATCGTACGAATGAATTAGAATGGATCATACGAATGAATTAGAATGGATCGTATGAATGAATTAGATTGGATCGTATAAATGAAGTAGAATGGATCGTACGAATGAATTAGAATGGATCGTGCTAATGAATTAGAATGGATCGTACGAATGAATTAGAGTGGATACATTCGTACAAATGAATTAGAATGGATACATTCATGCGAATGAATTAGAAAGGACACATTCGTGCGAATGAATTAGAATGGATCGTATGAGTGTGAATAAATTAGAATGGATCGTGCGAATGAATTAGAATGGATCGTATTAATGAATTAGAATGGATCGTGCGAATGAATTAGAATGGATCGTACGAATGAGTAAGAATGGATCGTGCGAATGAATTAGAATGGATTGTACGAATGAATTAGAATGGATCGTACGAATGAAATAGAATGGATACATTCGTGCGAATCCATTCTATTTCATTCGTACTATCCATTCTAATTCATTCGCACGATCCATTCTAATTCATTTATACGATCCATTCTAATTCATTCGTACGATCCATTCTAATTCATTCGTACAATCCATTCTAATTTATTCGTACGATCCATTCTAATTCATTCATACGATCCATTCTAATTCATTAGCACAATCTATTCTAATTCATTCGTACGATCCATTCTAATTCATTCGCACGATCCATTCTAATTCATTCGCACGAATGTATCCATTCTAATTCATTTGTACGAATGCATCCACTCTAATTCATTCGTACGATCCATTCTAATTCATTAGCACGATCCATTCTAATTCATTCGTACGATCCATTCTAATTCATTTATACGATCCAATCTAATTCATTCATACGATCCATTCTAATTCATTCGTACGATCCGTTCTAATTCATTCGTACAATCCATTCTAATTCATTCGTACGATCCATTCTAATTCATTCGCACGATCCATTCTATCTCATTCGTACAATCCATTCTAATTCAATCCATTCTAATTCATTCGTACGATCCATTCTAATTCATTCGTACGATCGATTCTAATTCATTCGTACGATTCATTCTAATTCCTTCGTACGATCCATATTCTAATTCATTCGCACGATCCATTCTAATTCATTCATACGATCCATTCTAATTTATTCGCATAATCTATTCTAATTCATTAGTACGATCCATTCTAATTCATTCGTACGATCCATTCTAATTCATTCGTACGATCCATTCTAATTCATTCGCACGATCCATTCTAATTCATTCATACGATCCATTCTAATTCCTTCGTACGATCCATTCTAATTCATTCGTACGATCCATTCTAATTCATTCGCACGATCCATTCTAATTCATGCATACGATCCATTCTAATTCATTCGTACGATCCATTCTAATTCATTCACACGTTCCATTCTATTTCATTCGTATGATCCATTCTAATTCATTCGCACAATCTATTCTAATTCATGCATACGATCCATTCTAATTCATTCGTACGATCCATTCTAATTCATTCGTACGATCCATTCTAATTCATTAATACGATCCAATCTAATTCATTCATACGATCCATTCTATTTCATTCGTACAATCCATTCTAATTCATTCGCACGATCCATTCTAATTCATTCATACAATCCATTCTAATTCATTTGTACGATCCATTCTAATTCATTCACACGAATGTATCAACTCTATTTCATTCGTACGATCCATTCTAATTCATTCGTACGATCCATTCTAATTCATTCGTACGATCCATTCTAATTCATTCGCACGATCCATTCTAATTCATTCGCACAATCTATTCTAATTCATTCATACGATCCATTCTATTTCATTCGTATGATCCATTCTAATTCATTCGCACAATCTATTCTAATTCATTCATACGATCCATTCTAATTCATTCGCGCGAATGAGTAAGAATGGATCGTACGAATGAGTAAGAATGGATCGTACGAATGAAATAGAATGGATCGTGCGAATGAATTAGAATGGATCGTACGAATGAATTAGAATAGATTGTGCGAATGAATTAGAATGGATCGTATGAATGAATTAGAATGGATCGTATGAAAGAATTAGAATGGATCGTAGGAATGAATTAGAATGGATCGTACGAACGAATTAGAATGGATCGTACGAATGAGTAAGAATGGATCGTACGAATGAAATAGAATGGATCGTATGAATGAATTAGAATGGATACGTGCGAATGAATTAGAATGGATCGTGCGAATGAATTAGATTGGATCGTACGAATGAATTAGAATCGATCGTACGAATGAATTTGAGTTGATACATTCGTACGAATGAATTAGAATGGATCGTATGAATGAATTAGAATAGATTGTGCAAATGAATTAGAATGGATCGTATGAAGGAATTAGAATGGATAGTACAAATGAGATAGAATGGATCGTACGAATAAATTAGAATGGATCATATGAATGAATTAGGATGGATCGTACGAATGAAATAGAATGGATCGTATGAATGAATTAGAATAGATCGTACGAATGAATTAGAATGGATCGTACGAATGAATTAGAATGGATACATTCGTACAAATGAATTAGAATGGATCGTACGAATGAATTAGAGTGGATACATTCGTACAAATGAATTAGAATGGATCGTACGAATGAATTAGAATGGATACATTCGTGCGAATGAATTAGAATGGATCATATGAATGAATTAGAATGGATCGTGCGAATGAATTCATGCGTACGAAGGAATTAGAATGAATGGTACGAAGGAATTAGAATGGATAGTACGAATGAATTAGAATGGATACCTTCGTGCAAATGAATTAGAATGGATCGTATGAATGAGTAAGAATGGATCGTACGAATGAAATAGAATGGATGGATACCTTCGTGCAAATGAATTAGAATGGATCGTACGAATGAGTAAGAATGGATCGTACGAATAAAATAGAATGGATCGTACGAATGAATTAGAATGGATACATTCGTGCGAATGAACTAGAATGGATCGTATGAATGAATTAGAATAGATTGTGCGAATGAATTAGAATGAATCGTACGAAGGAATTAGA
Source organism: Chamaelirium japonicum (assembly GCA_947650365.1). Lineage (NCBI taxonomy): Eukaryota > Viridiplantae > Streptophyta > Magnoliopsida > Liliales > Melanthiaceae > Chamaelirium > Chamaelirium japonicum. The sequence continues at coordinate 24,839,676 of OX393554.1, read as the reverse complement.
ATGGATCGTACGAATGAATTAGAATGGATCGTGCGAATAAATTAGAATAGATCGTATGAATGAATTAGAATGGATCGTGCGAATGAATTAGAATATGGATCGTACGAAGGAATTAGAATGAATCGTACGAATGAATTAGAATGGATCGTACGAATGAATTAGAATGGATTGAATTAGAATGGATTGTACGAATGAGATAGAATGGATCGTGCGAATGAATTAGAATGGATCGTACGAATGAATTAGAATGGATTGTACGAATGAGATAGAATGGATCGTATGAATGAATTAGAATGGATACATTCGAATTCATTCGTACGATCCATTCTAATTCATTCGTACGATCCATTCTAATTCATTCGTACGATCCATTCTTACTCATTCGCACTATCCATTCTAATTCATTCGTTCGATCCATTCTAATTCATTCGTACGATCCATTCTAATTCATTCGTACGATCCATTCTAATTCATTCGTACGATCCATTCTAATTCCTTCGTATGATCCTTTCTAATTCATTCGTACGATACATTCTAATTCATTAATACGATCCAATCTAATTCATTCATACGATCCATTCTAATTCATTCGTACGATCCATTCTAATTCATTCGTACGATCCATTCTAATTCATTCGCACGATCCATTCTAATTCCTTCGTACGATCCATTCTAATTCATTCGTACGATCCATTCTAATTCATTCGTACTATTTGTGCGAATGAATTAGAATAGATTGTGCGAATGAATTAGAATGAATTAGAATGGGTCGTACGAATGAATTAGAATGGATCGTATGAATGAATTAGAATGGATTGTATGAATGAATTGGAATGGATCGTTTGAGTGAATGCGAATGGATCGTACGATCCATTCTTACGAATGAATTAGAATGGATCGTACGAATGAAATAGATTGGATCGTTCTAATTCATTCATATGAATGTATCCATTCTTATTCATTCGTTCGCACGATCGTGCGAATGTATCCATTCTAATTCATTCGTACGATCCATTCTAATTCATTCATACGATCCATTCTAATTCATTAGCACAATCTATTCTAATTCATTCGTACGATCCATTCTAATTCATTCGCACGATCCATTCTAATTCATTCGCACGAATGTATCCATTCTAATTCATTTGTACGAATGTATCCACTCTAATTCATTCGTACGATCCATTCTAATTCATATGATCCGTTCTAATTCATTCGCACGATCCATTCTAATTCATTCATAATGGATCGTACGAAGGAATTAGAATGGATCGTACGAATGAATTAGAATGGATCATACGAATGAATTAGAATGAATTAGAATGGATCGTACGAATGAATTAGAATGGATCGTATGAATGAAATAGAATGGATCGTATGAATGAATTAGAATGGATTGTGCGAATGAATTAGAATGGATCGTACGAATGAAATAGAATGGATTCGCACGAATGTATCCATTCTAATTCAATGGAACGTGCGAATGAATTAGAATGGATCGTACGAATGAATTGGAATGGATCGTACTAATGTGTAAGAATGGATCGTGCGAATGAATTAGAATGGATCATATGAATGAATCCATTCTAATTCCTTCGTACGATCCATTCTAATTCCTTCGTACGATCCATTCTAATTCATTCGTGCGATCCATTCTAATTTATTCGTATGATCCATTCTAATTCATTCGCACAATCTATTCTAATTCATTCGTACGATCCATTCTAATTCATTCGCACGATCCATTCTAATTCATTCGCACAATCTATTTTAATTCATTCGTACGATCCATTCTAATTCATTCGCACGATCCATTCTAATTCATTCATATGATCCATTCTATTTCATTCGTACGATCCATTCTAATTCATTCGTACGATCCATTCTAATTCATTCGTACGATTCATTCTAATTCAATCCATTCTAATTCATTCGTACGATCCATTCTTACTTATTCGTACGATCCATTCTAATTCATTCGCACGATCCATAGAATTAGAATGGATACATTCATGTGAATCCATTCTATTTCATTCGTACGATCCATTCTAATTCATTCGCACGATCCATTCTAATTCATTCATACGATCCATTCTATTTCATTCGTACGATCCATTCTAATTCATTCGTACGATCCATTCTAATCCATTCTAATTCATTCGTACGATCCATTCTAATTCATTCATACGATCCATTCTAATTCGTTTGAGTGAATGCGAATGAATTAGAATGGATCGTTTGAGTGAATGCGAATGGATCGTGCGAATGAATTAGATTGGATCGTATAAATGAATTAGAATGTATCGTACGAATGAATTAGATTTGATCGTGCTAATGAATTAGAATGGATCGTACGAATGAATTAGAGTGGATACATTCGTACAAATGAATTAGAATGGATACATTCGTACAAATGAATTATAATGGATCGTACGAATGAATTAGAATGGATACATTCGCACGAATTAGAATGGATCGTACGAATGAATTAGAATGGATCGTATGAATGAATTAGAATGGATCGTACGAATGAATTAGATTGGATCGTATAAATGAATTAGAATGGATCATACGAATGAATTAGAATGGATCGTGCTAATGAATTAGAATGGATCGTACGAATGAATTAGAGTGGATACATTCGTACAAATGAATTAGAATGGATACATTCGCGCGAATGAATTAGAATGGATTGTGCGAATGAATTAGAATGGATCGTACGAATGAATTAGAATAGATTGTGCTAATGAATTAGAATGGATCGTATGAATGAATTAGAATGGATCGTACGAATGAATTAGAATGGATTGTACGAATGAATTAGAATGGATCGTACGAATGAATTAGAATGGATCGTATGAATGAATTAGAATGGATCGTGCGAATGAATTAGAATGGATCGTACGAATGAAATAGAATGGATTCGCACGAATGTATCCATTCTAATTCATTCGTACGATCCATTCTAATTCATTCGTACAATCCATTCTAATTCATTCACACGATCCATTCTTACTCATTCGTACGATCCATTCTAATTCATTCGCACGATCCATTCTAATTCATTAATACGATCCATTCTAATTCATTCGCACGATCCATTCTAATTCATTCACACTCATACGATCGATTCTAATTCATTCGCACGAATGTATCCTTTCTAATTCATTCGTACGATCCATTCTAATTCATTCGCACAATCTATTCTAATTCATTCGAACGATCCATTCTAAGTCATTCGTACGATCCATTCTAATTCATTCGCACAATCCATTCTAATTCATTAGCACAATCCATTCTAATTCCTTTGTATGATCCATTCTAATTCACAATTCTAATTCATTCGCTCGTATCCATTGTAATTCATTCGTACGATCCATTCTAATTCATTCATACGATCCGTTCTAATTCATTAGCACAATCTATTCTAATTCATTCGTACGATCCATTCTAATTCATTCGCACGATCCATTCTAATTCATTCGCACGAATGTATCCATTCTAATTCATTTGTACAAATGTATCCACTCTAATTCATTCGTACGATCCATTCTAATTCATTAGCACGATCCATTCTAATTCATTCGTACGATCCATTCTAATTCATTTATACGATCCAATCTAATTCATTCATACGATCCATTCTAATTCATTCGTACGATCCATTCTAATTCATTCGTACGATTCGTGCGAATGTATCCATTCTAATTCATTCGTACGATCCATTCTAATTCATTCGTACGAATGTATCCATTCTAATTCATTTGTACGAATGTATCCACTTTAATTCATTCGTACGATCCATTCTAATTCATTAGCACGATCCATTCTAATTCATTCGTACGATCCATTCTAATTCATTTATATGATCCAATCTAATTCATTCGCACGATCCATTCGCATTCACTCAAACGATCCATTCTAATTCATTCATATGATCTATTCTAATTCATTCGCACGAATGTATCCATTCTAATTCATTAGCACGATCCATTCTAATTCATTAGCACGATCCAAATTCATTTACGAATGAAATAGAATAGATCGTACGAATGAATTAGAAAGGATCGTGCGAATAAATTAGAATGGATCGTATGAATTAATTAGAATGGATCGTACGAATGAATTAGAATATAGATCATACGAATGAATTAGAATGGATCGTATGAATGAACTAGAATGGATCGTGCGAATGAATTAGAATGTATCGTACGAATGAAATAGAATTGATCGTACGAATGGATCGTACGAATGAATTAGAATGGATCGTACGAATGAATTAGAATGGATCGTATGAATGAATTAGAATAGATCGTACGAATGAATTAGAATGGATCGTACGAATGAAATAGAATGGATTCGCACGAATGTATCCATTCTAATTCATTCGTACGATCCATTCTAATTCATTCGCACAATCTATTCTAATTCATTCGAACGATCCATTCTAAGTCATTCGTACGATCCATTCTAATTCCTTCGTATGATCTATTCTAATTCATTCATACGATCCATTCTAATTCATTCGTACGATCCATTCTAATTCGTGCGAATGTATCCATTCTAATTCATTCGTACGATCCATTCTAATTCATTCATACGATCTATTCTATTTCATTCGTACGATCCATTCTTACTCATTCGTACGATCCATTCTAATTCATTTGCACGAAGGTATCCATTCTAATTCATTCGTACTATCCATTCTAATTCCTTCGTATGATCCATTCTAATTCCTTCGTACGATCCATTCTAATTCATTCGTACGATCCATTCTAATTCATTCGTACGATCCATTCTAATTCCTTCGTATGATCCATTATAATTCATTCGTACGGTAAGATTCATTCTAATTCATTCGTACGATTCATTCTAATTCAATCCAATCTAATTCAATCGTACGATCCATTCTAATTCATTCGTACGATCCATTCTAATTCATTCATACGATTCATTCTAATTCAATCCATTCTAATTCATTCGTACGATCCATTCTTACTCATTCGTACGATCCATTCTAATTCATTCGCACAAATGAATCCATTCTAATTCATTCGTATGATCCATTCTAATTCATTCGCATGAATGTATCCATTCTAATTCATTCGTACGATCCATTCTATCTCATTCGTACAATCCATTCTATTTCATTCGTACGATCCATTCTAATTCATTCGCACGATCCATTCTTACTCATTTGTACGATCCATTCTAATTCATTCGCATGATCCATTCTAATTCATTCATTAGCATGATCCATTCTAATTCATTCGTACGATCCATTCTAATTCATTCGCACGATCCATTCTAATTCATTCGCACAATCTATTCTAATTCATTCGTACGATCCATTCTAATTCATTCGTACGATCCATTCTAATTCATTCATACGATCCATTCTAATTCATTCATATGATCCATTCTAATTCATTCGTACGATCCATTCTAATTCATTCGTACGATCCATTCTAATTCCTTCGTATGATCCTTTCTAATTCATTCGTAAGATCCATTCTAATTCATTAATACGATCCAATCTAATTCATTCGTACGATCCATTCTAATTCATTCGTACGATCCATTCTAATTCATTCGCACAATCCATTCTAATTCATTAGTACGATCCATTCTAATTCATTTGTACGATCCATTCTAATTCATTCGCACGATCCATTCTAATTCATTCGCACGATCCATTCTAATTCATTCATACGATCCATTCTAATTCATTCGTACGATCCATTCTAATTCATTTGTACGATCCATTCTAATTCATGCATACGATCCATTCTAATTCATGCATATGATCCATTCTAATTCATTCGCACGATCCATTCTAACTCATTCGTATGATCCATTCTAATTCATTCGTACAATCTATTCTAATTCATTCATACGATCCATTCTAATTTATTCGCACGATCCATTCTAATTCATTCATACGATCCATTCTAATTCATTCATATGATCCATTCTAATTCATTCGCACGATCCATTCTAATTCATTCGTACGATGCATTCTAATTCATTGTAATGGATACATTCGTGCAAAAGAATTAGAATGGATTGTATGAATGAATTAGAATGGATCGTACGAATGAGTAAGAATGGATCGTACGAATGAATTAGAATGGATCGTACGAAGGAATTAGAATGGATCGTACGAATGAATTAGAATGGATTGTATGAATGAATTAGAATGGATCATGCGAATGAATTAAAATGGATCGTACGAAGGAATTAGAATGGATCGTACGAATGAATTAGAATGGATCGTGCGAATGAATTAGAATCGATCGTACGAATGAATTAGAGTTGATACATTCGTACGAATGAATTAGAATGGATCGTATGAATGAATTAGAATAGATTGTGCGAATGAATTAGAATGGATCATACGAATGAAATAGAATGGATCGTGCGAATGAATTTGAATGGATCGTACAAATGAATTAGAATGGATCGTATGCATGAATTAGAATGGATCGTGCGAATGAATTAGAATGGATCGTACGAATGAATTAGAATGGATCGTACGAAGGAATTAGAATGGATCGTGCGAATGAATTAGAATGGATCGTACGAATGAATTAGAATGGATCGTACGAATGAATTAGAATAGATCGTACGAATGAATTAGAATGGATCGTACTAATGAATTAGAATAGATTGTGCGAATGAATTAGAATGGATCGTACGAATGAATTAGAATGGATCGTACGAATGAATTAGAATGAATTAGAATGGATCGTACGAATGAATTAGAATGGGACGTACGAATGAAATAGAATGGATCGTATGAATGAATTAGAATGGGTCGTGCGAATGAATTAGAATGGATTGTACGAATGAAATAGAATGGATTCGCACGAATGTATCCATTCTAATTCAATGGATCGTGCGAGTGAATTAGAATGGATCGTACGAATGAATTAGAATGGATCGTACGAAGGAATTAGAATGGATCGTACGAATGAATTAGAATGGATCGTACGAATGAATTAGAATGGATCGTACGAATGAATTAGAATGGATCGTACGAATGAATTAGAATGGATCGTACGAATGAATTAGAATGGATCGTGCGAATGAATTAGAATATGGATCGTACGAAGGAATTAGAATGAATCGTACGTACGAATTAGAATGGATCGTACGAATGAGTAAGAATGGATCGTGCGAATGAATTAGAATGGATCGTATGAATGAAATAGAATGGATTCGCACGAATGTATCCATTCTAATTCATTCATACGATCCATTCTAATTCATTCGTACGATCCATTCTAATTTCTTCGTATGATCTATTCTTATTCATTCGCACAATCTATTCTAATTCATTCGTACGATCCATTCTAATTCATTCGCACGATCCATTCTAATTCATTCATATGATCCATTCTAATTCATTCGTACGATCCATTCTAATTCATTCGTACGATCCATTCTAATTCATTCGCACAATCTATTCTAATTCATTCGTACGATCCATTCTAATTCATTCGCATGATCCATTCTAATTCATTCGCACAATCTATTCTAATTCATTCGTACAATCCATTCTAATTCATTCGCACGATCCATTCTAATTCATTCATACGATCCATTCTATTTCATTCGTACGATCCATTCTAATTCATTCGTACGATCCATTCTAATTCATTCGTATGATTCATTCTAATTCAATCCATTCTAATTCATTCGTACGATCCATTCTTACTCATTCGTACGATCCATTCTAATTCATTCGCACGAATGAATCCATTCTAATTCATTCGTATGATCCATTCTAATTCATTCGCATGAATGTATCCATTCTAATTCATTCGTACGATCCATTCTAATTCATTAATACGATCCAATCTAATTCATTCGTACGATCCATTCTAATCCATTCGTATTCTTTCGCATGGATTGAATTAGAATGGATCGTACGAATGAATTAGAATGGATCATACGAATGAATTAGAATGGATCGTACGAATGAGTAAGAATGGATCGTGCGAATGAATTAGAATGGATCGTACGAATGAAATAGAATGGATTCGCACGAATGTATCCATTCTAATTCATTCATATGATCCATTCTAATTCATTCGTACGATCCATTCTAATTCATTCGTACGATCCATTCTAATTCATTCGCACAATCTATTCTAATTCATTCGTACGATCCATTCTAATTCATTCGCATGATCCATTCTAATTCATTCGCACAATCTATTCTAATTCATTCGTACAATCCATTCTAATTCATTCGCACGATCCATTCTAATTCATTCATACGATCCATTCTATTTCATTCGTACGATCCATTCTAATTCATTTGTACGATCCATTCTAATTCATTCGTATGATTCATTCTAATTCAATCCATTCTAATTCATTCGTACGATCCATTCTTACTCATTCGTACGATCCATTCTAATTCATTCGCACGAATGAATCCATTCTAATTCATTCGTATGATCCATTCTAATTCATTCGCATGAATGTATCCATTCTAATTCATTCGTACGATCCATTCTAATTCATTAATACGATCCAATCTAATTCATTCGTACGATCCATTCTAATCCATTCGTATTCTTTCGCATGGATTGAATTAGAATGGATCGTACGAATGAATTAGAATGGATCATACGAATGAATTAGAATGGATCGTACGAATGAGTAAGAATGGATCGTGCGAATGAATTAGAATGGATCGTACGAATGAAATAGAATGGATTCGCACGAATGTATCCATTCTAATTCATTCATACGATCCATTCTAATTCATTCGTACGATCCATTCTTACTCATTCGTACGATCCATTCTAATTCATTCGCATGAATGAATCCATTCTAATTCATTCGTATGATCCATTCTAATTCATTCGCATGAATGTATCCATTCTAATTCATTCGTACGATCCATTCTAATTCATTTGCACGAATGTATCCATTCTAATTCATTCATACGATCCATTCCAATTTATTCATACAATCTATTCTAATTCATTCGTACGATCCATTCTACGATCCATTCTAATTCATTCGTACGTTCCATTCTAATTCATTCATACGATCCATTCTAATTCATTCGCACGATCCATTCTAATTCATTCGCATGATCCATTCTAATTCATTCATACGATCCATTCTAATTCATTCGTATGAATCCATTCTTACTCATTCGTACGATCCATTCTAATTCATTCGCACGATCCATTGAATTAGAATGGATACATTCGTGCGAATCCATTCTATTTCATTCGTACGATCCATTCTAATTCATTCGCACGATCCATTCTAATTCATTCATACATCCATTCTAATTCATTCGTACGATCCATTCTAATTCATTCGTACGATCCATTCTAATTCATTCGCACAATCTATTCTAATTCATTCGTACGATCCATTCTAATTCATTTGTACGATCCATTCTAATTCATTCGTATGATTCATTCTAATTCAATCCATTCTAATTCATTCCATTCTAATTCATTCGCACGATCCATTCGCATTCACTCAAACGATCCATTCTAATTCATTCATACAATCCATTCTAATTCTTTTGCACGAATGTATCCATTCTAATTCATTCATACGATCCATTCATGCGAATGAATTAGAATGGATACATGCGAATGAATTAGAATTGTGAATTGGAATGGATCATACGAAGGAATTAGAATGGATCGTGCTAATGAATTAGAATGGATTGTGCGAATGAATTAGAATGGATCGTACGAATGACTTAGAATGGATCGTTCGAATGAATTAGAATAGATTATGCGAATGAATAAGAATGGATCGTACGAATGAATTAGAAAGGATACATTCGTGCGAATGAATTAGAATGGATCGTATGAGTGTGAATGAATTAGAATGGATCGTACGAATGAATTAGAATGGATCGTATTAATGAATTAGAATGGATCGTGCGAATGAATTAGAATGGATCGTACGAAAGAGTAAGAATTGATCGTGCGAATGAATTAGAATGGATTGTACGAATGAAATAGAATGGATCGTACGAATGAATTAGAATGGATACATTCGTGCGAATCCATTCTATTTCATTCGTACGATCCATTCTAATTCATTCGCACGATCCTTTCTAATTCATTCATACGATCCATTCTAATTCATTCGTACGATCCATTCTAATTCATTCGTACAATCCATTCTAATTCATTCGTACGATCCATTCTAATTCATTCGTACGATCCATTCTAATTCATTAGCACAATCTATTCTAATTCATTCGTACGATCCATTCTAATTCATTCGCACGATCCATTCTAATTCATTCGCACGAATATATCCATTCTAATTCATTTGTACGAATGTATCCACTCTAATTCATTCGTACGATCCATTCTAATTCATTAGCACGATCCATTCTAATTCATTCGTATGATCCATTCTAATTCATTTATACGATCCAATCTAATTCATTCATACGATCCATTCTAATTCATTCGTACGATCCATTCTAATTCATTCGTACGATCCATTCTAATTCGTGCGAATGTATCCATTCTAATTCATTCGTACGATCCATACGAATGAATCCATTCTAATTCATTCATATGATCCATTCTAATTCATTCGTACGATCCATTCTAATTCATTCGTACGATCCATTCTAATTCATTCTAATTCATTCGCACGATCCATTCTTTCATTCGTACGATCCATTCTAATTCATTCGTATGATCCATTCTAATTCATTCGCACAATCTATTCTAATTCATTCGTACGATCCATTCTAATTCATTCGCACGACCCATTCTAATTCATTCGTACGATCCATTCTAATTCATTCGCACGATCCATTCTAATTCATTCGCACGATCCATTCTAATTCATTCGTACGATCCATTCTTTTCATTGGTACGATCCATTTTAATTCATTCGTACGATCCATTCTAATTCATTCATACGATCCATTCTAATTCATTTATACGATCCAATCTAATTCATTCATACGATCCATTCTAATTCATTCGTACGATCCATTCTAATTCATTCGTATGATCCATTCTAATTCGTGCGAATGTATCCATTCTAATTCATTCGTACGATCCATACGAATGAATCCATTCTAATTCATTCGTATGATCCATTCTAATTCATTCGTACGATCCATTCTAATTCATTCGTACGATCCATTCTAATTCATTCTAATTCATTCGCACGATCCATTCTTTTATTCGTACGATCCATTCTAATTCATTCGTACGATCCATTCTAATTAATTCGCACGATCTATTCTAATTCATTCGTACGATCCATTCTAATTCATTCGCACGACCCCTTCTAATTCATTCGTACGATCCATTCTAATTCATTCGCACGATCCATTCTAATTCATTCGTACGATCCATTCTAATTCATTCATACGATCCATTCTATTTCATTTGTACGATCCATTCTTACTCATTCGTACGATCCATTCTAATTCATTTGCACGAAGGTATCCATTCTAATTCATTCGTACTATCCATTCTAATTCCTTCGTACGATCTATTCTAATTCCTTCGTACGATCCATTCGGATACATTCGTGCGAATCCATTCTATTTCATTCGTACGATCCATTCTAATTCATTCGCACGATCCATTCTAATTCATTCATACAATCCATTCTAATTCATTCGTACGATCCATTCTAATTCATTCGTACGATCCATTCTAATTCATTTGTACATATGAATTAGAATGGATACATTCATGCGAATGAATTAGAATGGATCGTACGAATGAAATAGAATGGATCGTGCGAATGAATTAGAATGGATCGTACGAATGAATTAGAATGGATCGTTCGAATGAATTAGAATAGATTGTGCGAATGAATTAGAATGGATCGAACGAATGAATTAGACTGGATCTGGATCGTACGAATGATTCATTCTATGAATGGATCGTACGAATGAATTAGAATGGATCTGGATCGTTTATCCATTCTAATTCCTTCGTACGATCCATTCTAATTCATTCGCACGATCCATTCTAATTCATTCGCACGAATGTATCCATTCTAATTCATACGTACGATGTATTCTAATTCATTCGTACGATCCATTTTAATTCATTCGCACAATCCATTCTAATTCATTTGCACGATCCATTCTAATTCATTCATACATTCGATTCTAATTCTTTTGCACGAAGGTATCCATTCTAATTCATTCGTACTATCCATTCTAATTATCCGTACGATCTATTCTATTTCATTCGTACGATCCATTCTTATCGTACGAATGAATTAGAATGGTTCGTACGAATGAATTAGAATGGATAGTACGAATGAATTAGAATGGATACATTCATGCGAATGGATCATACGATCCATTCTAATTCATTCGCACGATCCATTCTAATTCATTCATACGATCCATTCTAATTCATTCGTACGGATAAATGAATTTGGATCGTGCTAATGAATTAGAATGGATCGTACGAATGAATTAGAATGGATTGTGCGAATGAATTAGAATGGATCGTACGAATGAATTAGAATGGATCGTACGAATGAATTAGAATAGATCGTACGAATGAATTAGAATGGATCGTACGAAGGAATTAGAATGGATCGTACGAAGGAATTAGAATGGATAGTACGAATGAAGTAGAATGGATACCTTCGTGCAAATGAATTAGAATGGATCGCACGAATGAGTAAGAATGGATCGTACAAATGAATTAGAATGGATCGTACGAATGAATTAGAATGGATCTTACGAATGAATTAGAATGGAACGTATAGATTGTGCGAATGAATTAGAATGGATCGTACGAATGAATTAGAATGGATCGTGCGAATGAATTAGAATGGATCGCACGAATGTATCCATTCTAATTCATTAGTACGAATGTATCCACTCTAATTCATTCGTACGATCCATTCTAATTCATTAGCACGATCCATTCTAATTCATTCATACGATCCATTCTAATTCATTTATACGATCCAATCTAATTCATTCATACGATCCATTCTAATTCATTCGTACGATCCATTCTAATTCATTCGTACGATCCATTCTAATTCGTGCGAATGTATCCATTCTAATTCATTCGTACGATCCATTTAATTCATTCGTACGAATGTATCCATTCTAATTCATTTGTACGAATGTATCCACTCTAATTCATTCGTACGATCCATTCTAATTCATAAGCACGATCCATTCTAATTCATTCGTACGATCCATTCTAATTCATTTATACGATCCAATCTAATTCATTCGCATGATCTATTCGCATTCACTCAAACGATCGATTCTAATTCATTCATATAATCCATTCTAATTCATTCGCACGAATGTATCCATTCTAATTCATTAGCATGATCCATTCTAATTCATTAGCACGATCCAAATTCATTTACGAATGAAATAGAATAGATCGTACGAATGAATTAGAATGGATCGTGCGAATAAATTAGAATGGATCGTATGAATGAATTAGAATGGATCGTGCGAATGAATCAGAATATAGATCGTACAAATGAATTAGAATGGATCGTAGGAATGAACTAGAATGGATCGTGCGAATGAATTAGAATGGATCGTACGAATGAAATAGAATTGATCGTATGAATGGATCGTACGAATGAATTAGAATGGATCATACGAATGAATTAGAATGGATCGTATGAATGAATTAGAATAGATCATACGAATGAATTAGAATGGATCGTACGAATGAAATAGAATGGATCCATTCTAATTCATTCGTACGATCCATTCTAATTCATTCGTACGATCCATTCTAATTCATTCGCACGATCCATTCTATTTCATTCGTACGGTTCATTCTAATTCAAACCATTCTAATTCATTCATACGATCCATTCTAATTCATTCGTACGATCCATTCTAATTCATTCGCACGATCCATTGAATTAGAATGGATACATTCGTGCGAATCCATTCTATTTCATTCGTACGATCCATTCTAATTCATTCGCACGATCTATTCTAATTCATTCATACGATCCATTCTAATTCATTCATACGATCCATTCGTATCCATTCTAATTCATTCGTACGATCCATTCTAATTCATTCGTACGATCCATTCTAATTCCTTCGTACGATCCATTCTAATTCATTCGTACGATCCACTCTAATTCATTCGCACGATCCATTCTAATTCATTCATACGATCCATTCTAATTCATTCGTACGATCTATTCTATTTCATTCGTACAATCCATTCTTACTCAATCGTATGATCCATTCTAATTCATTCGCACAATCTTTTCTAATTCATTCGTACGATCCATTCTATTTCATTCGTACGATCCATTCTAATTCATTCGTACGATCTATTCTAATTCATTCATACGATCCATTCTAAATCATTCGCACGATCCATTCTAATTCATTCTCATGATCCATTCTAATTCATTCGTACGATCGATTCTAATTCATTCATACGATCCATTCTAATTCATTCGCACGAATGTATCCATTCTAATTCAATGGATCGTGCGAATGAATTAGAATTCATTCTAATGGATCGTATGAATGAATTAGAATGGATCGTACTAATGAATTAGAATAGATTGTACGAATAAATTAGAATGGATCGTATGAATGAATTAGAATGGATCGTGCGAATGAATTAGAATATGGATCGTAAAGAGGAATTAGAATGAATCGTACGAATGAATTAGAATGGATCGTACGAATGAATTAGAATGGATCGTACGAATGAATTAGAATGGATTGAATTAGAATGGATTGTACGAATGAGATAGAATGGATCGTGCGAATGAATTAGAATGGATAGTACGAATGAATTAGAATTGATTGTGCGAATGAATTAGAATGGATCTGGATCGTGTATCCATTCTAATTCATTCGTACGACCCATTCTAATTCATTCGTACGATCCATTCTAATTCATTCGCACGATCCATTCTAATTCATTCGCAAGATCGATTCTAATTCATTCGTACGAATTGATCGCACGAATGGATCGTACGAATGAATTAGAATGGATCGTTCGAATGAATTAGAATGGATCGTATGAATGAATTAGAATGGATCGTAGTAATGAATTAGAATGGATCGTGCGAATGAATTAGAATGGATCATACGAATGAAATAGAATTGATCGTACGAATGGATCGTACGAATGAATTAGAATGGATCATTCGAATGAATTAGAATGGATCGTATGAATGAATTAGACTGGATCGTAGTAATGAATTAGAATGGATCGTGCGAATGAATTAGAATAGATCGTGCGAATGAATTAGAATGGGTCGTACGAATGAATTAGAATGGATACACGATCCAGATCCATTCTAATTCATTCGCACAATCTATTCTAATTCATTCGTAGGTACGAATGAATTAGAATAGATCGTACGAATGAATTAGAATGGATACGAATGGATCGTACGAATGAGTAAGAATGGATCGTACGAATGAAATAGAATGGATTGTACGAATGAATTAGAATGAATCATACGAATGAATTAGAATGGATTCATTCGTGCGAATGAATTAGAATGGATCGTACGAATGAGTAGAATGGATCGTGCGAATGAATTAGAATGGATCGTACGAATGAAATAGAATGGATTGTACGAATGAGATAGAATGGATCGTACGAATGAATTAGAATGGATACATTCATGCGAATGAATTAGAATGGATCATACGAATGAATTAGAATGGATTCATTCGTGCGAATGAATTAGAATGGATCATACGATTGAGTAAGAATGGATTGTACAAATAAAATAGAATAGATCGTACGAATAAATTAGAATGGATCGTACGAATGAATTAGAATGGATCGTATGAATGAATTAGAATGGATCATTTGAGTGAATGCGAATGGATCGTGCGAATGAATTAGAATGGATTGAATTAGAATGGATTCGCACGAATGTATCCATTCTAATCCATTCGTACGATCCATTCTAATTTATTCGTACGATCCATTCGTACGATCAATTCTATTTCATTCGTACGATCCATTCTAATTCATTCGCACGATCCATTCTAGTTCATTCATACGATCCATTCTAATTCATTCGTACGATCTATATTCTAATTCATTCGCACGATCCATTCTAATTCATTCATACGATCCATTCTAATTTATTCGCACGATCCATTCTAATTCATTCGTACGATCTATTCTATTTCATTCGTACAATCCATTCTTACTCAATCGTATTATCCATTCTAATCCATTCGCGCAATCTATTCTAATTCATTCTTACGATCCATTCTAATTTATTCGCACGATCCATTCTAATTCCTTCGTATGATCCATTCTAATTCGGATCGTGCGAATGAATTAGAATGGATCGTATGAATGAATTAGAATGGATACATTCGTGCAAATGAATTAGAATGGATCGTACGAATGAGTAAGAATGGATCGTGCGAATGAATTAGAATGGATTGTACGAATGAAATAGAATAGATCGTACGAATGAATTAGAATGGATCGTATGAATGAATTAGAATGGATCGTGCGAATGAATTAGAATGGATCGTATGAATGAATTAGAATGGATTCATACGAATGAATTAGAATGGATCGTATAAATGAATTAGAATGGATCGTACGAATGAATTAGAATGGATCGTATGAATGAATTAGAATGGATCGTAGTAATGAATTAGAATGGATCGTATGAATGAATTAGAATGGATACACGATCCAGATCCATTCTAATTCATTCGCACAATCTATTCTAATTCATTCGTAGGATCGTGCGAATGAATTAGAATGGATACATTCGTGTGAATGAATTAAAATGGATAATACGAATGAGTAAGAATAGATCGTAGAATTAGAATGGATCGTATGAATGAATTAGAATAGATTGTGCAAATGAATTAGAATGGATCTAGATCGTGTATCCATTCTAATTCATTCGTACGACCCATTCTAATTCATTCGTACGATCCATTCTAATTCATTTGCACGATCCATTCTAATTCATTCGCACGATCCATTCTAAGTCATTCATACGATCCATTCTAATTCATTCATATGATCCACTCTAATTCAATCGCACGATCCATTCTAATTCATTCGTAGTATCCATTCTAATTCATTCGTACTATCCATTCTAATTCCTTCGTACGATCCATTCTAATTCATTCATACAATCCATTCTAATTCTTTTGCACGAACGTATCCACTCTAATTCATTCGTACGATCCATTCTAATTCATTCGTACGATCCATTCTAATTCATTCATACGATCCATTCTAATTCATTCGTACGATCCATTCTAATTCATTCGCACGATCCATTGAATTAGAATGGATACATTCGTGCGAATCCATTCTATTTCATTCGTACGATCCATTCTAATTCATTCGCACGATCCATTCTAATTCATTCATACGATCCATTCTATTTCATTCGTACGATCCAATCTAATTCATTCGTACGATCCATTCTAATCCATTCGTATTCATTCGCTTGGATTGAATTAGAATGGATCGTACGAATGAATTAGAATGGATCGTACGAATGAATTAGAATGGATTGTACGAATGAGTAAGAATGGATCGTGCGAATGAATTAGAATGGATTGTACGAATGTAATAGAATGGATTCGCACGAATGTATCCATTCTAATTCAATGGATCGTGCGAATGAATTAGAATGGATCGTACGAATGAATTAGAATGGATCGTACGAATGAATTAGAATGGATCGTACGAATGAATTAGATTGGATCGTACGAATGAAATAGAATGGATCGTTTGAATGAATGAGAATGGATCGTGCGAATGAATTAGAATGGATCGTACGAATGAAATAGAATGGATTCGCACGAATGTATCCATTCTAATTCAATGGATCGTGCGAATGAATTAGAATGGATCGTACGAATGAATTAGAATGGATCATATGAATGAATTAGAATGGATCGTACGAATGAATTAGAATGGATCGTACGAATGAATTAGAAAGGATACATTCGTACAAATGAATTAGAATGGATCGTACGAATGAATTAGAGTGGATACGTTCGTGCAAAAGAATTAGAATGGATTGTATGAATGAATTAGAATGGATCGTACGAAGGAATTAGAATGGATAGTACGAATGAATTAGAATGGATACTACGAATGAATTAGAATGGATCGTACGAATGAATTAGAGTGGATCATATGAATGAATTAGAATGGATCGTATGAATGAATTAGAATGGATCGTGCGAATGAATTAGAATGGATCGTGCGAATGAATTAGAATGGATCGTACGAATGAATTAGAATGGGTCGTACGAATAAATTAGAATGGATACACGATCCAGATCCATTCTAATTCATTTGCACAATCTATTCTAATTCATTCGTATGATCCATTCTAATTCATTCATACGATCAATTCTAATTCTACGATCCATTCTTACTCATTCGTATTATCCATTTTAATTCATTCACACGAATGTATCCATTCTAATTCATTCGCACGATCCTACGAATGAATTAGAATAGATTGTGCGAATGAATTAGAATGGATCTGGATCGTGTATCCATTCTAATTCATTCATACGATCCATTCTAATTCATTACTACGATCCATTCTAATTCATTCGTATGATCCATTCTAATTCATTCGTACGATCCATTCTAATTCATTCGCACGATCCATTCTAATTCATTCATACGATCCATTCTAATTCATTCGTATGAATCCATTCTAATTCATTCATACGATCCTTTCTAATTCATTCATACGATCCATTCTAATTCATTCGTACGATCTATTCTATTTCATTCGTACAATCCATTCTAATTCATTCGCACGATCCATTCTTACTCATTCGTACGATCCATTCTAATTCATTTGCACGAATGTATCCATTCTAATTCATTTATACGATCCATTCTAATTCATTCGCACGATCCGACTTAGAATGGATCATACGAAGGAATTAGAATGGATCGTCCGAATAAATTAGAATGGATCGTATGAATGAATTAGAATAGATTGTGCGAATGGATTAGAATGGATCATACGATTGAGTAAGAATGGATTGTACGAATGAAATAGAATAGATCGTACGAATGAATTAGAATGGATCGTGCAAATAAATTAGAATGGATCGTATGAATGAATTAGAATGGATCGTGCGAATGAATTAGAATATAGATCGTACGAATGAATTAGAATGGATCGTATGAATGAACTAGAATGGATCATGCGAATGAATTAGAATGGATCGTACGAATGAAATAGAATTGATCGTACGAATGGATCGTACGAATGAATTAGAATGGATCGTACGAATGAATTAGAATGGATACATTCGTTCGAATCCATTCTAATTCAATCCATTCTAATTCATTCGCACGATCCATTCGCATTCACTCAAACGATCCATTCTAATTCATTCAATAGATCCATTCTAATTCATTCGTACGATCCATTCTAATTCATTCGTACGATATATTCTATTTCATTCGTACAATCCATTCTTACTCAATCGTATGATCCATTCTAATTCATTCGCACGAATGAATCCATTCTAATTCATTCGTATGATCCATTCTAATTCATTCGCATGAATGTATCCATTCTAATTCATTCGTACGATCCATTCTATCTCATTCGTACAATCCATTCTATTTCATTCGTACGATCCATTCTAATTCATTCGCACGATCCATTCTACTCAATCGTACGATCCATTCTAATTCATTCGCACGAATGAATCCATTCTAATTCATTTGTATGATCCATTCTAATTCATTCGTACAATCCATTCTATTTCATTCGTACGATCCATTCTTACTAAATCGTACGATCCATTCGTATCCATACTAATTCATTCGTACGATCTATTCTAATTCATTCGTACGATCCTATGAATGAATTAGAATAGATTGTGCGAATGAATTAGAATGGATCTGGATCGTGTATCCATTCTAATTCATTCGTACGACCCATTCTAATTCATTCGTACGATCCATTCTAATTCATTCGCACGATCCATTCTAATTCATTCGCACGATCCATTCTAATTCATTAGAATGGATCGTACGAATGAAATAGAATAGATCGTACGAATGAATTAGAATGGATCGTATGAATGAATTAGAATGGATCGTGCGAATGAATTAGAATGGATCATATGAATGAATTAGAATGGATTCATACGAATGAATTAGAATGGATCGTGCGAATGAATTAGAATGGATCGTACGAATGAATTAGAATGGATCGTAGTAATGAATTAGAATGGATCGTATGAATGAATTAGAATGGATACACGATCCAGATCCATTCTAATTCATTCGCACAATCTATTCTAATGAATTAGAATAGATCGTGCGAATGAATTAGAATGGATACATTCGTGTGAATGAATTAAAATGGATAATACGAATGAGTAAGAATGGATCGTAGAATTAGAATGGATTGTATAAATGAATTAGAATGGATCATACGAATGAATTAGAATAGATTGTGCGAATGAATTAGAATGGATCTGGATCGTGTATCCATTCTAATTCATTCGTACGACCCATTCTAATTCATTCGTACGATCCATTCTAATTCATTCGCACGATCCATTCTAATTCATTCGCACGATCCATTCTAATTCATTCATACGATCCATTCTAATTCATTCATATGATCCACTCTAATTCATTCGTACGATCCATTCTAATTCATTCGTAGTATCCATTCTAATTCATTCGTACTATCCATTCTAATTCCTTCGTACGATCCATTCTAATTCATTCATACAATCCATTCTAATTCTTTTGCACGAACGTATCCACTCTAATTCATTCGTACGATCCATTCTAATTCATTTGTACGAATGTATCCTTTCTAATTCATTCGTACGATCCATTCTAATTCATTCGTACGATCCATTCTAATTCATTCGTATGATCCATTCTAATTCATTCGCACGATCCATTGAATTAGAATGGATACATTCGTGCGAATCCATTCTATTTCATTCGTACGATCCATTCTAATTCATTCGCACGATCCATTCTAATTCATTCATACGATCCATTCTATTTCATTCGTACGATCCATTCTAATCCATTCGTATTCATTCGCATGGATTGAATTAGAATGGATCGTACGAATGAATTAGAATGGATCGTACAAATGAGTAAGAATGGATCGTGCGAATGAATTAGAATGGATCGTACGAATGAAATAGAATGGATTCGCACGAATGTATCCATTCTAATTCATTCATACGATCCATTCTAATTCATTCGTACGATCCATTCTAATTTCTTCGTATGATCTATTCTTATTCATTCGCACAATCTATTCTAATTCATTCATACGATCCATTCTAATTCATTCGCACGATCCATTCTAATTCATTCATACGATCCATTCTAATTCATTCATACGATCCTTTCTATTTCATTCGTACGATCCATTCTAATTCATTCGCACAATCTATTCTAATTCATTCGTACGATCCATTCTAATTCATTCGCACGATCCATTCTAATTCATTCGGACAATCTATTCTAATTCATTCGTACGATCCATTCTAATTCATTCGCACGATCCATTCTAATTCATTCATACGATCCATTCTATTTCATTCGTACGATCCATTCTAATTCATTCGTACGATCCATTCTAATTCATTCGTATGATCCATTCTAATTCATTCGTACAATTCATTCTAATTCATTCGTACGATCCATTCTAATTCATTCTAATTCATTCGCACGATCCATTCTTTCATTCGTACGATCCATTCTAATTCATTCGTACGATCCATTCTAATTCATTCGCACAATCTATTCTAATTCATTCGTACGATCCATTCTAATTCATTCGCACGATCCATTCTAATTCATTCGCACAATCTATTCTAATTCATTCGTACGATCCATTCTAATTCATTCGCACGATCCATTCTAATTCATTCATACGATCCATTCTATTTCATTCGTACGATCCATTCTAATTCATTCGTACGATTCATTCTAATTCAATCCATTCTAATTCATTCGTACGATCCATTCTTACTCATTCATACAATCTATTCTAATTTATTCGTACGATCCATTCTAATTCATTCGCACGATCCATTCTAATTCATTCATACGATCCATTCTATTTCATTTGTACGATCCATTCTTACTCATTCGTACGATCCATTCTAATTCATTTGCACGAAGGTATCCATTCTAATTCATTCGTACTATCCATTCTAATTCCTTCGTACGATCCATTCTAATTCCTTCGTTCGATCCATTCGGATACACTCGTGCGAATCCATTCTATTTCATTTGTACGATCCATTCTAATTCATTTGCACGATCCATTCTAATTCATTCGTACGATCCATTCTAATTCATTCGTACGATCCATTCTAATTCATTCGAACGATCCATTCTAATTCATTCGCACAATCTATTCTAATTAATTCGTACGATCCATTCTAATTCATTCGTACAATCTATTCTAATTCATTCGTATGATCCATTCTAATTCATTCATACGATCCATTCTAATTCATTCGTACGATCCATTCTAATTCATTCGCACGATCCATTCTAATTCATTCGCACAATCTATTCTAATTCATTCGTACGATCCATTCTAATTCATTCGCACGATCCATTCTAATTCATTCATACGATCCATTCTAATTCATTCGTACGATCCATTCTAATTCATTCGTACGATCCATTCTAATTCATTCGGACAATCTATTCTAATTCATTCGTACGATCCATTCTAATTCATTCGCACGATCCATTCTAATTCATTCATATGATCCATTCTAATTCATTCGTACGAATGAGTAAGAATGGATCGTACGAATGAAATAGAATGGATTGTACGAATGAATTAGAATGGATACATTCGTGCGATTGAATTAGGATGGATCGTATGAATGAATTAGAATGGATCGTACGAAGGAATTAGAATGGATCGTACGAATGAATTAGAATGGATCATACGAATGAATTAGAATGGATCGTATAAATGAATTAGAATGGATCGTGCGAATGAATTAGAATGGATCGTACGAATGAATTAGAATAGATTGTGCGAATGAATTAGAATGGATCGTACGAATTAATTAGAATGGATCGTACGAATGAATTAGAATGGATCGTACGAAGGAATTAGAATTGATCGTACGAATGAATTAGAATAGATTGTGCGAATGAATTAGAATGGATCGTACGAATGAATTGGAATGGATACATTCGTGCGAATGAATTAGAATGGATCGTATGAATGAATTAGAGTGGATACATTCGTACAAATGAATTAGAATGGATCGTACGAATGAATTAGAATGGATCGTACGAATGAGTAAGAATGGATCGTACGAATGAAATAGAATGGATCGTATGAATGAATTAGAATGGATACGTGCGAATGAATTAGAATTGTGAATTAGAATGGATCATACGAAGGAATTAGAATGGATCGTGCTAATGAATTAGAATGGATTGTGCGAATGAATTAGAATGGATCGTACGAATGACTTAGAATGGATCGTTCGAATGAATTAGAATAGATTGTGCGAATGAATTAGAATGGATCGTACGAATGAATTAGAAAGGATACATTCGTGCGAATGAATTAGAATGGATCGTATTAATGAATTAGAATGGATCGTGCGAATGAATTAGAATGGATCGTACGAATGAGTAAGAATGGATCGTGCGAATGAATTAGAATGGATTGTACGAATGAATTAGAATTGATCGTATGAATGAATTAGAATGGATACATTCGTGCGAATCCATTCTATTTCATTCGTACGATCCATTCTAATTCATTCGCACGATCCATTCTAATTCATTCATACGATCCATTCTAATTCATTCGTACGATCCATTCTAATTCATTCGTACAATCCATTCTAATTCATTCGTACGATCCATTCTAATTCATTCATACGATCCATTCTAATTCATTAGCACAATCTATTCTAATTCATTCGTACGATCCATTCTAATTCATTCGCACGATCCATTCTAATTCATTCGCACGAATGTATCCATTCTAATTCATTTGTACGAATGTATCCACTCTAATTCATTCGTACGATCCATTCTAATTCATTAGCACGATCCATTCTAATTTATTCGTACGATCCATTCTAATTCATTTATACGATCCAATCTAATTCATTCAAACGATCCATTCTAATTCATTCGTATGATCCATTCTAATTCATTCGTACGATCCATTCTAATTCGTGCGAATGTATCCATTCTAATTCATTCGTATGATCCATTCTAATTCATTCGTACGAATGTATCCATTCTAATTCATTTGTACGAATGTATCCACTCTAATTCATTCGTACGATCCATTCTAATTCATTAGTACGATCCATTCTAATTCATTCGTACGATCCATTCTAATTCATTTATACGATCCAATCTAATTCATTTGCACGATCCATTCGCATTCACTCAAACGATCCATTCTAATTCATTCATATGATCCATTCTAATTCATTCGCACGAATGTATCCATTCTAATTCATTCGTACGATCCATTCTAATTCATTCGTAAGGTCCATTCTTACTCATTCGTACGATCCATTCTTACTCTTTCGTACGATCCATTCTAATTCATTCGTACGACCCATTCTAATTCATTCGTACTATCCATTCGCATTCACTCAAACGATCCATTCTAATTCATTCATATGATCCATTCTAATTCATTCGCACGAATGTATCCATTCTAATTCATTCGTACGATCCATTCTATTTCATTCGTACGATCCATTCTTACTCATTCGTACGATCCATTCGTATCCATTCTAATTCATTCGTATGATCTATTCTAATTCATTCGTACGATCCATTCTAATTCTTTCGCACGATCCATTGAATTAGAATGGAAACATTCGTGCGAATCCATTCTATTTCATTCATACGATCCATTCTAATTCATTCACACGATCCATTCTAATTCATTCGTACGATCCATTCTAATTCATTCATACGATCCATTCTAATTTATTCGCACGATCCATTCTAATTCATTCATACGATCCATTCTAATTCATTCATATGATGCATTCTAATTCCTTTGTACGATCCAATCTATTTCATTTGTACAATCCATTCTAATTCATTCATACGATCCATTCGTATCCATTCTAATTCATTCGTACGATCCATTCTAATTCATTCGTACGATCCATTCTAATTCCTTCGTACGATCCATTCTAATTCATTCGTACGATCCATTCTAATTCATTCGCACGATCCATTCTAATTCATTCATACGATCCATTCTAATTTATTCGTACGATCTATTCTATTTCATTCGTACAATCCATTCTTACTCAATCGTATGATCCATTCTAATCCATTCGCACAATCTATTCTAATTCATTCGTACGATCCATTCTATTTCATTCGTACGATCCATTATATTTCATTCGTACGATCCATTCTAATTCATTCGTACAATCCATTCTAATTCATTCGTACGATCCATTCTAATTCATTCATACGATCCATTCTATTTCATTCGTACGATCCATTCTTACTCATTCGTACGATCCATCCTAATTCATTTGCACGAAGGTATCCATTCTAACTCATACGTACGATCGAAATAGAATGGATTAGAATGGATCGTACTTATGAATTAGAATGGAAACATTCGTATGAATGAATTAGAATGGATCGTATGAATGAATTAGAATGGATCGTGCGAATGAATTAGAATGGATCGTACGAATGAATTAGAATGGATCGTGCGAATGAATTAGAATGGATCGTAGTAATGAATTAGAATGGATCCTACGAATGAATTATAATAGATTGTGCGAATGAATTAGAATGGATCTGGATCGTGTATCCATTCTAATTCCTTCGTACAATCCATTCTATTTCATTCGTACGATCCATTCTAATTCATTCGCACGATCCATTCTAATTCATTCGTACAATCCATTCTAATTCATTCGCACGATCCATTCTTACTCATTCGTACGATCCATTCTAATTCATTCGCACAATCCATTCTAATTCATTAATACGATCCATTCTAATTCATTCGCACGATCCATTCTAATTCATTCACACTCATACGATCCATTCTAATTCATTCGCACGAATGTATCCTTTCTAATTTATTCGTACGATCCATTCTAATTCATTCGCACAATCTATTCTAATTCATTCGAACGATCCATTCTAAGTCATTCGTACGATCCATTCTAATTCATTCGAACAATCCATTCTAATTCATTAGCACGATCCATTCTATTTCCTTCGTATGATCCATTCTAATTCACAATTCTAATTCATTCGCACGTATCCATTCTAATTCATTCATACGATCCATTCTATTTCATTCGTACGATCCATTCTTACTCATTCGTACGATCCATTCTAATTCATTCGTACGATCCATTCTAATTCATTCGTACGATCCATTCTAATTCATTTGTACGAATGTATCCACTCTAATTCATTCATACGATCCATTCTAATTCATTCGCACGAATGTATCCATTCCAATTCATTCGTACGATCCATTCTAATTCATTCGCATAATCTATTCTAATTCATTCGTACGATCAATTCTAATTCCTTCGTACGATCCATTCTAATTCATTCGTACGATCCATTCTAATTCATTCGTACGATCCATTCTAATTCATTCGCACAATCTATTCTAATTCACTCGTACGATCCATTCTAATTCATTCGCACGATCCATTCTAATTCATTCATACTATCCATTCTAATTCATTCGCACAATCTATTCTAATTCATTCGTACGATCCATTCTAATTCATTCGCACGATCCATTCTAATTCATTTGCATGAAGGTATCAATTCTAATTCATTCGTACTATCCATTCTAATTCTTTCGTACGATCCATTCTAATTCCTACGTACGACCCATTCGGATACATTCGTGCGAATCCATTCTATTTCATTCGTACGATCCATTCTAATTCATTCGCACGATCCATTCTAATTCATTCGTACGATCCATTCTAATTCATTCGTTCGATCCATTCTAATTCATTCGTACGATCCATTCTAATTCATTCGTACGATCCATTCTAATTCATTCGCACGATCCATTCTAATTCATTCGCACGATCTATTCAAATTCATTCGTACGATCTATTCTAATTCATTCGTACGATCCATTCTAATTCATTCGCACGATCTATTCTAATTCATTCGTACAATCCATTCTAATTCATTCATACGATCCATTCTAATTCATTCGTACGATCCATTCTAATTCATTCGCATAATCCATTCTAATTCATTCGCACGATCCATTCTAATTCATTCGCACGATCCATTCTAATTCATTCGTACGATCCATTCTAATTCCTTCGTACGATCCATTCTAATTCATTCGTACGATCCATTCTAATTCATTCGCACAATCCATTCTAATTCATTCGCACGATCCATTCTAATTCATTCGCACAATCTATTCTAATTCATTCGTACGATCCATTCTAATTCATTCGTACGATCCATTCTAATTCATTCGTACGATTCATTCTAATTCAATCCATTCTAATTCATTCGTATGATCCATTCTTACTCATTCGTACGATCCATTCTAATTCATTCATACGATCCATTCTATGATCCATTCTAATTCATTCGTACGTTCCATTCTAATTCATTCGCACGAATGTATCCATTCTAATTCATTCGTACGATCCATTCTAATTCATTCGCACGATCCATTCTAATTCATTCATACGATCCATTCTAATTCATTCGTACGATCCATTCTAATTCATTCGCACGATCCATTCTAATTCATGCATACGATCCATTCTAATTCATTACTACGATCCATTCGAATTCATTCGTACGATCCATTCTAATTCCTTCGTATGATCCATTCTAATTTATTCGCACGATCCATTCTAATTCATTCGTACGATCCATTCTATTTCATTCGTACGATCCATGCTAATTCATTCGCACGAATGTATCCATTCTAATTCATTCGTACAATCCATTCTAATTCATTCATACGATCCATTCTAATTCATTCATACGATCCATTCTAATTCATTAGCACAATCTATTCTAATTCATTCGTACGATCCATTCTAATTCATTCGCACGATCCATTCTAATTCATTCGCACGAATGTATCTATTCTAATTCATTTGTACGAATGTATCCACTCTAATTCATTCGTACGATCCATTCTAATTCATTAGCACGATCCATTCTAATTCATTCGTACGATCCATTCTAATTCATTTATACGATCCAATCTAATTCATTCATACGATCCATTCTAATTCATTCGTACGATCCATTCTAATTCATTCGTACGATCCATTCTAATTCGTGCGAATGTATCCATTCTAATTCATTCGTACGATCCATTTTAATTCATTCGTACGAATGTATCCATTCTAATTCATTTGTACGAATGTATCCACTCTAATTCATTCGTACGATCGATTCTAATTCATTAGCACGATCCATTCTAATTCATTCGTACGATCCATTCTAATTCATTTATACGATCCAATCTAATTCATTCGCACGATCCATTCGCATTCACTCAAACGATCCATTCTAATTCATTCATATGATCCATTCTAATTCATTCGCACGAATGTATCCATTCTAATTCATTCGTACGATCCATTCTTACTCATTCGTACGATCCATTCTTACTCATTCGTATGATCCATTCTAATTCATTCGTACGACCCATTCTAATTCATTCGTACAATCCATTCGCATTCACTCAAACGATCCATTCTAATTCATTCATATGATCCATTCTAATTCATTCGCACGAATGTATCCATTCTAATTCATTCGTACGATCCATTCTATTTCATTCGTACGATCCATTCTTACTCATTCGTATGATCCATTCGTATCCATTCTAATTTATTCGTACGATCTATTCTAATTCATTCGTACGATCCATTCTAATTCATTCGCACGATCCATTGAATTAGAATGGATACATTCGTGCGAATCCATTCTATTTCATTCGTACGATCCATTCTAATTCATTCGCACGATCCATTCTAATTCATTCGTACGATCCATTCTAATTCATTCATACGATCCATTCTAATTTATTCGCACGATCCATTCTAATTCATTCATACGATCCATTCTAATTCATTCATATGATCCATTCTAATTCCTTCGTACGATCCATTCTATTTCATTCGTACGATCCATTCTAATTCATTCATACGATCCATTCGTATCCATTCTAATTCATTCGTACGATCCATTCTAATTCATTCGTACAATCCATTCTAATTCCTTCGTACGATCCATTCTAATTCATTCGTACGATCCATTCTAATTCATTCGCACGATCCATTCTAATTCGTTCATACGATCCATTCTAATTCATTCGTACGATCTATTCTATTTCATTCGTACAATCCATTCTTACTCAATCGTATGATCCATTCTAATCCATTCGCACAATCTATTCTAATTCATTCGTACGATCCATTCTATTTCATTCGTACGATCCATTCTAATTCATTCGTACAATCCATTCTAATTCATTCGTACGATCCATTCTAATTCATTCATACGATCCATTCTATTTCATTCGTACGATCCATTCTTACTCATTCGTACGATCCATCCTAATTCATTTGCACGAAGGTATCCATTCTAATTCATATGTACGATCGAAATAGAATGGATTAGAATGGATCGTACTTATGAATTAGAATGGATACATTCATATGAATGAATTCGAATGGATCGTATGAATAAATTAGAATGGATCGTGCGAATGAATTAGAATGGATCGTACGAATGAATTAGAATGGATCGTGCAAATGAATTAGAATGGATCGTAGTAATGAATTAGAATGGATCCTACGAATGAATTAGAATAGATTGTTCGAATGAATTAGAATGAATACGAATGGATTAGAATGGATCGTACGAATGAATTAGATTGGATCATATTAATGAATTAGAATGGATCGTACGAATGAATTAGAATGGATACATTCATGCGAATGAATTAGAATGGATCATATGAATGAATTAGAATGGATTCATTCGTGCGAATGAATTAGAATGGATCGTACGAATGAGTAAGAATGGATCGTACGAATGAATTAGAATGGATTGAATTAGAATGAATCGTACGAATGAATTAGAATGGATCGTACGAATGAATTAGAATGGATCGTACGAATGAAATAGAATAGATCGTATGAATGAATTAGAATGGATCGTGCGAATGAATTAGAATGGATCGTACGAATGAATTAGAATGGATCGTACGAAGGAATTAGAATGGATCGTACGAATGAATTAGAATGGATCGTGCGAATAAATTGGAATGGATCGTATGAATGAATTAGAATGGATCGTGCGAATGAATTAGAATATGGATCGTACGAAGGAATTAGAATGAATCGTACGTACGAATTAGAATGGATCGTACGAATGAGTAAGAATGGATCGTGCGAATGAATTAGAATGGATCGTACGAATGAAATAGAATGGATTCGCACGAATGTTTCCATTCTAATTCATTCATACGATCCATTCTAATTCATTCGTACGATCCATTCTAATTTCTTCGTATGATCTATTCTTATTCATTCGCACAATCTATTCTAATTCATTCGTACGATCCATTCTAATTCATTCGCACGATCCATTCTAATTCATTCGTACGATCCATTCTAATTCATTCGTACGATCCATTCTAATTCATTCGCACAATCTATTCTAATTCATTCGTACGATCCATTCTAATTCATTCGCACGATCCATTCTAATTCATTCGCACAATCTATTCTAATTCATTCGTACAATCCATTCTAATTCATTCGCACGATCCATTCTAATTCATTCATACGATCCATTCTATTTCATTCGTACGATCCATTCTAATTCATTCGTACGATCCATTCTAATTCATTCGTACGATTCATTCTAATTCAATCCATTCTAATTCATTCGTACGATCCATTCTTACTCATTCGTACGATCCATTCTAATTCATTCGCACGAATGAATCCATTCTAATTCATTCGTATGATCCATTCTAATTCATTCGCATGAATGTATCCATTCTAATTCATTCGTACGATCCATTCTAATTCATTAATACGATCCAATCTAATTCATTCGTACGATCCATTCTAATCCATTCGTATTCATTCGCATGGATTGAATTAGAATGGATCGCACGAATGAATTAGAATGGATCATACGAATGAATTAGAATGGATCGTACGAATGAGTAAGAATGGATCATGCGAATGAATTAGAATGGATCGTACGAATGAAATAGAATGGATTCGCACGAATGTATCCATTCTAATTCATTCATACGATCCATTCTAATTCATTCGTACGATCCATTCTTACTCATTCGTACGATCCATTCTAATTCATTCGCATGAATGAATCCATTCTAATTCATTCGTATGATCCATTCTAATTCATTCGCATGAATGTATCCATTCTAATTCATTCGTACGATCCATTCTAATTCATTTGCACGAATGTATCCATTCTAATTCATTCATACGATCCATTCCAATTCATTCATACAATCTATTCTAATTCATTCGTACGATCCATTCTACGATCCATTCTAATTCATTCGTACGTTCCATTCTAATTCATTCATACGATCCATTCTAATTCATTCGCACGATTCATTCTAATTCATTCGCATGATCCATTCTAATTCATTCATACGATCCATTCTAATTCATTCGTATGAATCCATTCTTACTCATTCGTACGATCCATTCTAATTCATTCGCACGATCCATTGAATTAGAATGGATACATTCGTGCGAATCCATTCTATTTCATTCGTACGATCCATTCTAATTCATTCGCACGATCCATTCTAATTCATTCATACATCCATTCTAATTCATTCGTACGATCCATTCTAATTCATTCGTACGATCCATTCTAATTCATTCGCACAATCTATTCTAATTCATTCGTACGATCCATTCTAATTCATTTGTACGATCCATTCTAATTCATTCGTATGATTCATTATAATTCAATCCATTCTAATTCATTCCATTCTAATTCATTCGCACGATCCATTCGCATTCACTCAAACGATCCATTCTAATTCATTCATACAATCCATTCTAATTCTTTTGCACGAATGTATCCATTCTAATTCATTCATACGATCCATTCATGCGAATGAATTAGAATGGATACGTGCGAATGAATTAGAATTGTGAATTAGAATGGATCATACGAAGGAATTAGAATGGATCGTGCTAATGAATTAGAATGGATTGTGCGAATGAATTAGAATGGATCGTACGAATGACTTAGAATGGATCGTTCGAATGAATTAGAATAGATTGTGCGAAAGAATTAGAATGGATCGTACGAATGAATTAGAAAGGATACATTCGTGCGAATGAATTAGAATGGATCGTATGAGTGTGAATGAATTAGAATGAATCGTACGAATGAATTAGAATGGATCGTATTAATGAATTAGAATGGATTGTGCGAATGAATTAGAATGGATCGTACGAATGAGTAAGAATGGATCGTGCGAATGAATTAGAATGGATTGTACGAATGAAATAGAATGGATCGTACGAATGAATTAGAATGGATACATTCGTGCGAATCCATTCTATTTCATTCGTACGATCCATTCTAATTCATTCGCACGATCCATTCTAATTCATTCATACGATCCATTCTAATTCATTCGTACGATCCATTCTAATTCATTCGTACAATCCATTCTAATTCATTCGTACGATCCATTCTAATTCATTCATACGATCCATTCTAATTCATTAGCACAATCTATTCTAATTCATTCGTACGATCCATTCTAATTCATTCGCACGATCCATTCTAATTCATTCGCACGAATATATCCATTCTAATTAATTTGTACGAATGTATCCACTCTAATTCATTCGTACGATCCATTCTAATTCATTAGCACGATCCATTCTAATTCATTCGTATGATCCATTCTAATTCATTTATACGATCCAATCTAATTCATTCATACGATCCATTCTAATTCATTCGTACGATCCATTCTAATTTATTCGTACGATCCATTCTAATTCGTGCGAATGTATCCATTCTAATTCATTCGTACGATCCATATGAATGAATCCATTCTAATTCATTCGTACGATCCATTCTAATTCATTCGTACGATCCATTCTAATTCATTCTAATTCATTCGCACGATCCATTCTTTCATTCGTACGATCCATTCTAATTCATTCGTATGATCCATTCTAATTCATTCGCACAATCGATTCTAATTCATTCGTACGATCCATTCTAATTCATTCGCACGACCCATTCTAATTCATTCGTACGATCCATTCTAATTCGTTCGCACGATCCATTCTAATTCATTCGCACGATCCATTCTAATTCATTCGAACGATCCATTCTATTTCATTGGTACGATCCATTTTAATTCATTCGTACGATCCATTCTAATTCATTCGTACGATCCATTCTAATTCATTTATACGATCCAATCTAATTCATTCATACGATCCATTCTAATTCATTCGTACGATCCATTCTAATTCATTCGTACGATCCATTCTAATTCGTGCGAATGTATCCATTCTAATTCATTCGTACGATCCATACGAATTAATCCATTCTAATTCATTCGTATGATCCATTCTAATTCATTCGTACGATCCATTCTAATTCATTCGTACGATCCATTCTAATTCATTCTAATTCATTCGCACGATCCATTCTTTCATTCGTACGATCCATTCTAATTCATTCGTACGATCCATTCTAATTCATTCGCACGATCTATTCTAATTCATTCGTACGATCCATTCTAATTCATTCGTACGATCCATTCTAATTCATTCGCACGATCCATTCTAATTCATTCGTACGATCCATTCTAATTCATTCATACGATCCATTCTATTTCATTTGTACGATCCATTCTTTCTCATTCGTACGATCCATTCTAATTCTTTTGCACGAAGGTATCCATTCTAATTCATTCGTACTATCCATTCTAATTCCTTCGTACGATCTATTCTAATTCCTTCGTACGATCCATTCGGATACATTCGTGCGAATCCATTCTATTTCATTCGTACGATCCATTCTAATTCATTCGCACGATCCATTATAATTCATTCATACAATCCATTCAAATTCATTCGTACGATCCATTCTAATTCATTCGTACGATCCATTCTAATTCATTTGTACGTATGAATTAGAATGGATACATTCGTGCGAATGAATTAGAATGGATCGTACGAATGAAATAGAATGGATCGTGCGAATGAATTAGAATGGATCGTACGAATGAATTAGAATGGATCGTTCGAATGAATTAGAATAGATTGTGCGAATGAATTAGAATGGATCGGACGAATGAATTAGACTGGATCTGGATCGTACGAATGATTCATTCTATGAATGGATCGTACGAATGAATTAGAATGGATCTGGATCGTTTATCCATTCTAATTCCTTCGTACGATCCATTCTAATTCATTCGTACGATCCATTCTAATTCATTCGCACGATCCATTCTAATTCATTCGCACGAATGTATCCATTCTAATTCATACGTACGATGTATTCTAATTCATTCGTACGATCCATTCTAATTCATTCGCACAATCCATTCTAATTCATTTGCACGATCCATTCTAATTCATTCATACAATCCATTCTAATTCTTTTGCACGAAGGTATCCATTCTAATTCATTCGTACTATCCATTCTAATTATCCGTACGATCTATTCTATTTCATTCGTACGATCCATTCTGATCGTACGAATGAATTAGAATGGATCGTACGAATGAATTAGAATGGATAGTACGAATGAATTAGAATGGATACATTCATGCGAATGGATCATACGATCCATTCTAATTCATTCGCACGATCCATTCTAATTCATTCATACGATCCATTCTAATTCATTCATACGATCCATTCTAATTCATTCGTACGGATAAATGAATTTGGATCGTGCTAATGAATTAGAATGGATCGTACGAATGAATTAGAATGGATTGTGCGAATGAATTAGAATGGATCGTACGAATGAATTAGAATGGATCGTACGAATGAATTAGAATAGATCGTACGAATGAATTAGAATGGATCGTACGAAGGAATTAGAATGGATCGTACGAAGGAATTAGAATGGATAGTACGAATGAAGTAGAATGGATACCTTCGTGCAAATGAATTAGAATGGATCGTACGAATGAGTAAGAATGGATCGTACAAATGAATTAGAATGGATCGTACGAATGAATTAGAATGGATCTTACGAATGAATTAGAATGGAACGTATAGATTGTGCGAATGAATTAGAATGGATCGTACGAATGAATTAGAATGGATCGTACGAATGAATTAGAATGGATCGTGCGAATGAATTAGAATGGATCGCACGAATGTATCCATCCTAATTCATTTGTACGAATGTATCCACTCTAATTCATTCGTACGATCCATTCTAATTCATTAGCACGATCCATTCTAATTCATTCGTACGATCCATTCTAATTCATTTATACGATCCAATCTAATTCATTCATACGATCCATTCTAATTCATTCGTACGATCCATTCTAATTCATTCGTACGATCAATTCTAATTCGTGCGAATGTATCCATTCTAATTCATTCGTACGATCCATTCTAATTCATTCGTACGAATGTATCCATTCTAATTCATTTGTACGAATGTATCCACTCTAATTCATTCGTACGATCCATTCTAATTCAATAGCACGATCCATTCTAATTCATTCGTACGATCCATTCTAATTCATTTATACGATCCAATCTAATTCATTCGCATGATCTATTCGCATTCACTCAAACGATCCATTCTAATTCATTCAAATAATCCATTCTAATTCATTCGCACGAATGTATCCATTCTAATTCATTAGCACGATCCATTCTAATTCATTAGCACGATCCAAATTCATTTACGAATGAAATAGAATAGATCGTACGAATGAATTAGAATGGATCGTGCGAATAAATTAGAATGGATCGTATGAATGAATTAGAATGGATCGTGCGAATGAATTAGTATATAGATCGTACAAATGAATTAGAATGGATCGTATGAATGAACTAGAATGGATCGTGCGAATGAATTAGAATGGATCGTACGAATGAAATAGAATTGATCGTACGAATGGATCGTACGAATGAATTGGAATGGATCATACGAATGAATTAGAATGGATCGTATGAATGAATTAGAATAGATCGTACGAATGAATTAGAATGGATCGTACGAATGAAATAGAATGGATCCATTCTAATTCATTCGTACGATCCATTCTAATTCATTCGTACGATCCATTCTAATTCATTCGCACGATCCATTCTATTTCATTCGTACGGTTCATTCTAATTCAAACCATTCTAATTCATTCATACGATCCATTCTAATTCATTCGTACGATCCATTCTAATTCATTCGCACGATCCATTGAATTAGAATGGATACATTCGTGCGAATCCATTCTATT
The DNA here is from genome assembly GCA_947650365.1 of Chamaelirium japonicum. Taxonomy (NCBI): domain Eukaryota; kingdom Viridiplantae; phylum Streptophyta; class Magnoliopsida; order Liliales; family Melanthiaceae; genus Chamaelirium; species Chamaelirium japonicum. The sequence goes on along the minus strand of OX393554.1, from coordinate 24,803,130 downwards.
TCATTCGTACGATCCATTCTAATTCATTCGCACGATCTATTCTAATTCATTTATACGATCCATTCTAATTCATTCATACGATCCATTCGTATCCATTCTAATTCATTCGTACGATCCATTCTAATTCATTCGTACGATCCATTCTAATTCCTTCGTACGATCCATTCTAATTCATTCGTACGATCCATTCTAATTCATTCGCACGATCCATTCTAATTCATTCATAAGATCCATTCTAATTCATTCGTACGATCTATTCTATTTCATTCGTACAATCCATTCTTACTCAATCGTATGATCCATTCTAATTCATTCGAACAATCTATTCTAATTCATTCGTACGATCCATTCTATTTCATTCGTACGATCCATTCTAATTCATTCGTACGATCTATTCTAATTCATTCATACGATCCATTCTAATTCATTCGCACGATCCATTCTAATTCATTCTCATGATCCATTCTAATTCATTCGTACGATCGATTCTAATTCATTCATACGATCCATTCTAATTCATTCGCACGAATGTATCCATTCCAATTCAATGGATCGTGCGAATGAATTAGAATTCATTCTAATGGATCGTATGAATGAATTAGAATGGATCGTACTAATGAATTAGAATAGATTGTACGAATAAATTAGAATGGATCGTATGAATGAATTAGAATGGATCGTGCGAATGAATTAGAATATGGATCATAAAGAGGAATTAGAATGAATCATACGAATGAATTAGAATGGATCGTACGAATGAATTAGAATGGATCGTACGAATGAATTAGAATGGATTGAATTAGAATGGATTGTACGAATAAGATAGAATGGATCGTGCGAATGAATTAGAATGGATAGTACGAATGAATTAGAATTGATTGTGCGAATGAATTAGAATGGATCTGGATCGTGTATCCATTCTAATTCATTCGTACGACCCATTCTAATTCATTCGTATGATCCATTCTAATTCATTCGCACGATCCATTCTAATTCATTCGCACGATCCATTCTAATTCATTCGTACGAATTGATCGCACGAATGGATCGTACGAATGAATTAGAATGGATCGTTCGAATGAATTAGAATGGATCGTATGAATGAATTAGAATGGATCGTAGTAATGAATTAGAATGGATCGTGCGAATGAATTAGAATAGATCGTGCGAATAAATTAGAATGGGTCGTACGAATGAATTAGAATGGATACACGATCGAGATCCATTCTAATTCATTCGCACAATCTATTCTAATTCATTCGTAGGATCGTACGAATGAATTAGAATAGATCGTACGAATGAATTAGAATGGATACGAATGGATCGTACGAATGAGTAAGAATGGATCGTACGAATGAAATAGAATGGATTGTACGAATGAATTAGAATGAATCATACGAATGAATTAGAATGGATTCATTCGTGCGAATGAATTAGAATGGATCGTACGAATGAGTAGAATGGATCGTGCGAATGAATTAGAATGGATCGTACGAATGAAATAGAATGGATTGTACGAATGAGATAGAATGGATCGTACGAATGAATTAGAATGGATACATTCATGCGAATGAATTAGAATGGATCATACGAATGAATTAGAATGGATTCATTCGTGCGAATGAATTAGAATGGATCATACGATTGAGTAAGAATGGATTGTACGAATGAAATAGAATAGATCGTACGAATGAATTAGAATGGATCGTACGAATGAATTAGAATGGATCGTATGAATGAATTAGAATGGATCGTTTGAGTGAATGCGAATGGATCGTGCGAATGAATTAGAATGGATTGAATTAGAATGGATTCGCACGAATGTATACATTCTAATCCATTCGTACGATCCATTCTAATTCATTCGTACGATCCATTCGTACGATCAATTCTATTTCATTCGTACGATCCATTCTAATTCATTCGCACGATCCATTCTAGTTCATTCATACGATCCATTCTAATTCATTCGTACGATCTATATTCTAATTCATTCGCACGATCCATTCTAATTCATTCATACGATCCATTCTAATTTATTCGCACGATCCATTCTAATTCATTCGTACGATCTATTCTATTTCATTCGTACAATCCATTCTTACTCAATCGTATGATCCATTCTAATCCATTCGCACAATCTATTCTAATTCATTCTTACGATCCATTCTAATTTATTCGCACGATCCATTCTAATTCCTTCGTATGATCCATTCTAATTCGGATCGTGCGAATGAATTAGAATGGATCGTATGAATGAATTAGAATGGATACATTCGTGCAAATGAATTAGAATGGATCGTACGAATGAGTAAGAATGGATCGTGCGAATGAATTAGAATGGATTGTACGAATGAAATAGAATAGATCGTACGAATGAATTAGAATGGATCGTATGAATGAATTAGAATGGATCGTGCGAATGAATTAGAATGGATCGTATGAATGAATTAGAATGGATTCATACGAATGAATTAGAATGGATCGTATAAATGAATTAGAATGGATCGTACGAATGAATTAGAATGGATCGTATGAATGAATTAGAATGGATCATAGTAATGAATTAGAATGGATCGTATGAATGAATTAGAATGGATACACGATCCAGATCCATTCTAATTCATTCGCACAATCTATTCTAATTCATTCGTAGGATCGTGCGAATGAATTAGAATAGATACATTCGTGTGAATGAATTAAAATGGATAATACGAATGAGTAAGAATAGATCGTAGAATTAGAATGGATCGTATGAATGAATTAGAATAGATTGTGCAAATGAATTAGAATGGATCTAGATCGTGTATCCATTCTAATTCATTCATACGACCCATTCTAATTCATTCGTACGATCCATTCTAATTCATTTGCACGATCCATTCTAATTCATTCGCACGATCCATTCTAAGTCATTCATACGATCCATTCTAATTCATTCATATGATCCACTCTAATTCAATCGTACGATCCATTCTAACTCATTCGCAGTATCCATTCTAATTCATTCGTACTATCCATTCTAATTCCTTCGTACGATCCATTCTAATTCATTCATACAATCCATTCTAATTCTTTTGCATGAACGTATCCACTCTAATTCATTCGTACGATCCATTCTAATTCATTCGTACGATCCATTCTAATTCATTCGTACGATCCATTCTAATTCATTCGTACGATCCATTCTAATTCATTCGCACGATCCATTGAATTAGAATGGATACATTCGTGCGAATCCATTCTATTTCATTCGTACGATCCATTCTAATTCATTCGCACGATCCATTCTAATTCATTCATACGATCCATTCTATTTCATTCGTACGATCCAATCTAATTCATTCGTACGATCCATTCTAATCCATTCGTATTCATTCGCTTGGATTGAATTAGAATGGATCGTACGAATGAATTAGAATGGATCGTACGAATGAATTAGAATGGATCATACGAATGAGTAAGAATGGATCGTGCGAATGAATTAGAATGGATCGTACGAATGAAATAGAATGGATTCGCACGAATGTATCCATTCTAATTCAATGGATCGTGCGAATGAATTAGAATGGATCGTACGAATGAATTAGAATGGATCGTACGAATGAATTAGAATGGATCGTACGAATGAATTAGATTGGATCGTACGAATGAAATAGAATGGATCGTATGAATGAATTAGAATGGATCGTGCGAATGAATTAGAATGGATCGTACGAATGAAATAGAATGGATTCGCACGAATGTATCCATTCTAATTCAATGGATCGTGCGAATGAATTAGAATGGATCGTACGAATGAATTAGAATGGATCATATGAATGAATTAGAATGGATCGTACGAATGAATTAGAATGGATCGTACGAATGAATTAGAAAGGATACATTCGTACAAATGAATTAGAATGGATCGTACGAATGAATTAGAGTGGATACGTTCGTGCAAAAGAATTAGAATGGATTGTATTAATGAATTAGAATGGATCGTACGAAGGAATTAGAATGGATAGTACGAATGAATTAGAATGGATACTACGAATGAATTAGAATGGATCGTACGAATGAATTAGAGTGGATCATATGAATGAATTAGAATGGATCGTATGAATAAATTAGAATGGATCGTGCGAATGAATTAGAATGGATCGTGCGAATGAATTAGAATGGATCGTACGAATGAATTAGAATGGGTCGTATGAATGAATTAGAATGGATACACGATCCAGATCCATTCTAATTCATTTGCACAATCTATTTTAATTCATTCGTATGATCCATTCTAATTCATTCATACGATCCATTCTAATTCTACGATCCATTCTTACTCATTCGTATTATCCATTTTAATTCATTCACACGAATGTATCCATTCTAATTCATTCGCACGATCCTACGAATGAATTAGAATAGATTGTGCGAATGAATTAGAATGGATCTGGATCGTGTATCCATTCTAATTCATTCATACGATCCATTCTAATTCATTACTACGATCCATTCTAATTCATTCGTACCATTCTAATTCATTCGTACGATCCATTCTAATTCATTCGCACGATCCATTCTAATCCATTCGCACGATCCATTCTAATTCATTCATACGATCCATTCTAATTCATTCGTATGAATCCATTCTAATTCATTCATACGATCCATTCTAATTCATTCGTACGATCTATTCTATTTCATTCGTACAATCCATTCTAATTCATTCGCACGATCCATTCTTACTCATTCGTACGATCCATTCTAATTCATTTGCACGAATGTATCCATTCTAATTCATTTATACGATCTATTCTAATTCATTCGCACGATCCGACTTAGAATGGATCATACGAAGGAATTAGAATGGATCGTCCGAATAAATTAGAATGGATCGTATGAATGAATTAGAATAGATTGTGCGAATGGATTAGAATGGATCATACGATTGAGTAAGAATGGATTGTACGAATGAAATAGAATAGATCGTACGAATGAATTAGAATGGATCGTGCGAATAAATTAGAATGGATCGTATGAATGAATTAGAATGGATCGTGCGAATGAATTAGAATATAGATCGTACGAATGAATTAGAATGGATCGTATGAATGAACTAGAATGGATCATGCGAATGAATTAGAATGGATCGTACGAATGAAATAGAATTGATCGTACGAATGGATCGTACGAATGAATTAGAATGGATCGTACGAATGAATTAGAATGGATACATTCGTGCGAATCCATTCTAATTCAATCCATTCTAATTCATTCGCACGATCCATTCGCATTCACTCAAACGATCCATTCTAATTCATTCATACGATCCATTCTAATTCATTCGTACGATCCATTCTAATTCATTCGTACGATATATTCTATTTCATTCGTACAATCCATTCTTACTCAATCGTATGATCCATTCTAATTCATTCGCACGAATGAATCCATTCTAATTTATTCGTATGATCCATTCTAATTCATTCGCATGAATGTATCCATTCTAATTCATTCGTACGATCCATTCTATCTCATTCGTACAATCCATTCTATTTCATTCGTACGATCCATTCTAATTCATTCGCACGATCCATTCTACTCAATCGTACGATCCATTCTAATTCATTCGCACGAATGAATCCATTCTAATTCATTTGTATGATCCATTCTAATTCATTCGTACAATCCATTCTATTTCATTCGTACGATCCATTCTTACTCATTCGTACGATCCATTCGTATCCATTCTAATTCATTCGTACGATCTATTCTAATTCATTCGTACGATCCTATGAATGAATTAGAATAGATTGTGCGAATGAATTAGAATGGATCTGGATCGTGTATCCATTCTAATTCATTCGTACGACCCATTCTAATTCATTCGTACGATCCATTCTAATTCATTCGCACGATCCATTCTAATTCATTCGCACGATCCATTCTAATTCATTAGAATGGATCGTACGAATGAAATAGAATAGATCGTACGAATGAATTAGAATGGATCGTATGAATGAATTAGAAAGGATCGTGCGAATGAATTAGAATGGATCATATGAATGAATTAGAATGGATTCATACGAATGAATTAGAATGGATCGTGCGAATGAATTAGAATGGATCGTACGAATGAATTAGAATTGATCGTAGTAATGAATTAGAATGGATCGTATGAATGAATTAGAATGGATACACGATCCAGATCCATTCTAATTCATTCGCACAATCTATTCTAATGAATTAGAATAGATCGTGCGAATGAATTAGAATGGATACATTCGTGTGAATGAATTAAAATGGATAATACGAATGAGTAAGAATGGATCGTAGAATTAGAATGGATCGTATAAATGAATTAGAATGGATCATACGAATGAATTAGAATAGATTGTGCGAATGAATTAGAATGGATCTGGATCGTGTATCCATTCTAATTCATTCGTACGACCCATTCTAATTCATTCGTACGATCCATTCTAATTCATTCGCACGATCCATTCTAATTCATTCGCACGATCCATTCTAATTCATTCATACGATCCATTCTAATTCATTCATATGATCCACTCTAATTCATTCGTACGATCCATTCTAATTCATTCGTAGTATCCATTCTAATTCATTCGTACTATCCATTCTAATTCCTTCGTACGATCCATTCTAATTCATTCATACAATCCATTCTAATTCTTTTGCACGAACGTATCCACTCTAATTCATTCGTACGATCCATTCTAATTCATTTGTACGAATGTATCCTTTCTAATTCATTCGTACGATCCATTCTAATTCATTCGTACGATCCATTCTAATTCATTCGTATGATCCATTCTAATTCATTCGCACGATCCATTGAATTAGAATGGATACATTCGTGCGAATCCATTCTATTTCATTCGTACGATCCATTCTAATTCATTCGCACGATCCATTCTAATTCATTCATACGATCCATTCTATTTCATTCGTACGATCCATTCTAATCCATTCGTATTCATTCGCATGGATTGAATTAGAATGGATCGTACGAATGAATTAGAATGGATCGTACGAATGAATTAGAATGGATCGTACGAATGAGTAAGAATGGATCGTGCGAATGAATTAGAATGGATCGTACGAATGAAATAGAATGGATTCGCACATATGTATCCATTCTAATTCATTCATACGATCCATTCTAATTCATTCGTACGATCCATTCTAATTTCTTCGTATGATCTATTCTTATTCATTCGCACAATCTATTCTAATTCATTCATACGATCCATTCTAATTCATTCGCACGATCCATTCTAATTCATTCATACGATCCATTCTAATTCATTCATACGATCCATTCTATTTCATTCGTACGATCCATTCTAATTCATTCGCACAATCTATTCTAATTCATTCGTACGATCCATTCTAATTCATTCGCACGATCCATTCGAATTCATTCGCACAATCTATTCTAATTCATTCGTACGATCCATTCTAATTCATTCGCACGATCCATTCTAATTCATTCATACGATCCATTCTATTTCATTCGTACGATCCATTCTAATTCATTCGTACGATCCATTCTAATTCATTCGTATGATCCATTCTAATTCATTCGTACGATTCATTCTAATTCATTCGTACGATCCATTCTAATTCATTCTAATTCATTCGCACGATCCATTCTTTCATTCGTACGATCCATTCTAATTCATTCGTACGATCCATTCTAATTCATTCGCACAATCTATTCTAATTCATTCGTACGATCCATTCTAATTCATTCGCACGATCCATTCTAATTCATTCGCACAATCTATTCTAATTCATTCGTACGATCCATTCTAATTCATTCGCACGATCCATTCTAATTCATTCATACGATCCATTCTATTTCATTCGTACCATCCATTCTAATTCATTCGTACGATTCATTCTAATTCAATCCATTCTAATTCATTCGTACGATCCATTCTTACACATTCGCACAATCTATTCTAATTCATTCGTACGATCCAGTCTAATTCATTCGCACGATCCATTCTAATTCATTCATACGATCCATTCTATTTCATTTGTACGATCCATTCTTACTCATTCGTACGATCCATTCTAATTCATTAGCACGAAGGTATCCATTCTAATTCATTCGTACTATCCATTCTAATTCCTTCGTACGATCCATTCTAATTCCGTCGTACGATCCATTCGGATACACTCGTGCGAATCCATTCTATTTCATTCGTACGATCCATTCTAATTCATTTGCACGATCCATTCTAATTCATTCATACGATCCATTCTAATTCATTCGTACGATCCATTCTAATTCATTCGTACGATCCATTCTAATTCATTCGCACAATCTATTCTAATTCATTCGTACGATCCATTCTAATTCATTCGCACAATCTATTCTAATTCATTCGTATGATCCATTCTAATTCATTCATACGATCCATTCTAATTCATTCGTACGATCCATTCTAATTCATTCGCACGATCCATTCTAATTCATTCGCACAATCTATTCTAATTCATTCGTACGATCCATTCTAATTCATTCGCACAATCCATTCTAATTCATTCATACGATCCATTCTAATTCATTCGTACGATCCATTCTAATTCATTGGTACGATCCATTCTAATTCATTCGCACAATCTATTCTAATTCATTTGTACGATTCATTCTAATTCATTCGCACGATCCATTCTAAATCATTCGCACAATCTATTCTAATTCATTCGTACGATCCAATCTAATTCATTCGTACGATTTATTCTAATTCAATCCATTCTAATTCATTCGTACGATCCATTTTTACTCATTCGTACGATCCATTCTAATTCATTCATACGATCCATTCTACGATCCATTCTAATTCATTCGTACGTTCCATTCTAATTCATTCGCACGAATGTATCCATTCTAATTCATTCGTACGATCCATTCTAATTCATTCGTGCGAATCCATTCTATTTCATTCGTACGATCCATTCTAATTCATTCGCACGATCCATTCTAATTCATTCATACGATCCATTCTAATTCATTCGTACGATCCATTCTAATTCATTCGCACGATCCATTCTAATTCATGCATACGATCCATTCTAATTCATTACTACGATCCATTCTAATTCATTCGTACGATCCATTCTAATTCCTTCGTATGATCCATTCTAATTTATTCGCACGATCCATTCTAATTCATTCGTATGATCCATTCTATTTCATTCGTACGATCCATGCTAATTCATTCGCACGAATGTATCCATTCTAATTCATTCGTACGATCCATTCTAATTCATTCGCATGATCCATTTTAATTCATTCGTACGATCCATTCTATTTCATTCATACGATCCATTCTAATTCATTCATACGATCTATTCTAATTCTTTCGCACGAATGTATCCATTCTAATTCATTCGTACGATCCATTCTAATTCATTCGCACGATCGATTCTAATTCATTCATACAATCCATTCTAATTCTTTTGCACGAATGTATCCATTCTAATTCATTCGTTCGATCCATTCTAATTCATTCGTACGATCCATTCTAATTCATTCACACGATCCATTCTTACTCATTCGTACGATCCATTCTTACTCATTCGTACGATCCATTCTAATTCATTCGTACGATCTATTCTAATTCATTCATACGATCCATTCTAATTTATTCGCACGATCCATTCTAATTCCTTCGTATGATCCATTCTAATTCATTCGTACGGTATGATTCATTCTAATTCATTCGTACGATTCATTCTAATTCAATCCATTCTAATTTATTCGTACGATCCATTATAATTCATTCGTATGATCCATTCTAATTCAATCGTACGATTCATTCTAATTCAATCCATTCTAATTCATTCATACGATCCATTCTAATTCATTCATACGATCTATTCTATTTCATTCGTACAATCCATTCTTACTCAATCGTATGATCCATTCTAATCCATTCGCACAATCTAGTCTAATTCATTCGTACGATCCATTCTAATTCATTCGTACGATCCATTCTAATTCATTCGCACAATCTATTCTAATTCATTCGTACGATCCATTCTAATTCATTCGCACGATCCATTCTAATTCATTCATATGATCCATTCTAATTCATTCGTACGAATGAGTAAGAATGGATCGTACGAATGAAATAGAATGGATTGTACGAATGAATTAGAATGGATACATTCGTGCGAATGAATTAGGATGGATCGTATGAATGAATTAGAATGGATCGTACGAAGGAATTAGAATGGATCGTACGAATGAATTAGAATGGATCATACGAATGAATTAGAATGGATCGTATGAATGAATTAGAATGGATCGTGCGAATGAATTAGAATGGATCGTACGAATGAATTAGAATAGATTGTGCGAATGAATTAGAATGGATCGTACGAATTAATTAGAATGGATCGTACGAATGAATTAGAATGGATCGTACGAAGGAATTAGAATTGATCGTACGAATGAATTAGAATAGATTGTGCGAATGAATTAGAATGGATCGTACGAATGAATTGGAATGGATACATTCGTGCGAATGAATTAGAATGGATCGTATGAATGAATTAGAGTGGATACATTCGTACAAATGAATTAGAATGGATCGTACGAATGAATTAGAATGGATCGTACGAATGAGTAAGAATGGATCGTACGAATGAAATAGAATGGATCGTATGAATGAATTAGAATGGATACGTGCGAATGAATTAGAATTGTGAATTAGAATAGATCATACGAAGGAATTAGAATGGATCGTGCTAATGAATTAGAATGGATTGTGCGAATGAATTAGAATGGATCGTACGAATGACTTAGAATGGATCGTTCGAATGAATTAGAATAGATTGTGCGAATGAATTAGAATGGATCGTACGAATGAATTAGAAAGGATACATTCGTGCGAATGAATTAGAATGGATCGTATGAGTGTGAATGAATTAGAATGGATCGTGCGAATGAATTAGAATGGATCGTATAAATGAATTAGAATGGATCGTGCGAATGAATTAGAATGGATCGAACGAATGAGTAAGAATGGATCGTGCGAATGAATTAGAATGGATTGTACGAATGAATTAGAATTGATCGTACGAATGAATTAGAATGGATACATTCGTGCGAATCCATTTTATTTCATTCGTACGATCCATTCTAATTCATTCGCACGATCCATTCTAATTCATTCATACGATCCATTCTAATTCATTCGTACGATCCATTCTAATTCATTCGTACAATCCATTCTAATTCATTCGTACGATCCATTCTAATTCATTCATACGATCCATTCTAATTCATTAGCACAATCTATTCTAATTCATTCGTACGATCCATTCTAATTCATTCGCACGATCCATTCTAATTCATTCGCACGAATGTATCCATTCTAATTCATTTGTACGAATGTATCCACTCTAATTCATTCGTACGATCCATTCTAATTCATTAGCACGATCCATTCTAATTCATTCGTACGATCCATTCTAATTCATTTATACGATCCAATCTAATTCATTCAAACGATCCATTCTAATTCATTCGTATGATCCATTCTAATTCATTCGTACGATCCATTCTAATTCGTGCGAATGTATCCATTCTAATTCATTCGTACGATCCATTCTAATTCATTCGTACGAATGTATCCATTCTAATTCATTTGTACGAATGTATCCACTCTAATTCATTCGTACGATCCATTCTAATTCATTAGTACGATCCATTCTAATTCATTCGTACGATCCATTCTAATTCATTTATACGATCCAATCTAATTCATTCGCACGATCCATTCGCATTCACTCAAACGATCCATTCTAATTCATTCATATGATCCATTCTAATTTATTCGCACGAATGTATCCATTCTAATTCATTCGTACGATCCATTCTTACTCATTCGTACGATCCATTCTTACTCATTCGTACGATCCATTCTAATTCATTCGTACGACCCATTCTAATTCATTCGTACTATCCATTCGCATTCACTCAAACGATCCTTTCTTATTCATTCATATGATTCATTCTAATTCATTCGCACGAATGTATCCATTCTAATTCATTCGTACGATCCATTCTATTTCATTCGTACGATCCATTCTTACTCATTCGTACGATCCAATCGTATCCATTCTAATTCATTCGTATGATCTATTCTAATTCATTCGTACGATCCATTCTAATTCTTTCGCACGATCCATTGAATTTGAATGGAAACATTCGTGCGAATCCATTCTATTTCATTCATACGATCCATTCTAATTCATTCACACGATCCATTTTAATTCATTCGTACGATCCATTCTAATTCATTCATACGATCCATTCTAATTTATTCGCACGATCCATTCTAATTCATTCATACGATCCATTCTAATTCATTCATATGATGCATTCTAATTCCTTCGTACGATCCATTCTATTTCATTTGTACGATCCATTCTAATTCATTCATACGATCCATTCGTATCCATTCTAATTCATTCGTACGATCCATTCTAATTCATTCGTATGATCCATTCTAATTCCTTCGTACGATCCATTCTAATTCATTCGTACGATCCATTCTAATTCATTCGCACGATCCATTCTAATTCATTCATACGATCCATTCTAATTCAGTCGTACGATCTATTCTATTTCATTCGTACAATCCATTCTTACTCAATCGTATGATCCATTCTAATCCATTCGCACAATCTATTCTAATTCATTCGTACGATCCATTCTATTTCATTCGTATGATCCATTCTATTTCATTCATACGATCCATTCTAATTCATTCGTACGATCCATTCTAATTCATTCATACGATCCATTCTATTTCATTCGTACGATCCATTCTTACTCATTCGTACGATCCATCCTAATTCATTTGCACGAAGGTATCCATTCTAACTCATACGTACGATCGAAATAGAATGGATTAGAATGGATCGTACTTATGAATTAGAATGGAAACATTCGTATGAATGAATTAGAATGGATCGTATGAATGAATTAGAATGGATCGTGCGAATGAATTAGAATGGATCGTACGAATGAATTAGAATTGATCGTGCGAATGAATTAGAATGGATCGTAGTAATGAATTAGAATGGATCCTACGAATGAATTAGAATAGATTGTGCGAATGAATTAGAATGGATCTGGATCGTGTATCCATTCTAATTCATTCGTACGACCCATTCTAATTCATTCGTACGATCCATTCTAATTCCTTCGTACGATCCATTCTAATTCCTTCGTACGATCCATTCGGATACATTCGTGTGAATCCATTCTATTTCATTCGTACGATCCATTCTAATTCATTCGCACGATCCATTCTAATTCATTCGTACAATCCATTCTAATTCATTCGCACGATCCATTCTTACTCATTCGTACGATCCATTCTAATTCATTCGCACGATCCATTCTAATTCATTAATACGATCCATTCTAATTCATTCGCACGATCCATTCTAATTCATTCACACTCATACGATCCATTCTAATTCATTCGCACGAATGTATCCTTTCTAATTCATTCGTACGATCCATTCTAATTCATTCGCACAATCTATTCTAATTCATTCGAACGATCCATTCTAAGTCATTCGTACGATCCATTCTAATTCATTCGAACAATCCATTCTAATTCATTAGCACGATCCATTCTATTTCCTTCGTATGATCCATTCTAATTCACAATTCTAATTAATTTGCACGTATCCATTCTAATTCATTCATTCGATCCATTCTATTTCATTCGTACGATCCATTCTTACTCATTCGTACGATCCATTCTAATTCATTCGTACGATCCATTCTAATTCATTCGTACGATCCATTCTAATTCATTTGTACGAATGTATCCACTCTAATTCATTCATACGATCCATTCTAATTCATTCGCACGAATGTATCCATTCCAATTCATTCGTATGATCCATTCTAATTCATTCGCATAATCTATTCTAATTCATTCGTACGATCAATTCTAATTCCTTCGTACGATACATTCTAATTCATTCGTACGATCCATTCTAATTCATTCGTACGATCCATTCTAATTCATTCGCATAATCTATTCTAATTCATTCGTACGATCCATTCTAATTCATTCGCACGATCCATTCTAATTCATTCATACGATCCATTCTATTTCATTCGTACGATCCATTCTTACTCATTCGTACGATCCATTCTAATTCATTTGCACGAAGGTATCCATTCTAATTCATTCGTAATATCCATTCTAATTCTTTCGTACGATCCATTCTAATTCCTACGTACGACCCATTCGGATACATTCGTGCGAATCCATTCTATTTCATTCGTATGATCCATTCTAATTCATTCGCACGATCCATTCTATTTCATTCGTACGATCCATTCTAATTCATTCGTACGATCCATTCTAATTCATTCGTACGATCCATTCTAATTCATTCGCACGATCCATTCTAATTCATTCGCACGATCTATTCTAATTCATTCGTACGATCTATTCTAATTCATTCGTACGATCCATTCTAATTCATTCGCACGATCTATTCTAATTCATTCGTACAATCCATTCTAATTCATTCATACGATCCATTCTAATTCATTCATACGATCCAATCTAATTCATTCGTACGATCCATTCTAATTCATTCGCATAATCTATTCTAATTCATTCGCACAATCCATTCTAATTCATTCGCACGATCCATTCTAATTCATTCGTACGATCCATTCTAATTCATTCGTACGATCCATTCTAATTCATTCGTACGATCCATTCTAATTCATTCGCACAATCTATTCTAATTCATTCGCACGATCCATTCTAATTCATTCGCACGATCCATTATAATTCATTCGCACAATCTATTCTAATTCATTCGTACGATCCATTCTAATTCATTCGTACGATCCATTCTAATTCATTCGTACGATTCATTCTAATTCAATCCATTCTAATTCATTCGTACGATCCATTCTTACTCATTCGTACGATCCATTCTAATTCATTCATACGATCCATTCTACGATCCATTCTAATTCATTCGTACGTTCCATTCTAATTCATTCGCACGAATGTATCCATTCTAATTCATTCGTACGATCCATTCTAATTCATTCGCACGATCCATTCTAATTCATTCATACGATCCATTCTAATTCATTCGTACGATCCATCCTAATTCATTCGCACGATCCATTCTAATTCATGCATACGATCCATTCTAATTCATTACTACGATCCATTCGAATTCATTCGTACGATCCATTCTAATTCCTTCGTATGATCCATTCTAATTTATTCGCACGATCCATTCTAATTTATTCGTACGATCCATTCTATTTCATTCGTACGATCCATGCTAATTCATTCGCACGAATGTATCCATTCTAATTCATTCATACAATCCATTCTAATTCATTCATACGATCCATTCTAATTCATTAGCACAATCTATTCTAATTCATTCGTACGATCCATTCTAATTCATTCGCACGATCCATTCTAATTAATTCGCACGAATGTATCCATTCTAATTTATTTGTACGAATGTATCCACTCTAATTCATTCGTACGATCCATTCTAATTCATTAGCACGATCCATTCTAATTTATTCGTACGATCTATTCTAATTCATTTATACGATCCAATCTAATTCATTCATACGATCCATTCTAATTCATTCGTACGATCCATTCTAATTCATTCGTACGATCCATTCTAATTTGTGCGAATGTATCCATTCTAATTCATTCGTACGATCCATTTTAATTCATTCGTACTAATGTATCCATTCTAATTCATTTGTACGAATGTATCCACTCCAATTCATTCGTACGATCCATTCTAATTCATTAGCACGATCCATTCTAATTCATTCGTACGATCCATTCTAATTCATTTATACGATCCAATCTAATTCATTCGCACGATCCATTCGCATTCACTCAAACGATCCATTCTAATTCATTCATATTATCCATTCTAATTCATTCGCACGAATGTATCCATTCTAATTCATTCGTACGATCCATTCTAATTCATTCGTACGATCCATTCTTACTCATTCGTACGATCCATTCTTACTCATTCGTATGATCCATTCTAATTCATTCGTACGACCCATTCTAATTCATTCGTACGATCCATTCGCATTCACTCAAACGATCCATTCTAATTCATTCATATGATCCATTCTAATTCATTCGCACGAATGTATCCATTCTAATTCATTCGTACGATCCATTCTATTTTATTCGTACGATCCATTCTTACTCATTCATATGATCCATTCGTATCCATTCTAATTCATTCGTACGATCTATTCTAATTCATTCGTACGATCCATTCTAATTCATTCGCACGATCCATTGAATTAGAATGGATACATTCGTGCGAATCCATTCTATTTCATTCGTACGATCCATTCTAATTCATTCGCACGATCCATTCTAATTCATTCGTACGATCCATTCTAATTCATTCATACGATCCATTCTAATTTATTCGCACGATCCATTCTAATTCATTCATACGATCCATTCTAATTCATTCATATGATCCATATTAATTCCTTCGTACGATCCATTCTATTTCATTCGTACGATCCATTCTAATTCATTCATACGATCCATTCGTATCCATTCTAATTCATTCGTACGATCCATTCTAATTCATTCGTACGATCCATGCTAATTCCTTCGTACGATCCATTCTAATTCATTCGTACGATCCATTCTAATTCATTCGCACGATCCATTCTAATTCATTCATACGATCCATTCTAATTCATTCGTACGATCTATTCTATTTCATTCGTACAATCCATTCTAATTCATTCGTACGATCCATTCTAATTCATTCATACGATCCATTCTATTTCATTCGTACGATCCATTCTTACTCATTCGTACGATCCATCCTAATTCATTTGCACGAAGGTATCCATTCTAATTCAATGGATCGTACGAATGAATTAGAATGGATCGTACGAATGAAATAGAATGGATCCATTCTAATTCATTCGTACGATCCATTCTAATTCATTTGTACGATCCATTCTAATTCATTCGCACGATCCATTCTATTTCATTCGTACGGTTCATTCTAATTCAAACCATTCTAATTCATTCATACGATCCATTCTAATTCATTCGTACGATCCATTCTAATTCATTCGCACGATCCATTGAATTAGAATGGATACATTCGTGCGAATCCATTCTATTTCATTCGTACGATCCATTCTAATTCATTCGCACGATCTATTCTAATTCATTCATACGATCCATTCTAATTCTATCATACGATCCATTCGTATCCATTCTAATTCATTCGTACGATCCATTCTAATTCATTCGTACGATCCATTCTAATTCCTTCGTACGATCCATTCTAATTCATTCGTACGATCCATTCTAATTCATTCGCACGATCCATTCTAATTCATTCATAAGATCCATTCTAATTCATTCGTACGATCTATTCTATTTCATTCGTACAATCCATTCTTACTCAATCGTATGATCCATTCTAATTCATTCGAACAATCTATTCTAATTCATTCGTACGATCCATTCTATTTCATTCGTACGATCCATTCTAATTCATTCGTACGATCTATTCTAATTCATTCATACGATCCATTCTAATTCATTCGCACGATCCATTCTAATTCATTCTCATGATCCATTCTAATTCATTCGTACGATCGATTCTAATTCATTCATACGATCCATTCTAATTCATTCGCACGAATGTATCCATTCCAATTCAATGGATCGTGCGAATGAATTAGAATTCATTCTAATGGATCGTATGAATGAATTAGAATGGATCGTACTAATGAATTAGAATAGATTGTACGAATAAATTAGAATGGATCGTATGAATGAATTAGAATGGATCGTGCGAATGAATTAGAATATGGATCATAAAGAGGAATTAGAATGAATCATACGAATGAATTAGAATGGATCGTACGAATGAATTAGAATGGATCGTACGAATGAATTAGAATGGATTGAATTAGAATGGATTGTACGAATAAGATAGAATGGATCGTGCGAATGAATTAGAATGGATAGTACGAATGAATTAGAATTGATTGTGCGAATGAATTAGAATGGATCTGGATCGTGTATCCATTCTAATTCATTCGTACGACCCATTCTAATTCATTCGTATGATCCATTCTAATTCATTCGCACGATCCATTCTAATTCATTCGCACGATCCATTCTAATTCATTCGTACGAATTGATCGCACGAATGGATCGTACGAATGAATTAGAATGGATCGTTCGAATGAATTAGAATGGATCGTATGAATGAATTAGAATGGATCGTAGTAATGAATTAGAATGGATCGTGCGAATGAATTAGAATAGATCGTGCGAATAAATTAGAATGGGTCGTACGAATGAATTAGAATGGATACACGATCGAGATCCATTCTAATTCATTCGCACAATCTATTCTAATTCATTCGTAGGATCGTACGAATGAATTAGAATAGATCGTACGAATGAATTAGAATGGATACGAATGGATCGTACGAATGAGTAAGAATGGATCGTACGAATGAAATAGAATGGATTGTACGAATGAATTAGAATGAATCATACGAATGAATTAGAATGGATTCATTCGTGCGAATGAATTAGAATGGATCGTACGAATGAGTAGAATGGATCGTGCGAATGAATTAGAATGGATCGTACGAATGAAATAGAATGGATTGTACGAATGAGATAGAATGGATCGTACGAATGAATTAGAATGGATACATTCATGCGAATGAATTAGAATGGATCATACGAATGAATTAGAATGGATTCATTCGTGCGAATGAATTAGAATGGATCATACGATTGAGTAAGAATGGATTGTACGAATGAAATAGAATAGATCGTACGAATGAATTAGAATGGATCGTACGAATGAATTAGAATGGATCGTATGAATGAATTAGAATGGATCGTTTGAGTGAATGCGAATGGATCGTGCGAATGAATTAGAATGGATTGAATTAGAATGGATTCGCACGAATGTATACATTCTGATCCATTCGTACGATCCATTCTAATTCATTCGTACGATCCATTCGTACGATCAATTCTATTTCATTCGTACGATCCATTCTAATTCATTCGCACGATCCATTCTAGTTCATTCATACGATCCATTCTAATTCATTCGTACGATCTATATTCTAATTCATTCGCACGATCCATTCTAATTCATTCATACGATCCATTCTAATTTATTCGCACGATCCATTCTAATTCATTCGTACGATCTATTCTATTTCATTCGTACAATCCATTCTTACTCAATCGTATGATCCATTCTAATCCATTCGCACAATCTATTCTAATTCATTCTTACGATCCATTCTAATTTATTCGCACGATCCATTCTAATTCCTTCGTATGATCCATTCTAATTCGGATCGTGCGAATGAATTAGAATGGATCGTATGAATGAATTAGAATGGATACATTCGTGCAAATGAATTAGAATGGATCGTACGAATGAGTAAGAATGGATCGTGCGAATGAATTAGAATGGATTGTACGAATGAAATAGAATAGATCGTACGAATGAATTAGAATGGATCGTATGAATGAATTAGAATGGATCGTGCGAATGAATTAGAATGGATCGTATGAATGAATTAGAATGGATTCATACGAATGAATTAGAATGGATCGTATAAATGAATTAGAATGGATTGTACGAATGAATTAGAATGGATCGTATGAATGAATTAGAATGGATCATAGTAATGAATTAGAATGGATCGTATGAATGAATTAGAATGGATACACGATCCAGATCCATTCTAATTCATTCGCACAATCTATTCTAATTCATTCGTAGGATCGTGCGAATGAATTAGAATAGATACATTCGTGTGAATGAATTAAAATGGATAATACGAATGAGTAAGAATAGATCGTAGAATTAGAATGGATCGTATGAATGAATTAGAATAGATTGTGCAAATGAATTAGAATGGATCTAGATCGTGTATCCATTCTAATTCATTCATACGACCCATTCTAATTCATTCGTACGATCCATTCTAATTCATTTGCACGATCCATTCTAATTCATTCGCACGATCCATTCTAAGTCATTCATACGATCCATTCTAATTCATTCATATGATCCACTCTAATTCAATCGTACGATCCATTCTAACTCATTCGCAGTATCCATTCTAATTCATTCGTACTATCCATTCTAATTCCTTCGTACGATCCATTCTAATTCATTCATACAATCCATTCTAATTCTTTTGCATGAACGTATCCACTCTAATTCATTCGTACGATCCATTCTAATTCATTCGTACGATCCATTCTAATTCATTCGTACGATCCATTCTAATTCATTCGTACGATCCATTCTAATTCATTCGCACGATCCATTGAATTAGAATGGATACATTCGTGCGAATCCATTCTATTTCATTCGTACGATCCATTCTAATTCATTCGCACGATCCATTCTAATTCATTCATACGATCCATTCTATTTCATTCGTACGATCCAATCTAATTCATTCGTACGATCCATTCTAATCCATTCGTATTCATTCGCTTGGATTGAATTAGAATGGATCGTACGAATGAATTAGAATGGATCGTACGAATGAATTAGAATGGATCATACGAATGAGTAAGAATGGATCGTGCGAATGAATTAGAATGGATCGTACGAATGAAATAGAATGGATTCGCACGAATGTATCCATTCTAATTCAATGGATCGTGCGAATGAATTAGAATGGATCGTACGAATGAATTAGAATGGATCGTACGAATGAATTAGAATGGATCGTACGAATGAATTAGATTGGATCGTACCAATGAAATAGAATGGATCGTATGAATGAATTAGAATGGATCGTGCGAATGAATTAGAATGGATCGTACGAATGAAATAGAATGGATTCGCACGAATGTATCCATTCTAATTCAATGGATCGTGCGAATGAATTAGAATGGATCGTACGAATGAATTAGAATGGATCATATGAATGAATTAGAATGGATCGTACGAATGAATTAGAATGGATCGTACGAATGAATTAGAAAGGATACATTCGTACAAATGAATTAGAATGGATCGTACGAATGAATTAGAGTGGATACGTTCGTGCAAAAGAATTAGAATGGATTGTATTAATGAATTAGAATGGATCGTACGAAGGAATTAGAATGGATAGTACGAATGAATTAGAATGGATACTACGAATGAATTAGAATGGATCGTACGAATGAATTAGAGTGGATCATATGAATGAATTAGAATGGATCGTATGAATAAATTAGAATGGATCGTGCGAATGAATTAGAATGGATCGTGCGAATGAATTAGAATGGATCGTACGAATGAATTAGAATGGGTCGTATGAATGAATTAGAATGGATACACGATCCAGATCCATTCTAATTCATTTGCACAATCTATTTTAATTCATTCGTATGATCCATTCTAATTCATTCATACGATCCATTCTAATTCTACGATCCATTCTTACTCATTCGTATTATCCATTTTAATTCATTCACACGAATGTATCCATTCTAATTCATTCGCACGATCCTACGAATGAATTAGAATAGATTGTGCGAATGAATTAGAATGGATCTGGATCGTGTATCCATTCTAATTCATTCATACGATCCATTCTAATTCATTACTACGATCCATTCTAATTCATTCGTACCATTCTAATTCATTCGTACGATCCATTCTAATTCATTCGCACGATCCATTCTAATCCATTCGCACGATCCATTCTAATTCATTCATACGATCCATTCTAATTCATTCGTATGAATCCATTCTAATTCATTCATACGATCCATTCTAATTCATTCGTACGATCTATTCTATTTCATTCGTACAATCCATTCTAATTCATTCGCACGATCCATTCTTACTCATTCGTACGATCCATTCTAATTCATTTGCACGAATGTATCCATTCTAATTCATTTATACGATCTATTCTAATTCATTCGCACGATCCGACTTAGAATGGATCATACGAAGGAATTAGAATGGATCGTCCGAATAAATTAGAATGGATCGTATGAATGAATTAGAATAGATTGTGCGAATGGATTAGAATGGATCATACGATTGAGTAAGAATGGATTGTACGAATGAAATAGAATAGATCGTATGAATGAATTAGAATGGATCGTGCGAATAAATTAGAATGGATCGTATGAATGAATTAGAATGGATCGTGCGAATGAATTAGAATATAGATCGTACGAATGAATTAGAATGGATCGTATGAATGAACTAGAATGGATCATGCGAATGAATTAGAATGGATCGTACGAATGAAATAGAATTGATCGTACGAATGGATCGTACGAATGAATTAGAATGGATCGTACGAATGAATTAGAATGGATACATTCGTGCGAATCCATTCTAATTCAATCCATTCTAATTCATTCGCACGATCCATTCGCATTCACTCAAACGATCCATTCTAATTCATTCATACGATCCATTCTAATTCATTCGTACGATCCATTCTAATTCATTCGTACGATATATTCTATTTCATTCGTACAATCCATTCTTACTCAATCGTATGATCCATTCTAATTCATTCGCACGAATGAATCCATTCTAATTTATTCGTATGATCCATTCTAATTCATTCGCATGAATGTATCCATTCTAATTCATTCGTACGATCCATTCTATCTCATTCGTACAATCCATTCTATTTCATTCGTACGATCCATTCTAATTCATTCGCACGATCCATTCTACTCAATCGTACGATCCATTCTAATTCATTCGCACGAATGAATCCTTTCTAATTCATTTGTATGATCCATTCTAATTCATTCGTACAATCCATTCTATTTCATTCGTACGATCCATTCTTACTCATTCGTACGATCCATTCGTATCCATTCTAATTCATTCGTACGATCTATTCTAATTCATTCGTACGATCCTATGAATGAATTAGAATAGATTGTGCGAATGAATTAGAATGGATCTGGATCGTGTATCCATTCTAATTCATTCGTACGACCCATTCTAATTCATTCGTACGATCCATTCTAATTCATTCGCACGATCCATTCTAATTCATTCGCACGATCCATTCTAATTCATTAGAATGGATCGTACGAATGAAATAGAATAGATCGTACGAATGAATTAGAATGGATCGTATGAATGAATTAGAAAGGATCGTGCGAATGAATTAGAATGGATCATATGAATGAATTAGAATGGATTCATACGAATGAATTAGAATGGATCGTGCGAATGAATTAGAATGGATCGTACGAATGAATTAGAATTGATCGTAGTAATGAATTAGAATGGATCGTATGAATGAATTAGAATGGATACACGATCCAGATCCATTCTAATTCATTCGCACAATCTATTCTAATGAATTAGAATAGATCGTGCGAATGAATTAGAATGGATACATTCGTGTGAATGAATTAAAATGGATAATACGAATGAGTAAGAATGGATCGTAGAATTAGAATGGATCGTATAAATGAATTAGAATGGATCATACGAATGAATTAGAATAGATTGTGCGAATGAATTAGAATGGATCTGGATCGTGTATCCATTCTAATTCATTCGTACGACCCATTCTAATTCATTCGTACGATCCATTCTAATTCATTCGCACGATCCATTCTAATTCATTCGCACGATCCATTCTAATTCATTCATACGATCCATTCTAATTCATTCATATGATCCACTCTAATTCATTCGTACGATCCATTCTAATTCATTCGTAGTATCCATTCTAATTCATTCGTACTATCCATTCTAATTCCTTCGTACGATCCATTCTAATTCATTCATACAATCCATTCTAATTCTTTTGCACGAACGTATCCACTCTAATTAATTCGTACGATCCATTCTAATTCATTTGTACGAATGTATCCTTTCTAATTCATTCGTACGATCCATTCTAATTCATTCGTACGATCCATTCTAATTCATTCGTATGATCCATTCTAATTCATTCACACGATCCATTGAATTAGAATGGATACATTCGTGCGAATCCATTCTATTTCATTCGTACGATCCATTCTAATTCATTCGCACGATCCATTCTAATTCATTCATACGATCCATTCTATTTCATTCGTACGATCCATTCTAATCCATTCGTATTCATTCGCATGGATTGAATTAGAATGGATCGTACGAATGAATTAGAATGGATCGTACGAATGAATTAGAATGGATCGTACGAATGAGTAAGAATGGATCGTGCGAATGAATTAGAATGGATCGTACGAATGAAATAGAATGGATTCGCACATATGTATCCATTCTAATTCATTCATACGATCCATTCTAATTCATTCGTACGATCCATTCTAATTTCTTCGTATGATCTATTCTTATTCATTCGCACAATCTATTCTAATTCATTCATACGATCCATTCTAATTCATTCGCACGATCCATTCTAATTCATTCATACGATCCATTCTAATTCATTCATACGATCCATTCTATTTCATTCGTACGATCCATTCTAATTCATTCGCACAATCTATTCTAATTCATTCGTACGATCCATTCTAATTCATTCGCACGATCCATTCGAATTCATTCGCACAATCTATTCTAATTCATTCGTACGATCCATTCTAATTCATTCGCACGATCCATTCTAATTCATTCATACGATCCATTCTATTTCATTCGTACGATCCATTCTAATTCATTCGTACGATCCATTCTAATTCATTCGTATGATCCATTCTAATTCATTCGTACGATTCATTCTAATTCATTCGTACGATCCATTCTAATTCATTCTAATTCATTCGCACGATCCATTCTTTCATTCGTACGATCCATTCTAATTCATTCGTACGATCCATTCTAATTCATTCGCACAATCTATTCTAATTCATTCGTACGATCCATTCTAATTCATTCGCACGATCCATTCTAATTCATTCGCACAATCTATTCTAATTCATTCGTACGATCCATTCTAATTCATTCGCACGATCCATTCTAATTCATTCATACGATCCATTCTATTTCATTCGTACCATCCATTCTAATTCATTCGTACGATTCATTCTAATTCAATCCATTCTAATTCATTCGTACGATCCATTCTTACACATTCGCACAATCTATTCTAATTCATTCGTACGATCCAGTCTAATTCATTCGCACGATCCATTCTAATTCATTCATACGATCCATTCTATTTCATTTGTACGATCCATTCTTACTCATTCGTACGATCCATTCTAATTCATTAGCACGAAGGTATCCATTCTAATTCATTCGTACTATCCATTCTAATTCCTTCGTACGATCCATTCTAATTCCGTCGTACGATCCATTCGGATACACTCGTGCGAATCCATTCTATTTCATTCGTACGATCCATTCTAATTCATTTGCACGATCCATTCTAATTCATTCATACGATCCATTCTAATTCATTCGTACGATCCATTCTAATTCATTCGTACGATCCATTCTAATTCATTCGCACCATCTATTCTAATTCATTCGTACGATCCATTCTAATTCATTCGCACAATCTATTCTAATTCATTCGTATGATCCATTCTAATTCATTCATACGATCCATTCTAATTCATTCGTACGATCCATTCTAATTCATTCGCACGATCCATTCTAATTCATTCGCACAATCTATTCTAATTCATTCGTACGATCCATTCTAATTCATTCGCACAATCCATTCTAATTCATTCATACGATCCATTCTAATTCATTCGTACGATCCATTCTAATTCATTGGTACGATCCATTCTAATTCATTCGCACAATCTATTCTAATTCATTTATACGATTCATTCTAATTCATTCGCACGATCCATTCTAAATCATTCGCACAATCTATTCTAATTCATTCGTACGATCCAATCTAATTCATTCGTACGATTTATTCTAATTCAATCCATTCTAATTCATTCGTACGATCCATTCTTACTCATTCGTACGATCCATTCTAATTCATTCATACGATCCATTCTACGATCCATTCTAATTCATTCGTACGTTCCATTCTAATTCATTCGCACGAATGTATCCATTCTAATTCATTCGTACGATCCATTCTAATTCATTCGTGCGAATCCATTCTATTTCATTCGTACGATCCATTCTAATTCATTCGCACGATCCATTCTAATTCATTCATACGATCCATTCTAATTCATTCGTACGATCCATTCTAATTCATTCGCACGATCCATTCTAATTCATGCATACGATCCATTCTAATTCATTACTACGATCCATTCTAATTCATTCGTACGATCCATTCTAATTCCTTCGTATGATCCATTCTAATTTATTCGCACGATCCATTCTAATTCATTCGTATGATCCATTCTATTTCATTCGTACGATCCATGCTAATTCATTCGCACGAATGTATCCATTCTAATTCATTCGTACGATCCATTCTAATTCATTCGCATGATCCATTTTAATTCATTCGTACGATCCATTCTATTTCATTCATACGATCCATTCTAATTCATTCATACGATCTATTCTAATTCTTTCGCACGAATGTATCCATTCTAATTCATTCGTACGATCCATTCTAATTCATTCGCACGATCGATTCTAATTCATTCATACAATCCATTCTAATTCTTTTGCACGAATGTATCCATTCTAATTCATTCGTTCGATCCATTCTAATTCATTCGTACGATCCATTCTAATTCATTCACACGATCCATTCTTACTCATTCGTACGATCCATTCTAATTCATTCGTACGATCTATTCTAATTCATTCATACGATCCATTCTAATTTATTCGCACGATCCATTCTAATTCCTTCGTATGATCCATTCTAATTCATTCGTACGGTATGATTCATTCTAATTCATTCGTACGATTCATTCTAATTCAATCCATTCTAATTTATTCGTACGATCCATTATAATTCATTCGTATGATCCATTCTAATTCAATCGTACGATTCATTCTAATTCAATCCATTCTAATTCATTCATACGATCCATTCTAATTCATTCATACGATCTATTCTATTTCATTCGTACAATCCATTCTTACTCAATCGTATGATCCATTCTAATCCATTCGCACAATCTAGTCTAATTCATTCGTACGATCCATTCTAATTCATTCGTACGATCCATTCTAATTCATTCGCACAATCTATTCTAATTCATTCGTACGATCCATTCTAATTCATTCGCACGATCCATTCTAATTCATTCATATGATCCATTCTAATTCATTCGTACGAATGAGTAAGAATGGATCGTACGAATGAAATAGAATGGATTGTACGAATGAATTAGAATGGATACATTCGTGCGAATGAATTAGGATGGATCGTATGAATGAATTAGAATGGATCGTACGAAGGAATTAGAATGGATCGTACGAATGAATTAGAATGGATCATACGAATGAATTAGAATGGATCGTATGAATGAATTAGAATGGATCGTGCGAATGAATTAGAATGGATCGTACGAATGAATTAGAATAGATTGTGCGAATGAATTAGAATGGATCGTACGAATTAATTAGAATGGATCGTACGAATGAATTAGAATGGATCGTACGAAGGAATTAGAATTGATCGTACGAATGAATTAGAATAGATTGTGCGAATGAATTAGAATGGATCGTACGAATGAATTGGAATGGATACATTCGTGCGAATGAATTAGAATGGATCGTATGAATGAATTAGAGTGGATACATTCGTACAAATGAATTAGAATGGATCGTACGAATGAATTAGAATGGATCGTACGAATGAGTAAGAATGGATCGTACGAATGAAATAGAATGGATCGTATGAATGAATTAGAATGGATACGTGCGAATGAATTAGAATTGTGAATTAGAATGGATCATACGAAGGAATTAGAATGGATCGTGCTAATGAATTAGAATGGATTGTGCGAATGAATTAGAATGGATCGTACGAATGACTTAGAATGGATCGTTCGAATGAATTAGAATAGATTGTGCGAATGAATTAGAATGGATCGTACGAATGAATTAGAAAGGATACATTCGTGCGAATGAATTAGAATGGATCGTATGAGTGTGAATGAATTAGAATGGATCGTGCGAATGAATTAGAATGGATCGTATAAATGAATTAGAATGGATCGTGCGAATGAATTAGAATGGATCGAACGAATGAGTAAGAATGGATCGTGCGAATGAATTAGAATGGATTGTACGAATGAATTAGAATTGATCGTACGAATGAATTAGAATGGATACATTCGTGCGAATCCATTTTATTTCATTCGTACGATCCATTCTAATTCATTCGCACGATCCATTCTAATTCATTCATACGATCCATTCTAATTCATTCGTACGATCCATTCTAATTCATTCGTACAATCCATTCTAATTCATTCGTACGATCCATTCTAATTCATTCATACGATCCATTCTAATTCATTAGCACAATCTATTCTAATTCATTCGTACGATC
Source organism: Chamaelirium japonicum (assembly GCA_947650365.1). NCBI lineage: Eukaryota > Viridiplantae > Streptophyta > Magnoliopsida > Liliales > Melanthiaceae > Chamaelirium > Chamaelirium japonicum. The sequence continues at coordinate 24,774,557 of OX393554.1, read as the reverse complement.
CATTCTAATTCATTCGCACGATCCATTCTAATTCATTCGCACGAATGTATCCATTCTAATTCATTTGTACGAATGTATCCACTCTAATTGATTCGTACGATCCATTCTAATTCATTAGCACGATCCATTCTAATTCATTCGTACGATCCATTCTAATTCATTTATACGATCCAATCTAATTCATTCAAACGATCCATTCTAATTCATTCGTATGATCCATTCTAATTCATTCGTACGATCCATTCTAATTCGTGCGAATGTATCCATTCTAATTCATTCGTACGATCCATTCTAATTCATTCGTACGAATGTATCCATTCTAATTCATTTGTACGAATGTATCCACTCTAATTCATTCGTACGATCCATTCTAATTCATTAGTACGATCCATTCTAATTCATTCGTACGATCCATTCTAATTCATTTATACGATCCAATCTAATTCATTCGCACGATCCATTCGCATTCACTCAAACGATCCATTCTAATTCATTCATATGATCCATTCTAATTTATTCGCACGAATGTATCCATTCTAATTCATTCGTACGATCCATTCTTACTCATTCGTACGATCCATTCTTACTCATTCGTACGATCCATTCTAATTCATTCGTACGACCCATTCTAATTCATTCGTACTATCCATTCGCATTCACTCAAACGATCCTTTCTTATTCATTCATATGATTCATTCTAATTCATTCGCACGAATGTATCCATTCTAATTCATTCGTACGATCCATTCTATTTCATTCGTACGATCCATTCTTACTCATTCGTACGATCCATTCGTATCCATTCTAATTCATTCGTATGATCTATTCTAATTCATTCGTACGATCCATTCTAATTCTTTCGCACGATCCATTGAATTTGAATGGAAACATTCGTGCGAATCCATTCTATTTCATTCATACGATCCATTCTAATTCATTCACACGATCCATTCTAATTCATTCGTACGATCCATTCTAATTCATTCATACGATCCATTCTAATTTATTCGCACGATCCATTCTAATTCATTCATACGATCCATTCTAATTCATTCATATGATGCATTCTAATTCCTTCGTACGATCCATTCTATTTCATTTGTACGATCCATTCTAATTCATTCATACGATCCATTCGTATCCATTCTAATTCATTCGTACGATCCATTCTAATTCATTCGTATGATCCATTCTAATTCCTTCGTACGATCCATTCTAATTCATTCGTACGATCCATTCTAATTCATTCGCACGATCCATTCTAATTCATTCATACGATCCATTCTAATTCAGTCGTACGATCTATTCTATTTCATTCGTACAATCCATTCTTACTCAATCGTATGATCCATTCTAATCCATTCGCACAATCTATTCTAATTCATTCGTACGATCCATTCTATTTCATTCGTATGATCCATTCTATTTCATTCGTACGATCCATTCTAATTCATTCGTACGATCCATTCTAATTCATTCATACGATCCATTCTATTTCATTCGTACGATCCATTCTTACTCATTCGTACGATCCATCCTAATTCATTTGCACGAAGGTATCCATTCTAACTCATACGTACGATCGAAATAGAATGGATTAGAATGGATCGTACTTATGAATTAGAATGGAAACATTCGTATGAATGAATTAGAATGGATCGTATGAATGAATTAGAATGGATCGTGCGAATGAATTAGAATGGATCGTACGAATGAATTAGAATTGATCGTGCGAATGAATTAGAATGGATCGTAGTAATGAATTAGAATGGATCCTACGAATGAATTAGAATAGATTGTGCGAATGAATTAGAATGGATCTGGATCGTGTATCCATTCTAATTCATTCGTACGACCCATTCTAATTCATTCGTACGATCCATTCTAATTCCTTCGTACGATCCATTCTAATTCCTTCGTACGATCCATTCGGATACATTCGTGTGAATCCATTCTATTTCATTCGTACGATCCATTCTAATTCATTCGCACGATCCATTCTAATTCATTCGTACAATCCATTCTAATTCATTCGCACGATCCATTCTTACTCATTCGTACGATCCATTCTAATTCATTCGCACGATCCATTCTAATTCATTAATACGATCCATTCTAATTCATTCGCACGATCCATTCTAATTCATTCACACTCATACGATCCATTCTAATTCATTCGCACGAATGTATCCTTTCTAATTCATTCGTACGATCCATTCTAATTCATTCGCACAATCTATTCTAATTCATTCGAACGATCCATTCTAAGTCATTCGTACGATCCATTCTAATTCATTCGAACAATCCATTCTAATTCATTAGCACGATCCATTCTATTTCCTTCGTATGATCCATTCTAATTCACAATTCTAATTAATTCGCACGTATCCATTCTAATTCATTCATTCGATCCATTCTATTTCATTCGTACGATCCATTCTTACTCATTCGTACGATCCATTCTAATTCATTCGTACGATCCATTCTAATTCATTCGTACGATCCATTCTAATTCATTTGTACGAATGTATCCACTCTAATTCATTCATACGATCCATTCTAATTCATTCGCACGAATGTATCCATTCCAATTCATTCGTATGATCCATTCTAATTCATTCGCATAATCTATTCTAATTCATTCGTACGATCAATTCTAATTCCTTCGTACGATCCATTCTAATTCATTCGTACGATCCATTCTAATTCATTCGTACGATCCATTCTAATTCATTCGCATAATCTATTCTAATTCATTCGTACGATCCATTCTAATTCATTCGCACGATCCATTCTAATTCATTCATACGATCCATTCTATTTCATTCGTACGATCCATTCTTACTCATTCGTACGATCCGTTCTAATTCATTTGCACGAAGGTATCCATTCTAATTCATTCGTAATATCCATTCTAATTCTTTCGTACGATCCATTCTAATTCCTACGTACGACCCATTCGGATACATTCGTGCGAATCCATTCTATTTCATTCGTATGATCCATTCTAATTCATTCGCACGATCCATTCTAATTCATTCGTACGATCCATTCTAATTCATTCGTACGATCCATTCTAATTCATTCGTACGATCCATTCTAATTCATTCGCACGATCCATTCTAATTCATTCGCACGATCTATTCTAATTCATTCGTACGATCTATTCTAATTCATTCGTACGATCCATTCTAATTCATTCGCACGATCTATTCTAATTCATTCGTACAATCCATTCTAATTCATTCATACGATCCATTCTAATTCATTCATACGATCCAATCTAATTCATTCGTACGATCCATTCTAATTCATTCGCATAATCTATTCTAATTCATTCGCACAATCCATTCTAATTCATTCGCACGATCCATTCTAATTCATTCGTACGATCCATTCTAATTCATTCGTACGATCCATTCTAATTCATTCGTACGATCCATTCTAATTCATTCGCACAATCTATTCTAATTCATTCGCACGATCCATTCTAATTCATTCGCACGATCCATTATAATTCATTCGCACAATCTATTCTAATTCATTCGTACGATCCATTCTAATTCATTCGTACGATCCATTCTAATTCATTCGTACGATTCATTCTAATTCAATCCATTCTAATTCATTCGTACGATCCATTCTTACTCATTCGTACGATCCATTCTAATTCATTCATACGATCCATTCTACGATCCATTCTAATTCATTCGTACGTTCCATTCTAATTCATTCGCACGAATGTATCCATTCTAATTCATTCGTACGATCCATTCTAATTCATTCGCACGATCCATTCTAATTCATTCATACGATCCATTCTAATTCATTCGTACGATCCATCCTAATTCATTCGCACGATCCATTCTAATTCATGCATACGATCCATTCTAATTCATTACTATGATCCATTCGAATTCATTCGTACGATCCATTCTAATTCCTTCGTATGATCCATTCTAATTTATTCGCACGATCCATTCTAATTTATTCGTACGATCCATTCTATTTCATTCGTACGATCCATGCTAATTCATTCGCACGAATGTATCCATTCTAATTCATTCATACAATCCATTCTAATTCATTCATACGATCCATTCTAATTCATTAGCACAATCTATTCTAATTCATTCGTACGATCCATTCTAATTCATTCGCACGATCCATTCTAATTAATTCGCACGAATGTATCCATTCTAATTTATTTGTACGAATGTATCCACTCTAATTCATTCGTACGATCCATTCTAATTCATTAGCACGATCCATTCTAATTTATTCGTACGATCTATTCTAATTCATTTATACGATCCAATCTAATTCATTCATACGATCCATTCTAATTCATTCGTACGATCCATTCTAATTCATTCGTACGATCCATTCTAATTTGTGCGAATGTATCCATTCTAATTCATTCGTACGATCCATTTTAATTCATTCGTACTAATGTATCCATTCTAATTCATTTGTACGAATGTATCCACTCCAATTCATTCGTACGATCCATTCTAATTCATTAGCACGATCCATTCTAATTCATTCGTACGATCCATTCTAATTCATTTATACGATCCAATCTAATTCATTCGCACGATCCATTCGCATTCACTCAAACGATCCATTCTAATTCATTCATATTATCCATTCTAATTCATTCGCACGAATGTATCCATTCTAATTCATTCGTACGATCCATTCTAATTCATTCGTACGATCCATTCTTACTCATTCGTACGATCCATTCTTACTCATTCGTATGATCCATTCTAATTCATTCGTACGACCCATTCTAATTCATTCGTACGATCCATTCGCATTCACTCAAACGATCCATTCTAATTCATTCATATGATCCATTCTAATTCATTCGCACGAATGTATCCATTCTAATTCATTCGTACGATCCATTCTATTTTATTCGTACGATCCATTCTTACTCATTCATATGATCCATTCGTATCCATTCTAATTCATTCGTACGATCTATTCTAATTCATTCGTACGATCCATTCTAATTCATTCGCACGATCCATTGAATTAGAATGGATACATTCGTGCGAATCCATTCTATTTCATTCGTACGATCCATTCTAATTCATTCGCACGATCCATTCTAATTCATTCGTACGATCCATTCTAATTCATTCATACGATCCATTCTAATTTATTCGCACGATCCATTCTAATTCATTCATACGATCCATTCTAATTCATTCATATGATCCATATTAATTCCTTCGTACGATCCATTCTATTTCATTCGTACGATCCATTCTAATTCATTCATACGATCCATTCGTATCCATTCTAATTCATTCGTACGATCCATTCTAATTCATTCGTACGATCCATGCTAATTCCTTCGTACGATCCATTCTAATTCATTCGTACGATCCATTCTAATTCATTCGCACGATCCATTCTAATTCATTCATACGATCCATTCTAATTCATTCGTACGATCTATTCTATTTCATTCGTACAATCCATTCTAATTCATTCGTACGATCCATTCTAATTCATTCATACGATCCATTCTATTTCATTCGTACGATCCATTCTTACTCATTCGTACGATCCATCCTAATTCATTTGCACGAAGGTATCCATTCTAATTCATACGTACGATCGAAATAGAATGGATTAGAATGGATCGTACTTATGAATTAGAATGGATACATTCATATGAATGAATTCGAATGGATCGTATGAATAAATTAGAATGGATCGTGCGAATGAATTAGAATGGATCGTACGAATGAATTAGAATGGATCGTGCAAATGAATTAGAATGGATCGTAGTAATGAATTAGAATGGATCCTACGAATGAATTAGAATAGATTGTGCGAATGAATCTGGATGGTGTATCCATTCTAATTCATTCGTACGACCCATTCTAATTCATTCGTACGATCCATTCTAAATCATTCGTACGATCCATTCTAATTCCTTCGTACGATCCATTCTAATTCATGCGCACAATCCATTCTAATTCATTCGCACAATCCATTCTAATTCATTCGCACGAAGGTACCCATTCTAATTCATTCGTACTATCCATTCTAATTCCTTCGTACGATCAGTTCTAATTCATTCGCACGATCCATTCTAATTCATTAATACGATCCATTCTAATTCATTCGCACGATCCATTCTGTCTCATTCGTACAATCCATTCTATTTCATTCGTACGATCCATTCTAATTCATTCGTATGATTCATTCTAATTCATTCGCACGATCCATTCTAATTCCTTCGTACGATCCATTCTAATTCATTCGCATGAATGTATCCATTCTAATTCATTCGTACGATCCATTCTATCTCATTCGTACAATCCATTCTATTTCATTCGTACGATCCATTCTAATTCATTCGTATGATCCATTCTAATTCTAATTCATTCGTACGATCCATTCTAATTCATTCGCACGATCCATTCTAATTCATTCGCACGATCCATTCTAATTCATTCGTACGATCTATTCTAATTCATTCGTACGATCCATTCTAATTCATTCGCACGATCTATTCTAATTCATTAGCACGATCCAAATTCATTTATCCGTACGAATGAATTAGAATGGATACATTCGTACGATCGAATTAGAATGGATCGTACGAATGAAATAGAATGGATCGTGCGAATGAATTAGAATGGATCGTACGAATGAATTAGAATGGATCGTACGAATGACTTAGAATGGATCGTTCAAATGAATTAGAATAGATTGTGCGAATGAATTAGAATGGATCGTATGATTGAATTAGAATGGATCTGGATCGTACGAATGATTCATTCTATGAATGGATCGTACGAATGAATTTGAATGGATCTGGATCGTGTATCCATTCTAATTCCTTCGTACGATCCATTCTAATTCATTCGTACGATCCATTCTAATTCATTCGCACGATCCATTCTAATTCATTCGCACGAATGTATCCATTCTAATTCATACATACGATCTATTCTAATTCATTCGTACGATCCATTCTAATTCATTCGCACAATCCATTCTAATTCATTTGCACGATCCATTCTAATTCATTTATACAATCCATTCTAATTCTTTTGCACGAATGTATCCATTCTAATTCAATCGCACGAATGTATCCTTTCTAATTCATTCGTACGATCCATTCTAATTCATTCGCACAATCTATTCTAATTCATTCGAACGATCCATTCTAAGTCATTCGTACGATCCATTCTAATTCATTCGTACAATCCATTCTAATTCATTCGCACGATCCATTCTATTTCATTCGTACGATCCGTTCTAATTCATTCGCACGAATGTATCCATTCTGATTCATTCGTACGATCCATTCTAATTCATTCGCACAATCTATTCTAATTCATTCGTACGATCAATTCTAATTCATTCGCACGTATCCATTCTAATTCATACGAATGAATTAGACTGGATCGTACGAATGAATTAGAATGGATTGAATTAGAATGGATCGTACGATAAGAATGGATCATACGAATGAAATAGAATAGATCGTACGGATAAATGAATTTGGATCGTACGAATGAATTAGAAAGGATACATTCGTGCAAAAGAATTAGAATGGATTGTATGAATGAATTAGAATGGATCGTGCGAATGAATTAGAATGCGAATGAATTAGAATGGATCGTACGAATGAATTAGAATGGGTCGTACGAATGAATTAGAATGGATACACGATCCAGATCCATTCTAATTCATTCGTACGATCCATTCTAATTCATTCGCACGATCCATTCTAATTCATTAATACGACACAATCTAATTCATTCATACGATCTATTCTAATTCATTCACACGAATATATCCTTTCTAATTCATTCGTACGATCCAAATTCATTTATCCGTACGATCTATTCTATTTCATTCGTACGATCCATTCTTATCGTACGATCCATTCTAATTCAATCCATTCTAATTCATTCGTCCGATCCATTCTAATTCATTCGTACGATCCATTCTATTTCATTCGTACGATCCATTCTAATTCATTCGCACGATCCATTCTAATTCATTCATACGATCCATTCGTACGACCCATTCTAATTCATTCGTACGATCCATTCTAATTCATTCATACGATTCATTCTATTTCATTCGTACGATCCATTCTTACTCATTCGTACGATCAATTCTCATTCATTAGCATGATCCAATCTAATTCATTCGTACGATCTATTCTATTTCTTTCGTACAATCCATTCTTACTCAATCGTACGATCCATTCTAATTCATACGATCCATTCTAATTCATTTGCACGAATGTATCCATTCCAATTCATTCGTACGATCCATTCTAATTCATTCGCACAATCTATTCTAATTCATTCGTACGGTCAATTCTAATTCATTAGCATGATCCATTCTAATTCATTCGTACTTCGTACGATCTATTCTATTTCATTCGTACAATCCATTCTTACTCAATCGTATGTTCCATTCTAATCCATTCGCACAATCTATTCTAATTCATTCGTACGATCCATTCTATTTCATTCGTACGATCCATTCTAATTCATACGATCCATTCTATTTCATTCATACAATCCATTTTACTTCATTCGCACGATCCATTCTAATTCATTCGTACTATCCATTCTAATTCATTCGTACTATCCATTCTAATTCCTTCGTACGATCCATTCTAATTCCTTCGTACGATCCATTCTAATTCATTCGCACGATCCATTCTAATTCATTCGTACGATCCATTCTAATTCATTCATACGATCCATTCTAATTCATTCATACGATCCATTGTAATTCATTCGTACGATCCATTCTAATTCATTCGTACGATTCATACTAATTCAATCCATTCTAATTCATTCGTACGATCCATTCTTACTCATTCGTACGATCCATTCTAATTCATTCATGCGATCCATTCTAATTCATTCGTACTATCCATTCTAATGGATCGTACGAATGAATTAGAATAGATCATACGAATGAATTAGAATGGATCATGCTAATGAATTAGAATGGATCGTACGAATGAATTAGAATGGATCGTACGAATGAATTAGAATTGATCGTACGAATGAATTAGAATGGATTGAATTAGAATGAATCGTACGAATGAATTAGAATGAATCATACCGTACGAATGAATTAGAATGGATCATACGAATGAAATAGAATGGATCGTATGAATGAATTAGAATGGATCGTGCGAATGAATTAGAATGGATCGTACGAATGAATTAGAATAGATCGTACGAATGAATAAGAATGGATCATGCTAATGAATTAGAATTGATCGTACGAATGAATTAGAATAGATTGCGCGAATGAATTAGAATGGATCGTACGAATAAATTGGAATGGATACATTCGTGCGAATGAATTAGAATGGATCGTATGAATGAATTAGAGTGGATACATTCGTACAAATGAATTAGGATGGATCGTATGAATGAATTAGAGTGGATACATTCGTACGAATGAATTAGAATAGATTGTGCGAATGAATTAGAATGGATCGTACGAATGAATTAGAATGGATCGTACGAATGAATTAGAATGGATCGTATGAATGAATTAGAATGGATCGTGCGAATGAATTAGAATAGATCGTACGAATGAAATAGAATGGATCGTACGAATGAAATAGAATGGATCGTATGAATGAATTAGAATGGATCGTGCGAATGAATTAGAATGGATCGTACGAATGAATTAGAATAGATTGTACGATCCATTCTAATTCATTCGCACAATCTATTCTAATTCATTCATACGATCCATTCTGATTCATTCTAATTCAATCCATTCTAATTCATTCGTACGATCCATTCTAATTCATTCGTACGATCCATTCTAATTCTACGATCCATTCTTACTCATTCGTATTATCCATTTTAATTCATTCACACGAATGTATCAACTCTAATTCATTCGTACGATTCATTCTAATTCAATCCATTCTAATTCATTCGTACGATCCATTCTAATTCATTCGTACGATCCATTCTAATTCATTCATACGATCCATTCTAATTCATTCGTACGATCCATTCTAATTCATTCGTACGAATGAATTAGAATAGTACGAATGAATTAGAATGGATTAGAATGAATTAGAATGGATCGTATAAATTAATTAGAATGGATCGAACGAATGAATTAGAATGGATACATTCGTGCAAAAGAATTAGAATGGATTGTATGAATGAATTAGAATGGATCGTATGAATGAATTAGAATGGATCGTGCGAATGAATTAGACTAGATCGTACGAATGAATTAGAATGGGTCGTACGAATGAATTAGAATGGATACACGATCCAGATCCATTCTAATTCATTCGCATAATCTATTCTAATTCATTCGTAGGATCCATTCTAATTCATTACTACGATCCATTCTAATTCATTCATACGATCCATTCTAATTCATTCGTACGATCCATTCTAATTCATTCGCACAATCCATTCTAATTCTTTCATACGATCCATTCTAATTCATTCATACGATCCATTCTAATTCATTCGTACGATCCATTCTAATTCATTCGCACGATCCATTCTAATTCATTCATACGATCCATTCTAATTCATTCATACAATCCATTCTAATTCTTTTGCACGAATGTATCCATTCTAATTCATTCGTTCGATCCATTCTAATTCATTCATACGATCCATTCTAATTCATTCTAATCCATTCTAATTCATTCGTACTATTCTAATTCATTCGTACGAATGAATTAGAATGTATCCTTAGAATGGATACATTCATGCGAATGAATTAGAATGGATCGTATGAATGAATTAGAATGGATCGTACGAAGGAATTAGAATGGATAGTACGAATGAATTAGAATGGATACCTTCATGCAAAGGAATTAGAATGGATCGTACGAATGAGTAAGAATGGATCGTACGAATGAAATAGAATGGATCGTATGAATGAATTAGAATGGATCGTATGAATGAATTAGAATGGATACATTCGTGCGACATTCTATTTCATTCGTACGATCCATTCTTACTCATTCGTACGATCCATTCTAATTCATTCGCACGATCCATTCTAATTCATTTGCACGATCCATTTAATTATGATGGATACATTCGTGCGAATCCATTCTATTTCATTCGTACGATCCATTCTAATTCATTCGCACGATCCATTCTAATTCATTCATACGATCCATTCTATTTCATTCGTACGATCTATTCTAATTCATTCGTACGATCCATTCTAATTCATTCGCACGATCCATTCTAATTCGTTCATACGATCCATTCTAATTCATTCGTACGATCCATTCTATTTCATTCGTACGATCGTACGAATGAATTAGAATGGATTGAATTAGAATGAATTGTACGAATGAATTAGAATGAATCATACCGTAGGAATGAATTAGAATGGATCATACGAATGAAATAGAATGGATCGTAGGAATGAAATAGAATGGATCATATGAATGAATTAGAATGGATTGAATTAGAATGAATCGTACGAATGAATTAGAGTTGATACATTCGTGTGAATGAATTAAAATGGATAATACGAATGAGTAAGAATGGATCGTAGAATTAGAATGAATCGTACGAATGAATTAGAATGGATCGTACGAATGAATTAGAATATGGATCGTACGAAGGAATTCGAATGGATCGTACGAATGAATTCGAATGTATCCTTTCTAATTCATTCGTACGATCCATTCTAATTTATTCGTACGATCCATTCTAATTCATTCGTACGATCCATTCTAACTCATTCGCACGATCCATTCTAATTCATTCGCACAATCCTACGAATGAAATAGAATAGATTGTGCGAATGAATTAGAATGGATCTGGATCGTACGAATGAGTTAGAATGGATACACGATCCAGATCCATTCTAATTCATTCGCACAATCTATTCTAATTCATTCGTAGGATCGTGCGAATGAATTAGAATGTATCGTGCGAATGAGTTAGAATGGATCGTACGAATGAATTAGAATGGATCGTACGAATGAATTAGAATGGATCGTACGAATGAATTAGAAAGGATACATTCGTACAAATGAATTAGAATGGATCGTACGAATGAATTAGGGTGGATACATTCGTACAAATGAATTAGAATGGATCGTACGAATGAATTAGAATGGATACATTCGTGCGAATGAATTAGAATGGATCATATGAATGAATTAGAATGGATCGTGCGAATGAATTAGAATGGATCGTACGAATGAGTAAGAATGGATCGTACGAATGAAATAGAATGTCGCACGAATGTATCCATTCTAATTCATTCATACGATCCATTCTAATTCATTCATACGATCCATTCTTACTCATTCGTACGATCCATTCTAATTCATTTGCATGAAGGTATCCATTCTAATTATTCGTATTATCCATTCTAATTCCTTTGTACGATCCATTCTAATTCATTCATACGATCCATTCTAATTCATTCGCATGAATGTATCCATTCTAAGGATACATTCTAATTCATTCGTAGGAATGAATTAGAATAGTACGAATGAATTAGAATGGATTAGAATGAATTAGAATGGATCGTATGAATGAATTAGAATGGATCTAACGAATGAATTAGAATGGATACATTCGTGCAAAAGAATTAGAATGGATTGTATGAATGAATTAGAATGGATCGTATGAATGAATTAGAATGGATCGTGCGAATGAATTAGAATGGATCGTGCGAATGAATTAGAATGGATCGTACGAATGAAATAGAATGGATCGTATGAATGAATTAGAATGGATCGTGTGAATGAATTAGAATGGATCGTACGAATGAATTAGACTGGGCCGTACGAATGAATTAGAATGGATACACGATCCAGATCCAATCTAATTCATTCGCACAATCTATTCTAATTCATTCGTAGGATCCATTCTAATTCATTACTACGATCCATTCTAATTCATTCATACGATCCATTCTAATTCATTCGCACGATCCATTCTAATTCATTCGCACAATCCATTCTAATTCATTCATACGATCGATCCATTCTAATTCATTCATACGATCCATTCTAATTCATTCGTACGATCCATTCTAATTCATTCGCACGATCCATTCTAATTCATTCGCACGATCCATTCTAATTCATTCATACGATCCATTCTAATTCATTCATACAATCCATTCTAATTCTTTTGCACGAATGTATCCATTCTAATTCATTCGTTCGATCCATTCTAATTCATTCATACGATCCATTCTAATTCATTCTAATCCATTCTAATTCATTCGTACTGTTCTAATTCATTCGTACGAATGAATTAGAATGTATCCTTAGAATGGATACATTCATGCGAATGAATTAGAATGGATCGTATGAATGAATTAGAATGGATCGTACGAAGGAATTAGAATGGATAGTACGAATGAATTAGAATGGATACCTTCATGCAAATGAATTAGAATGGATCGTACGAATGAGTAAGAATGGATCATACGAATGAAATAGAATGGATCGTATGAATGAATTAGAATGGATCGTATGAATGAATTAGAATGGATACATTCGTGCGACATTCTATTTCATTCGTACGATCCATTCTTACTCATTCGTACGATCCATTCTAATTCATTCGCACGATCCATTCTAGTTCATTCATATGATCCATTCTAATTCATTCGTACGATCCATTCTAATTCATTTGTACGAATGTATCCACTCTAATTCATTCGTACGATCCATTCTAATTCATTTGTACGAATGTATCCTTTCTAATTCATTCGTACGATCCATTCTAATTCATTCGTACGATCCATTCTAATTCATTCGTACGATCCATTCTAACTCATTCGCACGATCCATTCTAATTCATTCGCACGATCCTACGAATGAATTAGAATAGATTGTGCGAATGAATTAGAATGGATCTGGATCGTGTATCCATTCTAACTCATTCGTACGATCCAGATCCATTCTAATTCATTCGCACAATCTATTCTAATTCATTCGTAGGATCGTGCGAATGAATTAGAATGGATCGTGCGAATGAGTTAGAATGGATCGTACGAATGAATTAGAATGGATCGTACAATGAATTAGAATGGATCGTACGAATGAATTAGAAAGGATACATTCGAATTCATTCGTACGATCCATTCGAATTCCTTCGTACGATCCATATTCTAATTCATTCGCACGATCCATTCTAATTCATTCATACGATTCATTCTAATTCAATCCATTCTAATTCATTCGTACGATCCATTCTAATTCATTCGTACGATCCATTCTAATTCATTCTAATTCAATCGCACAATCCATTCTAATTCATTCGTACGAAGGTATCCATTCTAATTCATTCGTACTATCCATTCTAATTCCTTCGTACGATCCATTCTAATTCATTCGTACGATCCATTCTAATTCATTCGCACGGTCCATTCTAATTCATTCGTACGATCCATTCTATTTCATTCATACGATCAATTCTAATTCATTCATACGATCGTATGAATGAAATAGAATGGATCGTACGAAGGAATTAGAATGGATCGTACGAAGGAATTAGAATGGATAGTACGAATGAATTAGAATCGATACCTTCGTGCAAATGAATTAGAATGGATCGTACGAATGAGTAAGAATGGATCGTACGAATGAAATAGAATGGATCGTATGCATGAATTAGAATGGATTGTGCGAATGAATTAGAATGGATCGTACGAATGAATTAGAATGGATCGTACGAAGGAATTAGAATGGATCGTACGAATGAATTAGAATGGATCGTACGAATGAATTAGAAAGGATCGTATGAATGAATTAGAATGGATCGTGCGAATGAATTAGAATGAATCGTGCGAATGAATTAGAATGGATCGTACGAATGAATTAGAATGGATCGTACGAATGAGTAAGAATGGATCTTACGAATGAGTAAGAATGGATCGTATGAATGAAATAGAATAGATCGTATGAATGAATTAGAATGGATCGTGCGAATGAATTAGAATGGATTGTACGAATGAATTAGAATGGATCGTACGAATGAATTAGAATGGATACATTCGTGCGAATGAATTGGAATGGATCATATGAATGAATTAGAATGGATCGTTTGAGTGAATGCGAATGGATCGTGCGAATGAATTAGAATGGATTGTATGAATGAATTAGAATAGATTGTGCGAATGAATTAGAATGGATCGTACGAATGAATTAGATTGGATCGTACGAATGAATTAGAATGGATCGTATGAATGAGTAAGAATGGATTAAATTAGAATGAATTAGAATGGATACATTCGTGCAAAAGAATTAGAATGGATCGTACGAATGAAATAGAATGGATCGTACGAATGAATTAGAATGGATCGTACGAATGAATTAGAATGGATCGTACGATAAGAATGGATCGTACGAATGAAATAGAATAGATTGTGTTGGGGGTAGTCAAAAAACCACATATCTTGGATAGCCCGTCCAGGAGTTGGAACCCTTGGAAACCGGGCGTGCCCCTTTTCTAGCTTGCAAGGAGCTCGCCTAAAAACAGCTCGCAAGGAGCTCGCCCCATAGCTCGCAAGGAGCTCGCCCCACAGCTCGCAAGGAGCTCGCATAAACAGCTCGCAAGGAGCTCGCCTAGCAGCTCGCAAGGAGCTCGCCTAAAAACAGCTCGCAAGGAGCTCGCCTAACAGCTCGCAAGGAGCTCGCCCCACAGCTCGCAAGGAGCTCGCCTAACAGCTCGCAAGGAGCTCGCCCCCACAGGGATCTGGATGGACACCTTGTATCTGAGTGCATCTCGCCCCTCCCAGATCCCGTAGGAGCACGCCCCAAATTCTGTAAATGGCTTAGACAAAGAACGTGCAGGAGCTCGCCCAAGCTCGCTCAGGAGCTCGCCCAAGCTCGCTCAGGAGCTCACCCAAGCTCGTTCAGGAGCTCGTCCGAGCTCGCTCAGGAGCTCGCCCAAGCTCGCTCAGGAGCTCGCCCAAGCCCGCTCAGGAGCTCGCCCAAGCTCGCTCAGGAGCTCGCCCAAGCCCGCTTAGGAGCTCGTCTGACCTCGCTCAGGAGCTCGCCCAAGCTTACAAAGAGGTCGCCCCCAGTAAAAGCAGCATAAAGCTTACCAGGTGTCGAGAACCCACTGAAGCTACGTGGACGATTACAATCCACGGAAGCCCATCAGAGTCGGTTTGAGACCTCCCAGACTTGAACATTCTAGAAGATTCCCCTGGCGGCAACAGAGCCGCAGCTGCTGTCACCCACTACTTCGTTAGGCGAGCTAGACGACAAAGAATGTCAGGGGTCCAAGTTCCAAGAACTGTCAGAGCTGCCATTGTGGGCTGGAACGTGGGGGCCTAGAAGGTGCCGGAAAGAGCTTCCACGCGTCGCAAACCGATAGGTCACCCATGTCTATAAATGCACACCCCCTGGCTCCAAAGTACAGGTTCGAAATCCTTTTCTCTACCACTTTGGTATACAACAGCTCTCCGTTGTGCTACCGTCACTGACTTGAGCGTCGGAGGGTCTGCGCTCCTAAGGGAGCCAGCCGTTCTCACGTTCTTTTTTCCATCTTGCAGGTGGCTCGCGAGGACCAGTGAAAAATCCCCCAAACATTTGGCGCCGTCTGTGGGATCTTCGACTGGTTCCTACGAGAACGCCCACGACCATACGGTTGTGCGCCGACGGCACTCGTAACCCCAAAGATGGCTCCGGCGACGAGGGGACGCAGGCGGACAAGGGCCCGTATGGGGTCTGTGCACAGCGAACCCCCCGCTGAGACTCCTTAGCCCCTTGTCCCGCTCAGTGACCAGCTCCTGTTGGAGATGTTGGCCACCCAGCGGGCAATGATGGAGGAGTTAACGCGCTTGCGTCAGGCTCCGGCGGCTAGTAGGCGGTCGGGACCATCGAGGCCCGCATCCCCCGTGCGACCTCCCGTCTCGTCGCGTCTGCCCACGACCGTCCCAGCACGGCGAACTTCCCGCCCGGAACCCCCGGTTGAGAGGACGGCCGTGCGTGGAGTGAAGGAGACCCCGCTCACAAGGTTACAGAAGCTTGTAACCCAGCGGTCCAGCAACCAGGCGACCTTGTGCGCGACCATCCCTCGCCGACGTAGTCGGAGCGTCGACTCTGACGGGTCGGAGGCGAGGTCTCAAGAGAGGGATCGCGACCCGCGCCATCAGCGACGAGGGAAAGAGCCCGCGGTGGCTATACCTTCCGAACCTCGAGAGGCGACGGCCTCCCATAGACCAACCGCCTCGCTGAAGGGACCAGCACGTGAGCAGCCAGAAGGCCGCCGGTCGGTGGCCCCCGAGGGTCGCCGTGGGGTGGATCCGAACCTCCCTAGAGGGAGTGCACACGAGCGCCTAGGACCTGCGCAGCCGCCTTTGGGATTTCTCCCCGGGCACTGGCAGCGACCTAGTGCGCCAGTGGATTTACTGGAGGACCTCGCCGCCCACGGAGGAAGCTCGCCCTTCACCAGCGAGGTCCACCAAGGGGGTTTTCCGCACCACTGGACCCCCCTGAAGTTTGTATTATTCGACGGGTCGTAAGATCCCGTCGACCATCTCTTGGCCTACAGGAAACTTCTATTTTTCCGGGACCAGGACCATGTCCTGTGTCGAGCGTTCCCGAGCAGTCTGACCGGATCGGCGTTGAATTGGTTTCACAAGCTGCCGTCCGGTGTGATCCCCGATTTTCCAACTCTCTCTAGGCTATTCCTGGAGCAGTATCGCTGCAATAGGCAGCCCCCCAAGCGGATTGAATCGCTGTTTACTCTGGCCATGGGAGCTCGCGAAACGCTCCGTTGCTTCGCAACGCGATTCCGAAGCACTTACCTCGCTCTGGAAGACGCGGCAGGCCAGGATCGTACCGTGGTGAGTGCTTTCAGAAGCGCCCTCCCCGAGGGGAGCAAGCTTCATGATGCCTTAGTGATCAAGGACCCTCGCATAATGGTCGAACTATTCGCCCTGGTCCAGCAGCACATCAAGCTCGAGGATGCGGTGCTAGATCGAAAGGGAAAGACAGTGGAGCAGCGACCTCCTCCGGCTTTGCGACCTCTTGTCGTTAAGGCCGTGGAGAGGAGGGAGGTGCCACTTTCGGTACCTTCGCCCGGACCGGCCGCAGCTCCTGCAGTGCAGCCCGCTGAAGCCCCCGCGATAGTCGCTGGAAGGCCGGCGAACTGGCGCCTGCCTCCGGGACCCGGGGAGCGGGACTTCACCGTGTTGACCCACTCTCCGGGGCAAATTTTCCATCAAATTCGGAATGAGCCTTTCTTCCAGTACCCGCCACCCTTACAGGTCGGAGAGCCCGGCTCTACCGACAACTCACGGCGGTGTGCTTTTCATAGAAGTCCTGGGCATCACACTAATAGATGCCGGGCTCTGAAAAACCACCTAGAGGATTTGGTCACCTTGGGGCACTTGAACCAGTTCATCTCGCCCCCGAGGAGGTTCGAGGTGATTCCAGAGCGAGCCCCTCGGGAGGGAGATCGCCCAGGACTCGCGGAGCCCGCCTTACCTCCGCCTCCCCCGGGAGGGCCAGCGATCTGCCACACCATTAGCGGGCGGCTGAGCGGCCCCAGATCAAGTAATGAAGCCCGACGGCGGGTCAGGGAGATGGAGCGGGCGCAGAAGGTATTTTCTGTCTCGCTAACTCCTACTTTACTTCGAGCACCAAGGGTGGAAGCCTGCGATTTCCTCTGGTTTTCGGAGGACGACATGGCTGGGGTCGTCACGCCCCACAATGACCCCCTCGTCATACGCCTGATGATGGCAAACATCGAGGTGAGGCGAGCTCTGGTGGATTCAGGCAGCGCCGTTGACATCCTTTTTCTGTCGGCCTACCTGCGAATGGGGTTGAGACTCGCCGACTTGTCTCCCTCGACGAGCTCCCTCAGTGGATTTACCGGTGAGGTCGCCAAAGTAGCGGGAGAGATAACCCTTACCGTGACAGCGGGCCCGGAAGCTCGCCAAGTCCGCTTCGTGGTAGTCGACGGGAATTCGGCCTTTAACGCCATCCTTGGGCGACCTTGGCTAAGGTAGATGAAGGCGGTGTCTTCACCCAACCATCAGGCTCTCAAATTTCCGACGACGAGCGGGGTCGTAGTCATTCGGGGAGATCAGGTAACCGCAACCAGATGCGAACAGGATGCTCCTCACCTCATGGACTTGGAAGTCGCCGAGGCCAAGAGGCCCGCGCCCTCCTAGCAATTACCGCCCGCAACGAGCGAGCTCATGGGGAGCCCGCCGGGGACCTCCTCGCCTAATTCCCCTGCTCCATCCCCGGGTGGGAGCGGTGCGGATCTTAAGTTGGAGGAGGGTCGCCTGACAACCCCCAGGAGAGGAAGTTTTCCGGTGGCCGAACCACTTCAAGAGATCGACGTGGGCAGCACAGAAGGGCCGAGAATTGTTAGTCTCGGGACCTCGTTAACCAAGGGCGAGGTCCAAGCCATAACCAGCTTGCTCAGGGAATACTGCGACGTATTCGCCTGGAGCTTCGCGGACATGCCAGGGATTGACCCGGAGGTCGCCTGTCATCGCCTGCACACCGTGAAGGAGTTCCCGCTGGTCAAACAGAAAGCTCGGCACATACCTGCTGCGAAATCCATCGCAGTAGCGGCGGAGCTAGACAAGCTAGAGCGAGCTGGCTTCATACGTGAGGCGTAATTCCCCGAGTGGATCTCCAATATCGTGGCGGTGCCAAAGAAGAGCGGAGCGGTCAGAGTATGCATCGACTTCTCCGACCTCAATAAGGCATGCCCGAAGGATGGTTTTCCACTTCCAAGAATAGGCGCGCTGGTCGACGCGGCTGTTGGGTTCCGGGCTCTATCTTTCATGGATGGATACTCAGGGTATAACCAAATACCCCTCCACCCCGAGGATCAAGAGAAGACCGCTTTCTACTCCGGAGCGGGCTACCAGAAGCTGTACTGCTATCGAGTGATGCCCTTCGGACTCAAGAACGCTGGAGCGACCTACCAAAGGTTAGTCACTCAAATGTTTAAAAATCAGATCGGTAGAAATGTCGAGGTTTATGTTGACGACCTTCTGGTAAAAAGTCAAGAGCGAGGAGGGCATGTCGCCGACCTCCGCGAAACCTTCGAAATACTGAGAAAGTACCGAATGAGGCTGAACCCGGCGAAGTGCGCATTCGGGGTGACTTCGGGGAAATTCCTCGGGTACCTGGTCACCCACAGGGGGATCGAGGCCGACCCTGGGCAAATCCGAGCACTTGTCGAAATGCCCGCACCAAGAACCCGGCAGGAAGTCCAGAGATTGAGCGGGCGAATCGCCGCGCTTAATCGGTTTATATCCAAATCCTCAGACAATTGCCGGCCTCTTTTCGAGCTGCTGCGAAAAGGAGCGAGCATTTGCTGGGATGAAAATTGCGAGCGCGCCTTTCAGAAGATCAAGGACTATCTGGCGAGCCCGCCGATCCTAGCGGCACCAAAAGATGGCGCCGAGCTTGGCGTGTATCTCGCGGTCACGGAGAACGCCGTAAGCGGGGTCCTGGTAGTGGAAGAAGCGAAGGTAGAGCGGCCTGTCTATTTTGTGAGCCACACGATGCTTTCCGCCGAGCTTCGGTATCGACCAATCGAGAAGGTCGCTTTGGCCTTGATCCTTACCGCGAGGAAGCTTCACCCCTACTTCTCGGCGCACACCGTCAAAGTCATCACGGAGCACCCCTTGAAGAGCGCCCTCTCCAGGCCTTCGGTAGCCAGCAGGTTGTATCGATGGTCTGCCGAGCTCGCCGCCTATGGATTGGAGTATGTCCCTCGAGTTGCTGTCAAAGGGCAGGCTCTCGCCGATTTCTTGGCGGACTTCCCCATAGAAGAACCAGTCCAGTACCAGGAGGATGAGCCAACTGAGGCACACCCTGGGAAGGCGAGGTTCTTGGACAACCAAGGCGAGCGTCCTCCAACTGAGCGTCCAGACGTGGCGGGCTGGGAATTGTTCGTCGATGGATCCTCCAACGCTTTGGGGGCTGGGATCGGGGTCGCACTGATTGCCCAGGAGGTGCTACTAGAAAAATCAGTCCGGCTGGATTTCGCTGCAACCAATAATGAAGCAGAATACGAGGCGTTGCTGGCTGGTCTGGAGCTCGCTCAAGAGGTAGGCGTCAAACGCTTGAAAGTCTTTAGTGATTCCCAGCTAATTATTTGCCAAATCAATGGGGAGTACGCCTCCCGGGATGCACGAATGGCGATCTACGTGGATCTGGTGAAAGGCAAGGCCGCGGAGTTTGAAAAGATCTCTTTCGAGCAAATTCCGCGAGCCGATAATAGGCGAGCTGATGCCTTGGCAAATGCCGCCTCCTTGCTGGGAACATCAGAAGCTCGGCAGATTCTCATTGAGGTCCAAAATCAGTCTCGGCTCCAGCTGGCGGAGCTCGCTGTTAACCAAGTTTCTGCCGATGTATCTCCTGGCGGGTGGATAGCTCCCATTCTTCGTTTTCTTCAGAAGGGCGAGCTTCCAGAGGGTAGAGAGGAAGCCCGGCGAGTGGAGAAATGTGCTAGTCGCTATCTCATTCGCTGGGATCGCCTTTTTCGAAGATCTTTCGGCGGGCCGAATCTTCGTTGCATCGAGAGCCCGGAGACCGAGGAAACGTTAAATTGCATCCACTCTGGCGAGCTGGGAAACCACGCTGGTGGGCGATCTCTAGCTGCGAAAGTTCGAAGGCAAGGATACTGGTGGCCCACTCTGGAGCAAGACGCTTTGAAGGCCGCTCAGAGGTGCGTCCAATGCCAGAAGCACGCCACGACGAACCACATGCCCGCAGAAGAACTACACCCTCTGGCGAGCCCCTGGCCTTTCCAGCAATGGGGGTTGGATATTGTGGGACCTTTCCCTGTGTCTGCCCGGCAGAAGAAATTCATCTTAGTAGCTACGGACTACTTCACCAAATGGGTGGAAGCGGTCCCGCTAGCTAAGATTGGTGAGAAGCAAGTCAAGGACTTCCTTTGGAAGAATATCTTCTGCCGCTTTGGACTGCCTCGAGTGCTCATCACCGACAATGGTCGCCAGTTCGAACATCGCTTGATCAAAAGTTTTTGTGTTGAATATGGGGTCGACCTAAGGTTCTCGTCCCCGAGGTACCCTCAAAGCAACGGGCAGGCCGAAGCTACGAACCGAGTAATCCTAGACAACCTCAAGAAAAGGTTGGAAGGAAAGAAAGGACTGTGGGAGCAGGAGCTCGACGGCGTGCTGTGGGCTTATCGTACCACTCCACGTCGCTCGACCGACGAATCACCTTTCAGCCTAACTTACGGGTGTGAAGCCGTGCTGCCCATCGAAGCCGAGCTGCCGACGGAAAGAAAGCTCGCTGCAGGTGAGGTCGATAACGACGCTCTGCTCGCCGACTCACTCGACCAGCTCGAAGAAAGACGAGAGCGCGCCAATCTACATCTCGCTGGATACAGACAAGAAATGAAGCGCGCCTATGACAAGAGAGTCCGCCATCGGGCATTCAAAGCCGGGGACATGGTGATGAGGAAGGTGTTCGCAAACACGCAGGAGCCTAATGCAGGGAAGTTCGCGGCGAACTGGGAAGGCCCCTACATAATACGCGAAGCGCGAGGCTCGGGGGCTTACCAGTTGATGACCGCAGAAGGCGACCTGTTAGAGCGGCCTTGGAATGCTTTGCACCTTCGCAAATTTTATGCCTGAGAAAATTTTTATAAATTATCTTCTGAAGTTATGAATGAATGATGGGGTTTTCAACAAAGAATTCCGCTCGGAAGCTCGCCGCAGCAAGAGCTCATTTTTATCTACAACGTAGTCCGCCGTTGTGCAGACTTAAAGCAAGACCGGGATCCTCAGAGGCAGCCAGTGGGCAACCTTGAGCTTCCCGGGACAGTCCGCCGTTGTGCGGACTTAAAGCAAGACCGGGATCCTCAGAGGCAGCCAGTGGGCAACCTTGAGCTTCCCGGGGCAGTCCGCCGTTGTGCGGACTTAAAGCAAGACCGGGATCCTCAGAGGCAGCCAGTGGGCAACCTTGAGCTTCCCGGGGCAGTCCGCCGTTGTGCGGACTTAAAGCAAAACCGGGATCCTCAGAGGCAGCCAGTGGGCGACCTTGAGCTTCCTGGGGCAGTCCGCCGTTGTGCGGACTTAAAGCAAGACCGGGATCCTCAGAGGCAGCCAGTGGGCGACTTTGAGCTTCCCGGGGCAGTCCGCCGTTGTGCGGACTTAAAGCAAGACCGGGATCCTCAGAGGCAGCCAGTGGGCGACCTTGAGCTTCCCGGGGCAGTCCGCCGTTGTGCGGACTTAAAGCAAGACAGGGATCCTCAGAGGCAGCCGGTGGGCGACCTTGAGCTTCCCGGGGCAGTCCGCCGTTGAGCGGACTTAAAGTAAGACCGGGATCCTCAGAGGCAGCCAGTGGGCGACCTTGGGCTTCCCGGGGAAGTCCGCTGCCCAGTGGCGTTGGCATACCCCTCGAAGGGCGAGCCAGCCAAACAGGACCATCGAGAGAAATTAACCGGGCAGGGGGCAGCTAGCACTTATTAGTTTCATTTAAAAATAAAAATGGTTTTTAGTCTCTGAGTGTAGGGAAGTTTTTGAAATCCTTTGTTTTGCTTAAACGTTTTCCGGGCTCAGAGACTTGAGTTTTTACGAGCATGCCGAGGTTTTCGTTTGCATATACTTTAAAATAAAAAGGGTTGAATCGAATTAGCTGCCTCGCCCAGGGTATCACTCTCGAGATCGCTGCGAACTCCTAAAGCGGACTCATAAGCAACGCAAAGAAAGATAAGAGACACAAGGGCGAGCTCAAAAAGATGAAAATTTTATTGATAGACGAAAATTACAAAAACAGTTACAAGGCTGCGAGCTCAAGGCTTGCTTGTCTCCGCCCCACTGTCGTCTCCTCGGCGCCGCTTCTTCGACCTTTCGGTCTTGTATTTCTCCACAGCGGCCAGGGCGCCTTTCTTGAGGAGATCGTCCAGTTGAGCTTGGAGGCGACCTTGCTGAGCCCGAAGGCCGTTGGCGTGTGTCTCTTTCAAGGCAGCGATCTCCGTCTTCAGAGCAGCGACCTCGCCTTGAAGTTGAGCCGCCTCCCGCTGCGCGACCTCCCGGGCGGACACAGCCTCGTCTCGCTCCGCCTTAGCCTTGAGGAGGGCGGTAGCGGACAGGCCTTTGGCTACTTCGGCCATAGCGAGACCTGACGCCAGGGTTTTGACCCTGCGGTGCAGTGCCTCCGACTCCGCCCTCAGCTCCTCAGAGCCCTTGGCTCGCTGAAGCTCGTGGATGTGCTCGTCCACCTTGCGCTCAGACCCCCGAAGGGAATCATCGAACAAGGCGGCCAGTGCCTTCCCGGCCCCAGCGACCTCCGCGGCCAGCGCCTGGCTCTGCTTCTCCGCCTGCATAAGGGAGGTGAAAAGGTTAGCAAGAATTGAGACTAAAATTTATCCAGACAGGTGCGGAGCGTACCTCGGCCAGGCGCTCGCTTATAGAAGCGAAGGGAGCTCGCGCGAAAATGTTGCGGCCCAGCAGCTGCCGCACGTAGTGGGGCGCCCTCCCTTCCTCCGCAGAGGAACCAGCGCTGGGACCACCTGGAGCTCCGGAAGGAGGGGGCACACCGGGAGGAGTGGGGGCTATCACCTCCCCCGGGCGAGCTCCGGCTCCTGGCGGGCTCGGAGGGTCCGCCGTGGCCCCCTTGGCCTCCGACTCCGAGCTGAAGGACTCGGAATCGGAGCCAATGTCTACGAAGCTAGGGGACCTGTAGACCAGGTCCCCTAAGCCCTGCTGGGAGCCCGCTCCCTCCTGGCCCTCTGCAGGAGGCGAGGTCGGAGGGGCGGGGGCTGGAGCGGTCGCCGGTGTAGAGGCCGCGGGAGGAGGAGCCGACACCGGCAAGGAGGTCGCAGCGACGGCGTCTGATTCGCCCTGCTGGACCCCTGCCCCGTCGGCGGGAGATGGAGGCTCCTGCCCGCTTGACCCCGCCCCTGGTACGGGAGCTGATGGAGTCGGGGGCTTCTCCACTTGGGCGGAAGCAGAAGGCTCTGCCCGAGAAGGTTGAGGAGCGGGCTCTTCCTCCTCGGGGCCTGAGGCCTCCTCCGCGGAGTCCGTCCAGCTGGGCTCCGAGTCCAAGCCCGCCTCCTCCATCGCTTTCCGCCGGTGCTCCGCCTGGACGTTAGAAGGCGCGGGCCCCGCGCGCTTGGCCTTTTTCTTTCCGCGGGCCTCCATCTCCGGCGTCAGCACTGCTACACGAAGCGGGACGGTCAGATCGCCCGGGAAGTAGCCCATTAAAATTTGAGCCATCCCGGATTCGACTTCCGCCATGGTTAGCGGGAGGTCGATGTTCGGGTCGTCGGGCTCGACCATTTGGATCTTGCGGCGGACTATGGGAGTTGGGGCAGGGGGCTGACCTGGGCCGGCGTCCGGACGAGGAGGTGGCGGGGGAGCGGAGGCTTCACCCTGGCGGAGCATCTCCAGGGTGTCGGGGTTGTTGAGGCGGATGGGCGAGGCCCGCCTCCGGGCCACCTTCTTACGGGGGTTGCCTCCGGAGCTCCCTGCCCCCTTGCTGGCCCCTTTGGAGGGAGGAGGGGCGTTCTGCATCGGCGGAATAGCGCCGACCTCCTCCTCCTTCTTCTTTCGGACCACTTTCTGCTTCAGCAGAATAGCGTCGGTCTTCCCGTCCTTCAGCTGGAAGGCGAAGTCGGGAGCGGTGATCTTCTCTGGAGTCCGCCCACCGAGGTAGTGGAGGATCGCCTCGTCCAGAGATTTCTCCCGATCGGGAGCGATGCACTTCTTCTTCCCCGCTTTGTAGAAGGAGATCTCCCGAAAGACCGCCGTCGGGGGAACCCCAGGGTGAGCCGGGACTCCGCTGTGCCGCCCGCGCCAGTTGCCGACCGCCACGAAGGGATAGTCCTTCCAGTGGCGGTCCTTGCTCTCGACGGTGGAGAAGGGGAGCACCTCGCCAGGCCACCCGGCAAGGTAGAAGTAGCCGTAGCCTACGGTGCTGAAGATCGGCGAGGGCTTGAGGAGCCACTTTTTAAGTAAGTAGCTCAGTGGGATCCTCGCATTCAGAGCGGTCTCCAGCTGGGACAACCCGTAGAGTATCCCCCAGGAGTTTCCTGAGAGTTGGGCGGGGCAAAGCCCCGTCAACTCCAGGAGCTCCCAGGCAAGATGACTCAGGGGGAACCGCAGCCCGGACCACAGCAGCCCGACAGAAGCTACTGTGCCCTGGGGCGGCCTCCCCGAGAGTGGCATCTCGGTGACGACGATCTCCCGAGGGAGATCGATCGCCGCCCGGATACTGTCCCCGACGGGCACCCCGATCGGGTTCTGCAGCCATACCACCGCCCTCTCAGCGGCGGGCTCAGAGGCTTGGGCGGCGGCAGCAGCGGCGGCAACGGCAGCAGCAACGTCGGAAGCAGAGGCCATCAGAGCAGGAAGGAAAGGCGAGCTGGAGCAGGAAAGAGAGAGCGAGCTGGAGAGAAGGGAGAGCTGTTTTCACGCGACGGTAAAAATCGCCCCCCATCCCCTATTTATAGGCGAGTGAGAGACAGGTGAATCGATCCGCAGTTAATGCCCGAGCACGCTCAGCGAGGCGACGTGACGACAGACGAAGCGACAGCTCGTTTCTTTCCAATCGTCAGGCGCCACGTGGGCCACGCGTGGAAAAAGCTGCGCCGGCACTGACGCTGTCATTTACTGACAGAAGCAGAGCGAATGAGGAGGAAACACGTGTCTCACGCCGATCGGGATCTCATGATGAGATTCGTTGTATCCGCCTTGAGCCTCGCGCCGCATTCAAGATAAAGCGATCGTTGGAGATTTGGTGCGATACCCAAATCACAAGACCGCTCGCGGTAGGTGCCCGCAGCTCGCCCAATGCAGACCCTAACCGCGTGTGACAAGCTCGCACCGGAAGGAGATCGCTCGCGGTTGACGCTCCCGGCCCACCCAGCGTTTGTGAAGTACTGGCAGTCTAAGCTCTCGACGCAGATCGCCCACGGCTGGTGCCCGCAGCTCGCCAGAGGTAGACCCTGACCGTGTGTGACAAGCTCACACCAGAAGGAGATCACTCATGGCTGAGGCTCCCGGCCCGCCCGACGATTGTTGCAGCAGCATCGTTCTCAAGGTCTCACCAAGGAGAGGTAGCTCGAGTATTGCAGCCCGCCCGGCGTTTGTGAAGTACTGAGAGTCAAAGCTCTCGACGCAGACCGCCCACGGCTGGTGCCCGCCGCTCACCCGACGCCGACCCTGACCGCGTGTGACAAGCTCGCACCGGAAGGAGATCGCTCGCGGCTGACGCTCCCGGCCCGCCCAGCATTTGCGACGTACTGGCAGTCAACACTCTGCGCAGACCGCCCATTGCAGGTGCCCGCAGCTCACCCGACGCAGACCCTGGCCGCGTGTGACATGCTTGCACCGGAAGGAGATCGCTCGTGGCTGATGCTCCCGGCCCGCCCAGCGATTGATGCAACAGCATTGTCCTCGAGGTCTCACTAAGATGAGATACGCTGCATCCGCCTTGAGCCTCGCGCCGCATTTAAGATGAAGCGACCACCAGAAGGAGATCGCCCCGGAAGGAGATCGCTCGTGGCTGATGCTCCCGGCCCGCCCAGCGTTCGTTGAAATACTGGCAGTCAAAGCTCTCGACGCAGATCGCCCGTAGCTACTATCTCCGTCCAGCCAGGAAACTGTTGCAGCAGACATTGATATCAGGCACATTACGTGGGATAGAAACTCGCTAAGACTCCTGAGCAAGCGTCGAGTTTCCTCGATCACTCCCTCAGGAGGGGGTAATGTTGGGGGTAGTCAAAAAACCACATATCTTGGATAGCCCGTCCAGGAGTTGGAACCCTTGGAAACCGGGCGTGCCCCTTTTCTAGCTCGCAAGGAGCTCGCCTAAAAACAGCTCGCAAGGAGCTCGCCCCACAGCTCGCAAGGAGCTCGCCCCACAGCTCGCAAGGAGCTCGCCTAGCAGCTCGCAAGGAGCTCGCCTAAAAACAGCTCGCAAGGAGCTCGCCTAACAGCTCGCAAGGTGCTCGCCCCACAGCTCGCAAGGAGCTCGCCTAACAGCTCGCAAGGAGCTCGCCCCCACAGGGATCTGGATGGACACCTTGTATCTGAGTGCATCTCGCCCCTCCCAGATCCCGTAGGAGCATGCCCCGAATTCTGTAAATGGCTTAGACAAAGAACGTGCAGGAGCTCGCCCAAGCTCGCTCAGGAGCTCACCCAAGCTCGCTCAGGAGCTCGTCCGAGCTCGCTCAGGAGCTCGCCCAAGCTCGCTCAGGAGCTCGCCCAAGCCCGCTCAGGAGCTCGCCCAAGCTCGCTCAGGAGCTCGCCCAAGCCCGCTTAGGAGCTCGTCCGACCTCGCTCAGGAGCTCGCCCAAGCTTACAAAGAGGTCGCCCCCAGTAAAAGCAGCATAAAGCTTACCAGGTGTCGAGAACCCACTGAAGCTACGTGGACGATTGCAATCCACGGAAGCCCATCAGAGTCGGTTTGAGACCTCCCAGACTTGAACATTCTAGAAGATTCCCCTGGCGGCAACAGAGCCGCAGCTGCTGTCACCCACTACTTCGTCAGGCGAGCTAGACGACAAAGAATGTCAGGGGTCCAAGTTCCAAGAACTGTCAGAGCTGCCATTGTGGGCTGGAACGTGGGGGCCTAGAAGGTGCCGGAAAGAGCTTCCACGCGTCGCAAACCGATAGGTCGCCCATGTCTATAAATGCACACCCCCTGGCTCCAAAGTACAGGTTCGAAATCCTTTTCTCTACCACTTTGGTATACAACAGCTCTCCGTTGTGCTACCGTCACTGACTTGAGCGTCGGAGGGTCTGCGCTCCTAAGGGAGCCAGCCGTTCTCACGTTCTTTTTTCCATCTTGCAGGTGGCTCGCGAGGACCAGTGAAAAATCCCCCAAACAGATTGTACGGATAAATGAATTTGGATCGTACGAATGAATTAGAAAGGATACATTCGTGCAAAAGAATTAGAATGGATTGTATGAATGAATTAGAATGGATCGTGCGAATGAATTAGAATGCGAATGAATTAGAATGGATCGTACGAATGAATTAGAATGGGTCGTACGAATGAATTAGAATGGATACACGATCCAGATCCATTCTAATTCATTCGTACGATCCATTTTAATTCATTCGCACGATCCATTCTAATTCATTAATATGATCCAATCTAATTCATTCATACGATCTATTCTAATTCATTCGCACGAATATATCCTTTCTAATTCATTCGTACGATCCAAATTCATTTATCCGTACGATCTATTCTATTTCATTCGTACGATCCATTCTAATTCAATTCATTCTAATTCATTCGTACGATCCATTCTAATTCATTCGTACGATCCATTCTATTTCATTCGTACGATCCATTCTAATTCATTCGCACGATTCATTCTAATTCATTCATACGATCCATTCGTACGACCCATTCTAATTCATTCGTACGATCCATTCTAATTCATTCATACGATCCATTCTATTTCATTCGTACGATCCATTCTTACTCATTCGTACGATCAATTCTAATTCATTAGCATGATCCATTCTAATTCATTCGTACGATCTATTCTATTTCATTCGTACAATCCATTCTTACTCAATCGTATGATCCATTCTAATCCATTCGCACAATCTATTCTAATTCATTCGTACGATCCAT
The DNA here is from genome assembly GCA_947650365.1 of Chamaelirium japonicum. Classification (NCBI taxonomy): domain Eukaryota; kingdom Viridiplantae; phylum Streptophyta; class Magnoliopsida; order Liliales; family Melanthiaceae; genus Chamaelirium; species Chamaelirium japonicum. The sequence continues at coordinate 24,744,953 of OX393554.1, read as the reverse complement.
TCTATTTCATTCGTACGATCCATTCTAATTCATACGATCCATTCTATTTCATTCATACGATCCATTTTACTTCATTCGCACGATCCATTCTAATTCATTCGTACTATCCATTCTAATTCATTCGTACTATCCATTCTAATTCCTTCGTACGATCCATTCTAATTCCTTCGTACGATCCATTCTAATTCATTCGCACGATCCATTCTAATTCATTCGTACGATCCATTCTAATTCATTCCTACGATCCATTCTAATTCATTCATACGATCCATTCTAATTCATTCGTACGATCCATTCTAATTCATTCGTACGATTCATTCTAATTCAATCCATTCTAATTCATTCGTACGATCCATTCTTACTCATTCGTACGATCCATTCTAATTCATTCATACGATCCATTCTAATTCATTCGTACTATCCATTCTAATGGATTGTACGAATGAATAAGAATAGATCGTACGAATGAATTAGAATGGATCATGCTAATGAATTAGAATGGATCGTACGAATGAATTAGAATGGATCGTACGAAGGAATTAGAATGGATCGTACGAATGAATTAGAATGGATCGTACGAATGAATTAGAATGGATTGAATTAGAATGAATCGTACGAATGAATTAGAATGAATCATACCGTACGAATGAATTAGAATGGATCGTACGAATGAAATAGAATGGATCGTATGAATGAATTAGAATGGATCGTGCGAATGAATTAGAATGGATCGTACGAATAAATTAGAATAGATCGTACGAATGAATTAGAATGGATCATGCTAATGAATTAGAATTGATCGTACGAATGATTTAGAATAGATTGTGCGAATGAATTAGAATGGATCGTACGAATGAATTGGAATGGATACATTCGTGCGAATGAATTAGAATAGATCGTATGAATGAATTAGAGTGGATACATTCGTACAAATGAATTAGGATGGATCGTATGAATGAATTAGAGTGGATACATTCGTACGAATGAATTAGAATAGATTGTGCGAATGAATTAGAATGGATCGTACGAATGAATTAGAATGGATCGTACGAATGAATTAGAATGGATCGTATGAATGAATAAGAATGGATCGTGCGAATGAATTAGAATGGATCGTACGAATGAAATAGAATGGATCGTATGAATGAATTAGAATGGATCGTGCGAATGAATTAGAATGGATCGTACGAATAAATTAGAATAGATCGTACGAATGAATTAGAATGGATCATGCTAATGAATTAGAATTGATCGTACGAATGAATTAGAATAGATTGTGCGAATGAATTAGAATGGATCGTACGAATGAATTGGAATGGATACATTCATGCGAATGAATTAGAATGGATCGTATGAATGAATTAGAGTGGATACATTCGTACAAATGAATTAGGATGGATCGTATGAATGAATTAGAGTGGATACATTCGTACGAATGAATTAGAATAGATTGTGCGAATGAATTAGAATGGATCGTACGAATGAATTAGAATGGATCGTACGAATAAATAAGAATGGATCGTATGAATGAATTAGAATGGATCGTGCGAATGAATTAGAATGGATCGTACGAATGAAATAGAATGGATTCGCACGAATGTATCCATTCTAATTCATTCGTACGATCCATTCTAATTCATTCGCACGAATGTATCCATTCTAATTCATTCGTATGATCCATTCTAATTCATTCATACGAATGAATTAGAATGGATACATTCATGCGAATGAATTAGAATGGATCGTGCGAATGAATTAGAATGGATCGTACGAATGAATTAGAATGGATACATTCGTGCGAATCCATTCTATTTCATTCGTACGATCCATTCTAATTCATTCGCACGATCCATTCTAATTCATTTATACGATCCATTCTATTTCATTCGTATGATCCATTCTAATTCATTCGTACGGTATGATTCATTCTAATTCATTCGTACGATTCATTCTAATTCAATACATTCTAATTCATTCATACGATCCATTCTAATTCATTCGTACGATCCATTCTAATTCCTTCGTACGATCCATTCTAATTCATTCGTACGATCCATTCTAATTCATTCGCATGATCCATTGAATTAGAATGGATACATTCGTGCGAATCCATTCTATTTCATTCGTACGATCCATTCTAATTCATTCGCACGATCCATTCTAATTCGTTCGAATGAATTAGAATGGATCGTACGAATGAATTAGAATGGATCGTATGAATGAATTAGAATGGATCGTATGAATAAATTAGAATGGATTGTGCGAATGAATTAGAATGGATCGTACGAATGAATTAGAAAGGATACATTTGTGCGAATGAATTAGAATGGATCGTATGAGTGTGAATGAAATAGAATGGATCGTGCGAATGAATTAGAATGGATCGTACGAATGAATTAGAATGGATCGTACGAATGAAATAGAATGGATCGTATGAATGAATTAGAATGGATCGTACGAATGAAATAGAATGGATTCGCACGAATGAATTAGAATGGATCGTTCGAATGAATTAGAATAGATTGTGCGAATGAATTAGAATGGATCGTACGAATGAATTAGAAAGGATATATTCGTGCGAATGAATTGGAATAGATCGTATGAATAAATTAGATTGGATCGTATTAATGAATTAGAATGGATTGTGCGAATGAATTAGAATAGATCGTACGAATGAATTAGAATGGATACATTCGTGCGAATGTATTAGAATAGATCGTATGAATGAATTAGAATCGATCGTACGAATGAATTAGAATGGATCATGCGAATGAATTAGAATGGATCGTGCGAATGAATTAGAATGGATCGTACGAATGAAATAGAATGGATTGTACGAATGAGATAGAATGGATCGTACGAATGAATTAGAATGGATACATTCATGTGAATGAATTAGAATGGATCATACGAATGAATTAGAATGGATTCATTCGTGCGAATGAATTAGAATGGATCGTACGAATGAGTAAGAATGGATCGTACGAATGAATTAGAATGGATTGAATTAGAATGAATCGTACGAATGAATTAGAATGGATCATACGAATGAATTAGAATGGATCGTACGAATGAATTAGAATGGATTGAATTAGAATGAATCGTACGAATGAATTAGAATGAATCGTACGAATGAATTAGAATGGATCGTATGAATGAATTAGATTGGATCGTATTAATGAATTAGAATGGATCGTGCGAATGAATTAGAATGGATCGTACGAATAAATTAGAATGGATCGTACGAATGACTTAGAATGGATCATTCGAATGAATTATAATAGATTGTGCGAATGAATTAGAATGGATAGTACGAATGAATTAGAATGGATACCTTCGTGCAAATGAATTAGAATGGATCGTACGAATGAGTAAGAATGGATCGTACGAATGAAATAGAATGGATCGTATGAATGAATTAGACTGGATCGTACGAAGGAATTAGAATGGATAGTACGAATCAATTAGAATGGATACCTTCGTGCAAATGATTTAGAATGGATCGTACGAATGAGTCAGAATGGATCGTACGAATGAAATAGAATGGATCGTATGAATAAATTAGAATGGATCGTGCGAATGAATTAGAATGTATCGTACGAATGAATTAGAATAGATTGTGCGAATGAATTAGAATGGATCGTACGAATGAATTAGAATGGATCGTATGAATGAATTAGAATGGATCGTGCGAATGAATTAGAATGGATCGTACGAATGAAATAGAATGGATTCGCACGAATGTATCCATTCTAATTCATTCGTACGATCCATTCTATCTCATTCGTACAATCCATTCTATTTCATTCATACGATCCATTCTAATTCATTCATACGATCCATTCTAATTTATTCGCACGATCCATTCTAATTCATTCATACGATCCATTCTAATTCATTCATATGATCCATTCTAATTCATTCGCACGATCCATTCTAATTCATTCGTACGATCCATTCTAATTCATTCGCACGATCCATTCTAATTCATTCGCACGATCCATTCTAATTCATTCATACGATCCATTCTAATTCATTCGTACGAATGAATTAGAATAGATCGTACGAATGAATTAGAATGGATACGAATGGATCGTACGAATGAGTAAGAATGGATCGTACGAATGAAATAGAATGGATCGTACGAATGAAATAGAATGGATCATACGAATGAATTTGAATGGATTCATTCGTGCGAATGAATTAGAATGGATCGTACGAATGAGTAAGAATGGATCATATGAATGAAATAGAATGGATCGTGCGTATCAATTAGAATGGATACATTCATGGGAATGAATTAGAATGGATCGTACGAAGGAATTAGAATGGATCGTACGAAGGAATTAGAATGGATCGTGCGAATGAATTAGAATGGATTCATTCGTGCGAATGAATTAGAATGGATCGTACGAATGAGTAAGAATGGATCGTACGAATGAATTAGAATGGATTGAATTAGAATGAATCGTACGAATGAATTAGAATGGATCGTACGAATGAATTAGAATGGATCGTACGAATGAATTAGAATGGATTGAATTAGAATGAATCGTACGAATGAATTAGAATGAATCATACCATATGAATGAATTAGAATGGATCATACGAAGGAATTAGAATGGATCGTACGAATGAATTAGAATGGTTCGTACGAATGAATTAGAATGGATCGAACGAAGGAATTAGAATGGATCGTACGAAGGAATTAGAATGGATAGTACGAATGAATTAGAATGGATACCTTCGTGCAAATGAATTAGAATGGATCGTACGAATGAGTAAGAATGGATCGTACGAATGAAATAGAATGGATCGTGCGAATGAATTAGAATGGATCGTACGAATGAATTAGAATAGATTGTGCGAATGAATTAGAATGGATCGTACGAATGAATTAGAATGGATCGTACGAATGAATTAGAATGGATCGTGCGAATGAATTAGAATGGATCGTACGAATGAAATAGAATGGATTCGCACGAATGAATTAGAATGGATCGTTCGAATGAATTAGAATAGATTGTACGAATGAATTAGAATGGATCGTATGAATGAATTAGAAAGGATATATACGTGCGAATGAATTAGAATAGATCGTATGAATGAATTAGATTGGATCGTATTAATGAATCAGAATGGATCGTGCGATCGAATTAGAATGGATCGTACGAATGAATTAGAATGGATAGATTCGTGCGAATGAATTTGAATGGATCGTACGAAGGAATTAGAATGGATATATTCGTGCGAATGAATTAGGATGGATCGTATAAATGAATTAGAATAGATTGTGCGAGTAAGAATGGATCGTACGAATGAATTAGAATGGATTGAATTAGAATGGATCGTACGAATGAATTAGAATGGATCGTATGAATTAGAATGGATCGTGCGAATGAATTAGAATGGATTGTACGAATGAATTAGAATGGATTGTACGAATGAATTAGAATGGATCGTACGAATGAATTAGAATGGATACATTCGTGCGAATCCATTATATTTCATTCGTACGATCCATTCTAATTCATTCGCACGATCCATTCTAATTCATTCATACGATCCATTCTAATTCCTTCGTACGATCCATTCTAATTCATTCGCACGATCCATTCTAATTCATTCGTACGATCCATTCTAATTCATTCGTACGATCCATTCTAATTCATTCGCACAATCTATTCTAATTCATTCGTACGATCCATTCTAATTCATTCGCACGATCCATTATAATTCATTCATACGACCCATTCTAATTCATTCATACGATCCATTCTACGATCCATTCTAATTCATTCGTACGTTCCATTCTAATTCATTAGCACGATCAATGTTAATTCATTCGTACGATTCATTCTAATTCAATCCATTCTAATTCATTCATACGATCCATTCTAATTCATTCGTACGATCCATTCTAATTCATTCGTACGATCCATTCTAATTCATTCGTACGATCCATTCTTATTCATTCGCACAATCCATTCTTATTCATTCGTATGATCCATTCTAATTCATTCGCACGAATGTATCCATTCTAATTCATTCGTACGATCCATTCTAATTCCTTCATACGATCCATTCTAATTCCTTCGTACGAATGAATTTGAATGGATACCTTCGTGCGAATGAATTAGAATGGATCGTATGAATGAAATAGAATGGATCGTACAAATGGATTAGAATGGATCGTGCGAATGAATTAGAATGGATCATACGAATGAAATAGAATGGATACATTCGTGCGAATGAATTAGAATGGATCATATGAATGAATTAGAATGGATCGTTTGAGTGAATGCGAATGGATCGTGCGAATGAATTAGAATGAATTAGAATGGATCGTACGAATGAATTAGAATGGATCGTGCGAATGAATTAGAATGGATCGTGCGAATGAATTAGAATGGATCGTATTAATGAATTAGAATGGATCGTGCGAATGAATTAGAATGGATCGTACGAATGAGTAAGAATGGATCGTGCGAATGAAATAGAATGGATCGTATGAATGAATTAGAATGGATCGTGCGAATGAATTAGAATGGATCGTACGAATGAATTAGAATGGATTGAATTAGAATGAATCGTATGAATGAATTAGAATGAATCATACCGTACGAATGAATTAGAATGGATCATACGAAGGAATTAGAATGGATCGTACGAATTAGAATGGATCGTACAAAGGAATTAGAATGGATCGTACGAAGGAATTATAATGGATAGTACGAATGAATTAGAATGGATACCTTCGTGCAAATGAATTAGAATGGATCATACGAATGAGTAAGAATGGATCGTACGAATGAAGTAGAATGGATCGTATGAATGAATTAGAATGGATCGTACGAATGAATTAGAATGGATACATTCGTGCGAATGAATTAGAATGGATCATACGAATGAATTAGAATGGATTCATTCGTGCGAATGAATTAGAATGGATCGTACGAATAAGTAAGAATGGATCGTACGAATGAATTAGAATGGATTGAATTAGAATGAATCGTACGAATGAATTAGAATGGATCATACGAAGGAATTAGAATGGATCGTACGAATGAATTAGAATGGATCGTATTAATGAATTAGAATGGATCGTGCGAATGAATTAGATTGGATCGTGCGAATGAATTAGAATGGATCGTACAAATGAATTAGAATGGATCGAACGAATGAATTAGAATGGATACATTCGTGCAAAAGAATTAGAATGGATTGTATGAATGAATTAGAATGGATCGTGCGAATGAATTAGAATGGATCGTACGAATGAATTAGAATGGATACATTCGTGCGAAAGAATTAGAATAGATCGTATGAATGAATTAGAATGGATCCAATCTAATTCATTAGTACGATCGATTCTAATTTATTCATACGATCCATTCTAATTCATTCGCACGAATGTATCCATTCTAATTCATTCGTACGATCCATTCTAATTCATTCGCACGATCCATTCTAATTCATTCATACGATCCATTCTATTTCATTCGTACGATCCAATCTAAATCATTCGTACGATCCATTCTAATTCATTCGTACGATCCATTCTAATTCATTCGCACGATCCATTCTAATTTATTCGTATGTGAGTGGATCGTGTTTTTTCGTGCTAATGAATTAGAATGGATCGTACGAATGAATTAGAATAGATACATTCGTGCGAAAGAATTAGAATGGATCGTATGAATGAATTAGATTGGATACATTCGTGCAAATGAATTAGAATGGATACATTCATGGAAATGAATTAGACTGGATCGTACAAAGGAATTAGAATGGATCATACGAATGAAATATAATGGGTCGTACAAAGGAATTAGGATGGATCGTACGAACGAATTAGAATGGATCGTACGAATGAATTAGAATGGATTGAATTAGAATGAATCATACGATTGAATTAGAATGAATCGTACGAATGAATTAGAATGGATCGTACGAATGAATTAGAATGGATCGTACGAATGAATTAGAATGGATTGAATTAGAATGAATCGTACGAATGAATTAGAATGAATCATACCGTACGAATGAATTAGAATGGATCATACGAAGGAATTAGAATGGATCGTATGAATGAATTAGAATGGATCGTACGAATGAATTAGAATGGATCGTACGAAGGAATTAGAATAGATCGTACGAAGGAATTAGAATGGATAGTACGAATGAATTAGAATGGATACCTTCGTGCAAATGAATTAGAATGGATCGTACGAATGAGTAAGAATGGATAGTACGAATGAAATAGAATGGATCGTATGAATGAATTAGAATGGATCGTGCAAATGAATTAGAATGGATCGTACGAATGAATTAGAATGGATCGTACGAATGAATTAGAATGGATCGTACGAATGAATTAGAATGGATAGTGCGAATGAATTAGAATGGATCGTACGAATGAAATAGAATGGATACATTCGTGCGAATGAATTAGAATGGATCATATGAATGAATTAGAATGGATCGTTTGAGTGAATGCGAATGGATCGTGCGAATGAATTAGAATGAATTAGAATGGATCGTACGAATGAATTAGAATGGATCGTGCGAATGAATTAGAATGGATCGTGCGAATGAATTAGAATGGATCGTATTAATGAATTAGAATGGATCGTGCGAATGAATTAGAATGGATCGTACGAATGAGTAAGAATGGATCGTGTGAATGAAATAGAATGGATCGTATGAATGAATTAGAATGGATCGTGCGAATGAATTAGAATGGATCGTACGAATGAATTAGAATGGATTGAATTAGAATGAATCGTACGAATGAATTAGAATGAATCATACCGTACGAATGAATTAAAATGGATCATACGAAGGAATTAGAATGGATCGTACGAATGAATTAGAATGGATCGTACGAAGGAATTAGAATGGATCGTACGAAGGAATTAGAATGGATAGTACGAATGAATTAGAATGGATACCTTCGTGCAAATGAATTAGAATGGATCGTACGAATGAGTAAGAATGGATTGTACGAATGAAATAGAATGGATCGTATGAATGAATTAGAATGGATCGTGCGAATGAATTAGAATGGATCGTACGAATGAATTAGAATAAATTGTGCGAATGAATTAGAATGGATCGTACGAATGAATTAGACTGGATCGTACGAATGAATTAGAATGGATCGTACGAATGAATTAGAATGGATCGTGTGAATGAATTAGAATGGATCGTACGAATGAAATAGAATGGATTCGCACGAATGTATCCGAATGGATCGTACGAAGGAATTAGAATGGATCGTACGAAGGAATTAGAATGGATCGTACGAAGGAATTAGAATGGATAGTACGAATGAATTAGAATGGATACCTTCGTGCAAATGAATTAGAATGGATCGTACGAATGAATTAGAATGGATCGTACGAATGAATTAGAATGGATCGTACGCATCAATTAGAATGGATCGTACGAATGAATTAGAATGGATCGTACGCATGAATTAGAATGGATCGTGCGAATGAATTAGAATGGATCGTACGAATAAATTAGAATGGATCGTACGAAGGAATTAGAATGGATCGTACGAATAAATTAGAATGGATCGTACGAAGGAATTAGAATGGATCGTATGAATGAATTAGAATGGATCGTGCGAATGAATTAGAATGGATCGTACGAATGAAATAGAATGGATTCGCACGAACGTATCCATTCTAATTCATACGTACGATCCATTCTAATTCATTCGTACAATCCATTCTAATTCATTTGCACGATCCATTCGCATTCACTCAATCGATCCATTCTAATTCATTCATATGATCCATTCCAATTCATTCACACGAATGTATCCATTCTAACTCATTCGTACGATCCATTCTAATTCATTTGTACGAATATATCCACTCTAATTCATTCATACGATCCATTCTAATTCATTTGTACGAATGTATCCACTCTAATTCATTCGTACGAATGAATTAGAATGAATCGTATGAGTGTGAATGAATTAGAATGGATCGTGCGAATGAATTAGAATGGATCGTATTAATGAATTAGAATGGATCGTACGAATGAAATAGAATGGAACGTATCAATGAATTAGAATGGATCGTGCGAATGAATTAGAATGGATCGTACGAATGAATTAGAATAAATTGTGCGAATGAATTAGAATGGATCGTACGAATGAATTAGAATGGATCGTACTAATGAATTAGAATGGATCGTATGCATGAATTAGAATGGATCGTGCGAATGAATTAGAATGGATCGTACGAATGAATTAGAATGGATCGTACGAAGGAATTAGAATGGATCGTACAAATGAATTAGAAAGGATACATTCGAATTCATTCGTACGATCCATTCTAATTCCTTCGTACGATCCATATTCTAATTCATTCGCACGATCCATTCTAATTCATTCATACGATCCATTCTAATTCATTCACACAATCCATTCTAATTCATTCTAATTTGTATGAATGAATTAGAATGGATCGTGCGAATGAATTAGAATGGATCGTACGAATGAATTAGAATAGATTGTGCGAATGAATTAGAATGGATCGTACGAATGAATTAGAATGGATCGTATGCATGAATTAGAATGGATCGTGCGAATGAATTAGAATGGATCGTACGAATGAATTAGAATGGATCATACGAATGAATTAGAATGGATCGTACGAATGAATTAGAAAGGATACATTCGAATTCATTCGTACGATCCAATCTAATTCCTTCGTACGATCCATATTCTAATTCATTCGCACGATCCATTCTAATTCATTCGCACGATCCATTCTAATTCATTCGTACGATCCATTCTTACTCATCGTATGCATGAATTAGAATGGATCGTGCGAATGAATTAGAATGGATCGTACGAATGAATTAGAATGGATCGAACGAATGAATTAGAATGGATACATTCGTGCAAAAGAATTAGAATGGATTGTATGAATGAATTATAATGGATCGTACGAATGAATTAGAATGGATACATTCGTGCGAAAGAATTAGAATAGATCGTATGAATGAATTAGAATGGATCGTATGAATGAAATAGAATGGATCGTACGAATGAATTAGAATGGATCGTACGAAGGAATTAGAATGGATCGTACGAATGAATTCGAATGTATCCTTTCTAATTCATTCGTACGATCCATTCTAATTCCTTCGTACGATCCATTCTAATTCATTCGTACGATCCATTCGAATTCATTCGCACGATCCATTCTAATTCATTCGTACGATCCATTCTAATTTATTCATACGATCTATTCTAATTCTTTCGCACGAATGTATCCATTCTAATTCATTCGTACGATCCATTCTAAGTAGAATAGATCGTATGAATGAATTAGAATGGATCGTGCGAATGAATTAGAATGGATATTACGAATGAATTAGAATGGATTCATTCGTGCGAATGAATTAGAATGGATCGTACGAATGAGTAAGAATGGATCGTACGAATGAATTAGAATGGATTGAATTAGAATAAATCGTACGAATGAATTAGAATGGATCGTACGAATGAATTAGAATGGATCGTACGAATGAATTAGAATGGATTGAATTAGAATGAATCGTACGAATGAATTAGAATGGATTGAATTAGAATGAATCGTAAGAATGAATTAGAATGGATCGTAAGAATGAATTAGAATGGATCGTACGAATGAAATAGAATAGATCGTACGAATGAATTAGAATGGATCGTACGAATGAATTAGAATGGATCGTACGAATGAATTAGAATGGATCGTACGAATGAATTAGAATAGATCGTACGAATGAATTAGAATGGATCGTACGAATGAATTAGAATGGATACATTCGTGCGAATGAATTAGAATGGATAGTACGAATGAATTAGAATGGATACCTTCGTGCAAATGAATTAAATTGGATCGTACGAATGAGTAAGAATGGATCGTACGAATGAAATAGAATGGATCGTATGAATGAATTAGAATGGATCGTGCGAATGAATTAGAATGGATCGTAAGAATGAATTAGAATAGATTGTGCGAATGAATTAGAATGGATCGTACGAATGAATTAGAATGGATCGTACGAATGAATTAGAATGGATCGTATGAATGAATTAGAATGGATCGTGCGAATGAATTAGAATGGATCGTACGAATGAAATAGAATGGATTCGCACAAATGTATCCATTCTAATTCATTCGTACGATCCATTCTAATTCATTCGCACGATCCATTCTAATTCATTTGCACGAATGTATCCATTCTAATTCATTCGTACGATCCATTCTAATTCATTCGTACGTTCCATTCTAATTCATTCGTAAGATCCATTCTAATTCATTCATACGATCTATTCTAATTCATTCATACAATCCATTCTAATTCCTTCGTACGATCCATTCTAATTCATTCGTACGATCCATTCTAATTCATTCGTGCTATCCATTCTTACTCATTCGTACGAATGAATTAGAATGGATCGTACGAAGGAATTAGAATGGATAGTACGAATGAATTAGAATGGATACCTTCGTGCAAATGAATTAGAATGGATCGTACGAATGAGTAAGAATGGATCGTACGAATGAAATAGAATGGATCGTATGAATGAATTAGAATGGATCGTGCGAATGAATTAGAATGGATCGTACGAATGAATTAGAATAGATTGTGCGAATGAATTAGAATGGATCGTACGAATGAATTAGAATAGATCGTACGAATGAATTAGAATGGATCGTATGAATGAATTAGAATGGATCATGCGAATGAATTAGAATGGATCGTACGAATGAAATAGAATGGATTCGCACGAATGTATCCATTCTAATTCATTCGTACGATCCATTCTAATTCATTCGTATAATCCATTCTAATTCATTCGCATGATCCATTCGCATTCACTCAAATGATCCATTCTAATTCATTCATATGATCCATTCTAATTCATTCGCACGAATGTATCCATTCTAATTCATTCGTACGATCCATTCTAATTCATTTGTACGAATGTATCTACTCTAATTCATTCATACAATCCATTCTAATTCATTCGCACGAATGTATCCATTCCAATTCATTCGTACGATCCATTCTAATTCATTCGCACAATCTATTCTAATTCATTCGTACGATCAATTCTAATTCATTAGCATGATCCATTCTAATTCATTCGTACGATCTATTCTATTTCATTCATACAATCCATTCTTACTCAATCGTATGATCCATTCTAATCCATTCGCACAATCTTTTCTAATTCATTCGTACGATCCATTCTATTTCATTCGTACGATCCATTCTAATTAGAATGGATAGTACGAATGAATTAGAATGGATACCTTCATGCAAATGAATTAGAATGGATCGTACGAATGAGTAAGAATGGATCGTACGAATGAAATAGAATGGATCGTATAAATGAATTAGAATGGATCGTACAAACGAATTAGAATGGATCGTATGAATGAAATAGAATAGATCGTACGAATGAATTAGAATGGATCGTATGAATGAATTAGAATGGATCGTATGAATGCATTAGAGTGGATACATTCGTACAAATGAATTAGAATGGATCGTACGAATGAAATTGAATGGATCGAACGAATGAATTAGAGTGGATACATTCGTACAAATGAATTAGAATGGATCGTACGAATGAATTAGAATGGATACATTCGTGCCAATGAATTAGAATGGATCGTACGAATGAAATAGAATGGATCATACGAATGAATTAGAATGGATACATTCATGTGAATGAATTAGAATGGATCGTATGAATGAATTAGAATGGATCGAATGAGTGAATTAGAATGGATACGAAGGAATTAGAATGGATCGTACGAAGGAATTAGAATGGAAAATGGATCGTGCGAATGAATTAGAATGGATCGTGCGATAAGAATGGATCATACGAATGAAATAGAATAGATCGTACGGATAAATGAATTTGGATCGTGCTAATGAATTAGAATGGATCGTACGAATGAATTAGAATGGATCGTACTAATGAATTAGAATAGATTGTGCGAATGAATTAGAATGGATCGTACGAATGAATTAGAAAGGATATATTCGTGCGAATGAATTAGAATAGATCGTATGAATGAATTAGATTGGATCGTATTAATGAATTAGAATGGATCGTGCGAATGAATTAGAATGGATCGTACGAATGAATTAGAATGGATAGATTCGTGCGAATGAATTTGAATGGATCGTACGAAGGAATTAGAATGGATCGTACGAAGGAATTAGAATAGATCATAAGAAGAAATTAGAATGGATCGTACGAATGAATTAGAATGGATCGTGCGATAAGAATGGATCGTACGAATGAAATAGAATAGATCGTACGGATAAATGAATTTGGATCGTGCTAATGAATTAGAATGGATCGTACGAATGAATTAGAATTAGAATGGATCGTACGAAGGAATTAAAATGGATCGTATGAATGAATTAGAGTGGATACATTCGTGCGAATGAATTCGAATAGATCGTGCGAATGAATTAGAATGGATTGTACGAATGAATTAGAATAGATCGTACGAATGAACTAGAATGGATCATGCTAATGAATTAGAATTGATCGTACGAATGAATTAGAATAGATTGTGCGAATGAATTAGAATGGATCGTACGAATGAATTAGAATGGATCATACGAATGAAATAGAATGGATCGTATGAAAGAATTAGAATGGATCGTACGAAGGAATTAGAATGGATCGTACGAAGGAATTAGAATGGATACTATGAATGAATTAGAATGGATACCTTCGTGCAAATGAATTAGAATGGATCGTACGAATGAGTAAGAATGGATCGTACGAATTAAATAGAATGGATCGTATGAATGAATTAGAATGGATTAGAATGGATCGTATGCATGAATTAGAATCGATCGTACGAATGAATTAGAATAGATTGTGCGAATGAATTAGAATGGATCGTACGAATGAATTGGAATGGATACATTCGTCCGAATTCATTAGAATGGAATGTACGAATGAGTAAGAATGGATCGTGCGAATGAATTAGAATGGATCGTGCGAATGAATTAGAATGGATCGTACAAATGAATTAGAATGGATCGTATGAATGAATTAGAAATGATCGTGCGAATGAATTAGAATGGATCGTGCGAATGAATTAGAATGGATCGTACGAATGAATTAGAATGGATCGTATGAATGAATTAGATTGGATCGTATTAATGAATTAGAATGGATCGAACGAATGAATTAGAATAGATCGTACGAATGAATTAGAATGGATACGAATGGATCGTGCGAATGAATTAGAATGGATCGTTCGAATGAATTAGAATAGATTGTGCGAATGAATTAGAATGGATCGTACGAATGAATTAGAAAGGATACATTCGTGCGAATAATTTAGAATGGATCGTATGAGTGTGAATGAATTAGAATGGATCGTGCGAATGAATTAGAATGGATCGTATTAATGAATTAGAATGGATTGTGCGAATGAATTACAATGGATCGTACGAATGAGTAAGAATGGATCATGCGAATGAATTAGAATGGATCATATGAATGAATTAGAATGGATCGTATGAATGAATTAGAATGGATCGTGCGAATAAATTAGAATGGATCGTATGAATGAATTAGAATAGATTGTGCGAATGAATTAGAATGGATCGTACGAATGAATTAGAATGGATACATTCGTGCGAATGAATTAGAATGGATCGTATGAATGAATTAGAATCGATCGTACGAATGAATTAGAATGGATCGTGCAAATGAATTAGAATGGATCGTACGAATGAAATAGAATGGATTGTACGAATGAGATAGAATGGATCGTGCGAATGAATTAGAATGGATCGTGCGAATGAATTAGAATGGATCGTACGAATGAATTAGAATGGATCGTATGAATGAATTAGAATGGATCATACGAATGAATTAGAATGGATACATTCGTGCGAATGAATTAGAATGGATCGTGCGAATGAATTAGAATGGATCGTACGAATGAATTAGAATGGATCCATTCGTGCGAATCCATTCTATTTCATTCGTACGATCCATTCTAATTCATTCGCACGATCCATTCTAATTCATTCATACGATCCATTCTAATTCATTCATACGATTCATTCTAATTCATTCGTACGATCCATTCTAATTCATTCATACGATCCATTCTAATTCATTCGCACGATCCATTCTAATTCATTCATACGATCCATTCTATTTCATTCGTACGATCCATTCTAATTCATTCGCATGAATGTATCCATTCTATTTCATTCGTACAATCCATACTTACTCAATCGTATGATCCATTCTAATCCATTCGCACAATTTATTCTAATTCATTCGTACGATCCATTCTATATCATTCGTACGATCCATTCTAATTCATACGATCCAATCTATTTCATTTATACGATCCATTTTAATTCATTCGCACGATCCATTCTAATTCATTCATACGATCCATTCAAATTTATTCGTACGATCCATTCTAATTTATTCGTATGATCTATTCTAATTCCTTCGTACGATCCATTCTAATTCCTTTGTACGATCCATTCAAATTCATTCTCACGAATCTATCCATTCTAATTCATTCGTACGATCCATTCTAATTCATTCGCACGATCCATTCTAATTCATTCATACGATCCATTCTAATTCATTCGTACGATCCATTCTAATTCATTCGTACGATCCATTCTAATTCATTCACACAATCTATTCTAATTCATTCGTACGATCCATTCTAATTCATTCGCACGATCCATTCTAATTCATTCATACGATCCATTCTATTCCATTCTAATTCCTTCGTACGATCCATATTCTAATTCATTCGCACGATCCATTCGCACGAATGGATTGTACGAATGAAATAGAATAGATCGTACGAATGAATTAGAATGGATCATGCTAATGGATTAGAATTGATCGTACGAATGAATTAGAATAGATTGTACGAATGAATTAGAATGGATCGTACGAATGAATTGGAATGGATACATTCGTGCGAATGAATTAGAATGGATCGTATGAATGAATTAGAGTGGATACATTTGTACAAATGAATTAGAATGGATCGTACGAATGAATTAGAATGGATACATTCGTGCGAATGAATTAGAATGGATCATATGAATGAATTAGAATGGATCGTTTGAGTGAATGCGAATGGATCGTGCGAATGAATTAGAATGGATTGGACGAATGAATTAGAATGGATCGTACGAATGAATTAGAATGGATCGTACGAATGAATTAGAATGGATCGTACGAATTAATTAGAATGGATCGTGCGAATGAATTAGAATGAATCGTACGAATGAAATAGAATGGATCGTATGAATGAATTAGAGTGGATACATTCGAACAAATGAATTAGAATGGATTGAATTAGAATGAATCGTACGAATAAATTAGAATGGATCGTGCGAATGAATTAGAATGGATCGTACGAATGAATTAGAATGGATCATACGAAGGAATTAGAATGGATCGTACGAATGAATTAGAAAGGATACATTCGAATTCATTCGTACGATCCATTCTAATTCCTTCGTACGATCCATATTCTAATTCATTCGCACGATCCATTCTAATTCATTCGCACGATCCATTCTAATTCATTCATACGATCAATTCTAATTCATTCACACAATCCATTCTAATTCATTCTAATTTATTCGTATGTGAGTGGATCGTGTTTTTTCATGCTAATGAATTAGAATGGATCGTACGAATGAATTAGAATGGATACATTCGTGCGAAAGAATTAGAATGGATCGTATGAATGAATTAGATTGGATCGTATAAATGAATTGGAATGGATCGTACGAATGAATTAGAATGGATCGTGCGAATGAATTAGAATGGATCGTGCGAATGAATTAGAATGGATCGTACGAATGAATTAGAATGGATCGTACGAATGAATTAGAATGGATCGTTCGAATGAATTAGAATGGATTGCGCGAATGAATTAGAATGGATCGTACGAATGAATTAGAAAGGATACATTCGTGCGAATGAATTAGAATGGATCGTATGAGTGTGAATGAATTAGAATGGATCGTGCGAATGAATTAGAATGGATCGTATTAATGAATTAGAATGGATCGTGCGAATGAATTAGAATGGATCGTACGAATGAGTAAGAATGGATCGTGCGAATGAATTAGAATGGATCATATAAATGAATTAAAATGGATCGTATGAATGAATTAGAATGGATCGTGCGAATAAATTAGAATGGATCATATGAATGAATTAGAATAGATTGTGCGAATGAATTAGAATGGATCGTACGAATGAATTAGAATGGATACATTCGTGCGAATGAATTAGAATGGATCGTATGAATGAATTAGAATCGATCGTACGAATGAATTAGAATGGATCATGCGAATGAATTAGAATGGATCGTGCGAATGAATTAGAATGGATCTTACGAATGAAATAGAATGGATTGTACGAATGAGATAGAATGGATCGTACGAATGAATTAGAATGGATACATTCATGCGAATGAATTAGAATGGATCATATGAATGAATTAGAATGGATTCATTCGTGCGAATGAATTAGAATGGATCGTACGAATGAGTAAGAATGGATCGTACGAATGAATTAGAATGGATTGAATTAGAATGAATCGTACGAATGAATTAGAATGGATCGTACGAATGAATTAGAATGGATCGTACGAATGAATTAGAATGGATTGAATTAGAATGAATCGTACGAATGAATTAGAATGAATCATACCGTACGAATGAATTAGAATGGATCATACGAAGGAATTAGAATGGATCGTACGAATGAATTAGAATGGATCGTACGAATGAATTAGAATGGATCGTACGGAGGAATTAGAATGGATCGTACGAAGGAATTAGAATGGATAGTATGAATGAATTAGAATGGATACCTTCATGCAAATGAATTAGAATGGATCGTACGAATGAGTAAGATTGGATCGTACGAATGAAATAGAATGGATTGTATGAATGAATTAGAATGGATCGTGCGAATGAATTAGAATGGATCGTACGAATGAATTAGAATAGATTGTGCGAATGAATTAGAATGGATCGTACGAATGAAATAGAATGGATCGTACGGATGAATTAGAATGGATCGTGCGAATGAATTAGAATGGATCATACTAATGAGTAAGAATGGATCGTATGAATGAATTAGAATGGATCGTGCGAATGAATTAAAATGGATCGTATGAATGAAATAGAATGGATCGTATGAATTAGAATGGATCGTACGAATGAAATAGAATGGATCGTACGAATGAATTAGAATAGATTGTGCGAATGGATTAGAATGGATCATACGATTGAGTAAGAATAGATTGTACGAATGAAATAGAATAGATCGTACGAATGAATTAGAATGGATCGTATGAATGAATTAGAATGGATCGTGCGAATGAATTAGAATGGATCGTACGAAAGAATTAGAATGGATCTTATGAATGAATTAGAATGGATCGTAGTAATGAATTAGAATAGATCCTACGAATGAATTAGAATAGATTGTGTGAATGAATTAGAATGGATCTGGATTGTGTATCCATTCTAATTCATTCGTACGACCCATTCTAATTCATTCGCACGATCCATTCTAATTCATTCGTACGATCTAATCTATTTCATTCGTACAATCCATTCTAATTCATTCATACGATCCAATCTAATTCATTCATACGATCCATTCTAATTCATTCGTACGATCTATTCTATTTCATTCATACGATCCATTCTAATTCGTTTGTATGATCCTTTCTAATTCCTTCGTACGATCCATTCTATTTCATTCGTATGACCCATTCTAATTCATAAGTACGATCCATTCTAATTCATTCAAACGATCCATTCTAATTCATTCGTACGATCCATTCTAATTCATTCGCACGATCCATTCTAATTCATTCATACGATCCAATCTAATTCATTCATACGATCCATTCTAATTCATTCGCACGAATGTATCCATTCTAATTCATTCGCACGATCCATTCTAATTCATTCGCACGAATGTATCCATTCTAATTCATTCGCACGATCCATTCTAATTCATTCATACAATCCATTCTAATTCTTTTGCACGAATGTATCCATTCTAATTCATTCGTACGATCCATTCTAATTCATTCGTATGATCTATTCTAATTCATTCGCATGATCCATTATAATTCATTCATACGATCCAATCTAATTCATTCGTACGATCCAATCTAATTCATTCGCACGAATGTATCAACTCTAATTCATTCGTACGAACCATTCTAATTCATTCATACATGTACGAATGAATTAGAATGGATACATTCGTCCGAATGAATTAGAATGGATCGTATGAATGAATTAGATTGGATCGTATGCATGAATTAGAATGGATCGTGCGAATGAATTAGAATGGATCGTACGAATGAATTAGAATGGATCGAACGAATGAATTAGAATGGATACATTCGTGCAAAAGAATTAGAATGGATTGTATGAATGAATTAGAATGGATCGTGCGAATGAATTAGAATGGATCGTACGAATGAATTAGAATGGATACATTCGTGCGAAAGAATTAGAATAGATCGTATGAATGAATTAGAATGGATCGTATGAATGAAATAGAATGGATCGTACGAATGAATTAGAATGGATCGTGCGAATGAATTAGAATGGATCGTACGAATGAATTAGAATGGATCGTACGAAGGAATTAGAATGGATCGTACGAATGAATTAGAAAGGATACATTCGAATTCATTCGTACGATCCATTCTAATTCCTTCGTACGATCCATATTCTAATTCTTTCGCACGATCCATTCTAATTCATTCGCACGATCCATTCTTACTCATTCGTACGATCCATTCTAATTCATTTGTACGAAGGTATCAATTCTAATTCATTCGTACGATCCATTCTAATTCATTCGCACGATCCATTCTAATTCATTCATACAATCCATTCTAATTCTTTTGCACGAATGTATCCATTCTAATTCATTCGTTCGATCTATTCTAATTCATTCATACGATCCATTCTAATTCATTCGTACGATCCATTCTAATTCATTAGTACGATCCATTCTAATTCATTCGCACAATCTATTCTAATTCATTCGTACGATCCATTCTAATTCATTCGTACGATCTATTCTATTTCATTCGTACAATCCATTCTTACTCAATCGTATGATCCATTCTAATCCATTCGCACAATCTATTCTAATTCATTCGTACGATCCATTCTATTTCATTCGTACGATCAATTCTAATTCATACGATCCATTCTATTTCATTCATACGATCCATTTTAATTCATTCGCACGATCCATTCTAATTCATTCATACGATCCATTCTAATTCATTAATATGATCCATTCTAATTCATTCGTACGACGCACGATCCATTCTAATTCATTCGTACAATCCATTCTAATTCATACGATCCATTCTATTTCATTCATACTATCCATTCTAATTCATTCGCACGATCCATTCTAATTCATTCATACGATCTATTCTAATTCATTCATACAATCCATTCTAATTCCTTCGTACGATCCATTCTAATTCATTCGCACAATTTATTCTAATTCATTCATACGATCCATCCTAATTCATTCGCACGAATGTATCCATTCTAATTCATTCGTACAATCCATTCTATTTCATTCGTACGATCCATTCTTACTCATTCGTACGATCCATTTGTATCCATTCTAATTCATTCGTACGATCTATTCTAATTCATTCGTACGATCTATTCTAATTCATTAATACGATCCAATCTAATTCATTCATATGATCCATTCTAATTCATTCGTACGATCCATTCTAATTCATTCGCACGATCCATTCTAATTCATTCGCACGATCCATTCTAATTCATGCATACGATCCAATCTAATTCATTCAGACGATCCATTCTAATTCATTCGCACGAATGTATCAACTCTAATTCATTCGTACGATCCATTCTAATTCATTCATACATGTACGAATGAATTAGAATGGATACATTCGTGCGAATGAATTAGAATGGATCGTATGAATGAATTAGATTGGATCGTATGCATGAATTAGAATGGATCGTGCGAATGAATTAGAATGGATCGTACGAATGAATTAGAATGGATCGAACGAATGAATTAGAATGGATACATTCGTGCAAAAGAATTAGAATGGATTGTATGAATGAATTAGAATGGATTGTGCGAATGAATTAGAATGGATCATACGAATGAATTAGAATGGATACATTCGTGCGAAAGAATTAGAATAGATCGTATGAATGAATTAGAATGGATCGTATGAATGAAATAGAATGGATCGTACGAATGAATTAGAATGGATCGTGCGAATGAATTAGAATGGATCGTACGAATGAATTGGAATGGATCGTACGAAGGAATTAGAATGGATCGTACGAATGAATTAGAAAGGATACATTCGAATTCATTCGTACGATCCAATCTAATTCCTTCGTACGATCCATATTCTAATTCATTCGCACGATCCATTCTAATTCATTCGCTCGATCCATTCTAATTCATTCATACGATCCATTCTAATTCATTCACACAATCCATTCTAATTCATTCTAATTTATTCGTATCTGAGTGGATCGTGTTTTTTCGTGCTAATGAATTAGAATGGATCTTACGAATGAATTAGAATGGATACATTCGTGCGAAAGAATTAGAATGGATCGTATGAATGAATTAGATTGGATCGTATAAATGAATTAGAATGGATCGTACGAATGAATTAGAATGGATCGTGCAAATGAATTAGAATGGATCGTGCAAATGAATTAGAATGGATCGTGCGAATGAATTAGAATGGATCGTGCGAATGAATTAGAATGGATCGTACGAATGAATTAGAATGGATCGTATGAATGAATTAGAATGGATCGTTCGAATGAATTAGAATAGATTGTGCGAATGAATTAGAATGGATCGTACGAATGAATTAGAAAGGATACATTTGTGCGAATGAATTAGAATGGATCGTATGAGTGTGAATGAATTAGAATGGATCGTGCGAATGAATTAGAATGGATCGTATTAATGAATTAGAATGGATCGTGCGAATGAATTAGAATGGATCGTACGAATGAGTAAGAATGGATTATGTGAATGAATTAGAATGGATCATATGAATGAATTAAAATGGATCGTATGAATGAATTAGAATGGATCGTGCGAATAAATTAGAATGGATCGTACGAATGAATTAGAATAGATTGTGCGAATGAATTAGAATGGATCGTACGAATGAATTAGAATAGATACATTCGTGCGAATGAATTAGAATGGATCGTATGAAAGAATTAGAATCGATCATACGAATGAATTAGAATGGATCATGCGAATGAATTAGAATGGATCGTGCGAATGAATTAGAATGGATCGTACGAATGAAATAGAATGGATTGTACGAATGAGATAGAATGGATCGTACGAATGAATTAGAATGGATACATTCATGCGAATGAATTAGAATGGATCATACGAATGAATTAGAATGGATTCATTCGTGCGAATGAATTAGAATGGATCGTACGAATGAGTAAGAATGGATCGTACGAATGAATTAGAATGGATTGAATTAGAATGAATCGTACGAATGAATTAGAATGGATCGTACGAATGAATTAGAATGGATCGTACGAATGAATTAGAGTGGATTGAATTAGAATGAATCGTACGAATGAATTAGAATGAATCATACCGTACGAATGAATTAGAATGGATCATACGAAGGAATTAGAATGGATTATACGAATTAATTAGAATGGATCGTACGAATGAATTAGAATGGATCGTACGGAGGAATTAGAATGGATCGTACGAAGGAATTAGAATGGATAGTACGAATGAATTGGAATGGATACCTTCGTGCAAATGAATTAGAATGGATCGTACAAATGAGTAAGAATGGATCGTACGAATGAAATAGAATGGATCGTATGAATGAATTAGAATGGATCGTGCGAATGAATTAGAATGGATCGTACGAATGAATTAGAATAGATTGTGCGAATGAATTAGAATGGATCGTACGAATGAAATAGAATGGATCGTACGGATGAATTAGAATGGATCGTGCGAATGAATTAGAATGGATCGTACGAATGAGTAAGAATGGATCGTATGAATGAATTAGAATGGATCGTGCGAATGAATTAAAATGGATCGTATGAATGAAATAGAATGGATCGTACGAATTAGAATGGATCGTATGAATGAAATAGAATGGATCGTACGAATGAATTAGAATAGATTGTGCGAATGGATTATAATGGATCATACGATTGAGTAAGAATGGATTGTACGAATGAAATAGAATAGATCGTACGAATGAATTAGAATGGATCGTATGAATGAATTAGAATGGATCGTGCGAATGAATTAGAATAGATCGTACGAGTGAATTAGAATGAATCGTATGAATGAATTAGAATGGATCGTAGTAATGAATTAGAATGGATCCTACGAATAAATTAGAATAGATTGTGCGAATGAATTAGAATGGATCTGGATCGTGTATCCATTCTAATTCATTCGTACGACCCATTCTAATTCATTCGCACGATCCATTCTAATTCATTCATACGATCTAATCTATTTCATTCGTACAATCCATTCTAATTCATTCATACGATCCAATCTAATTCATTCATACGATCCATTCTAATTCATTCGTACGATCTATTCTATTTCATTCATACGATCCATTCTAATTCGTTTGTACGATCCTTTCTAATTCCTTCGTACGATCCATTCTATTTCATTCGTATGACCCATTCTAATTCATAAGTACGATCCATTCTAATTCATTCAAACGATCCATTCTAATTCATTCGTACGATCCATTCTAATTCATTCGCACGATCCATTCTAATTCATTCATACGATCCAATCTAATTCATTCATACGATCCATTCTAATTCATTCGCACGAATGTATCCATTCTAATTCATTCGCACGATCCATTCTAATTCATTCATACAATCCATTCTAATTCTTTTGCACGAATGTATCCATTCTAATTCATTCGTACGATCCATTCTTATTCATTCGTATGATCTATTCTAATTCATTCGCATGATCCATTATAATTCATTCATACGATCCAATCTAATTCATTCGTACGATCCATTCCAATTCATTCGCACGAATGTATCAACTCTAATTCATTCGTACGATCCATTCTAATTCATTCATACATGTACGAATGAATTAGAATGGATACATTCGTGCGAATGAATTAGAATGGATCGTATGAATGAATTAGATTGGATCGTATGCATGAATTAGAATGGATCGTGCGAATGAATTAGAATGGATCGTACGAATGAATTAGAATGGATCGAACGAATGAATTAGAATGGATACATTCGTGCAAAAGAATTAGAATGGATTGTATAAATGAATTAGAATGGATCGTGCGAATGAATTAGAATGGATCGTACGAATGAATTAGAATAGATACATTCGTGCGAAAGAATTAGAATAGATCGTATGAATGAATTAGAATGGATCGTATGAATGAAATAGAATGGATCGTACGAATGAATTAGAATGGATCGTGCGAATGAATTAGAATGGATCTTACGAAGGAATTAGAATGGATCGTACGAAGGAATTAGAATGGATCGTACGAATGAATTAGAAAGGATACATTCGAATTCATTCGTACGATCCATTCTAATTCCTTCGTACGATCCATATTCTAATTCATTCGCACGATCCATTCTAATTCATTCGCACGATCCATTCTAATTCATTCACACAATCCATTCTAATTCATTCTAATTTATTCGTATGTGAGTGGATCGTGTTTTTTCGTGCTAATGAATTAGAATGGATCGTACGAATGAATTAGAATGGATACATTCGTGCGAAAGAATTAGAATGGATCGTATGAATGAATTAGATTGGATCGTATAAATGAATTAGAATGGATCGTACGAATGAATTAGAATGGATCGTGCTAATGAATTAGAATGGATCGTGCGAATGAATTAGAATGGATCGTGCGAATGAATTAGAATGGATCGTGCGAATGAATTAGAATGGATCATACGAATGAATTAGAATGGATCGTACGAATGAATTAGAATGGATCGTGCGAATGAATTAGAATGGATCGTGCGAATGAATTAGAATGGATCGTATGAATGAATTAGAATGGATCGTGCGAATGAATTAGAATGGATCGTGCGAATGAATTAGAATGGATCGGACGAATGAATTAGAATGGATCGTGCGAATGAATTAGAATGGATCGTGCGAATGAATTAGAATGGATCGTATGAATGAATTAGAATAGATTGTGCGAATGAATTAGAATGGATCGTACGAATGAATTAGAATGGATACATTCATGCGAATGAATTAGAATGGATCGTATGAATGAATTAGAATGGATCGTATGAGTGAATTAGAATGGATACGAAGGAATTAGAATGGATCGTACGAAGGAATTAGAATGGAGAATGGATTGTGCGAATGAATTCGAATGGATCATGCGATAAGAATGGATCGTACGAATGAAATAGAATAGATCGTACGGATAAATGAATCTGGATCGTGCTAATGAATTAGAATGGATCGTACGAATGAATTAGAATGGATCGTACTAATGAATTAGAATAGATTGTGCGAATGAATTAGAATGGATCGTACGAATGAATTAGAAAGGATATATTCGTGCGAATGAATTAGAATAGATCGTATGAATGAATTAGATTGGATCGTATTAATGAATTAGAATGGATCGTGCGGATGAATTAGAATGGATCGTACGAATGAATTAGAATGGATAGATTCGTGTGAATAAATTTGAATGGATCGTACGAAGGAATTAGAATGGATCGTACGAAGGAATTAGAATAGATCATACGAAGAAATTAGAATTAGAATAGATTGTGCGAATGAATTAGAATGGATCGTACGAATGAATTAGAATGGATATATTCGTGCGAATGAATTAGAATGGATCGTATGAATGAATTAGAATCGATCGTATGAATGAATTAGAATGGATCATGCGAATGAATTAGAATGGATCGTGCGAATGAATTAGAATGGATCGTACGAATGAAATAGAATAGATTGTACGAATGAGATAGAATGGATCGTACGAATGAATTAGAATGGATACATTCATGCGAATGAATTAGAAAGGATCATACAAATGATTTAGAATGGATTCATTCGTGCGAATGAATTAGAATGGATCGTACGAATGAGTAAGAATGGATCGTACGAATGAATTAGAATGGATTAAATTAGAATGAATCGTACGAATGAATTAGAATGGATCGTACGAATGAATTAGAATGGATCGTATGAATGAATTAGAATGGATTGAATTAGAATGAATCGTACGAATGAATTAGAATGAATCATACCGTACGAATGAATTAGAATGGATCATACGAAGGAATTAGAATGGATCGTACGAATGAATTAGAATGGATCGTACGAATGAATTAGAATGGATCGTACAAAGGAATTAGAATGAATCGTACGAAAAAATTAGAATGGATAGTACGAATGAATTAGAATGGATACCTTCGTGCAAATGAATTAGTATGGATCGTACGAATGAGTAAGAATGGATCGTACGAATGAAATAGAATGGATCGTATGAATGAATTAGAATGGATCGTGCGAATGAATTAGAATGGATCGTACAAATGAATTAGAATGGATCGTATGAATGAATTAGAATGGATTGAATTAGAATGAATCGTACGAATGAATTAGAATGAATCATACCGTACGAATGAATTAGAATGGATCATACGAAGGAATTAGAATGGATCGTACGAATGAATTAGAATGGATCGTACGAATGAATTAGAATGGATCGTACAAAGGAATTAGAATGAATCGTACGAAAAAATTACAATGGATAGTACGAATGAATTAGAATGGATACCTTCGTGCAAATGAATTAGAATGGATCGTATTAATGAATTAGAATGGATCGTGCGAATGAATTAGAATGGATCGTACGAATGAGTAAGAATGGATCGTGCGAATGAATTAGAATGGATCATATGAATGAATTAGAATGGATCGTATGAATGAATTAGAATGGATCGTGCGAATAAATTAGAATGGATCGTATGAATGAATTAGAATAGATTGTGCGAATGAATTAGAATGGATCATACGAATGAATTAGAATGGATACATTCATGCGAATGAATTAGAATGGATCGTATGAATGAATTAGAATTGATCGTACGAATGAATTAGAATGGATCGTGCGAATGAATTAGAATGGATCGTACGAATGAAATAGAATGGATTGTACGAATGAGATAGAATGGATCGTACGAATGAATTAGAATGGATACATTCATGCGAATGAATTAGAATGGATCATACGAATGAATTAGAATGGATTCATTCGTGCGAATGAATTAGAATGGATCGTACGAATGAGTAAGAATGGATCGTACGAATGAATTAGAATGGATTGAATTAGAATGAATCGTACGAATGAATTAGAATGGATCGTACGAATGAATTAGAATGGATCGTACGAATGAATTAGAATAGATTGAATTAGAATGAATCGTACGAATGAATTAGAATGAATCATACCATACGAATGAATTAGAATGGATCATACGAAGGAATTAGAATGGATCGTACGAATGAATTAGAATGGATCGTACGAATGAATTAGAATGGATCGTACGAAGGAATTAGAATGGATCGTACGAAGGAATTAGAATGGATAGTACGAATGAATTAGAATGGATACCTTCGTGCAAATGAATTAGAATGGATCGTACGAATGAGTAAGAATGGATCGTACGAATGAAATAGAATGGATCGTATGAATGAATTAGAATGGACGTGCGAATGAATTAGAATGGATCGTACGAATGAATTAGAATAGATTGTGCGAATGAATTAGAATGGATCGTACGAATGAATTAGAATGGATCGTACGAATGAATTAGAATGGATCGTACGAATGAATTAGAATGGATCGTGCAAATGAATTAGAATGGATCGTACGAATGAAATAGAATGGATTCGCACGAATGTATCCATTCTAATTCATTCGTATGATCCATTCTAATTCATTCGTACAATCCATTCTAATTAATTCGCACGATCCAATCGCATTCACCCAATCGATCCATTCTAATTCATTCATATGATCCATTCTAATTCATTCGCACGAATGTATCCATTCTAATTCATTCGTACGATCCATTCTAATTCGTTTGTACGAATATATCCTCTCTAATTCATTCATACGATCCATTCTAATTCATTTGCACGAATGTATCCATTCCAATTCATTCGTACGATCCATTCTAATTCATTCGCACAATCTATTCTAATTCATTCATGTGAATGAATAAAATTGGATAATACGAATGAGTAAGAATGGATCGTAGAATTAGAATGGATCGTATGAATGAATTAGAATGGATATATACGAATGAATTAGAATGGATCGTATGAATGAATTAGAATGGATCGTGCGAATGAATTAGAATGGATCGTACGAATGAATTAGAATGGATCGTACGAATGAATTAGAATGGATCGTAGTAATGAATTAGAATGGATCCTATGAATGAATTAGAATAGATTGTGCGAATGAATTAGAATGGATCTGGATCGTGTATCCATTCTAGTTCATTCGTACGACCCATTCTAATTCATTCGCACGATCCATTCTAATTCATTCGTACGATCTATTCTATATCATTCGTACAATTCATTCTAATTCATTCATACGATCCAATCTAATTCATTTATACGATCCATTCTAATTCATTCGTACAATCTATTCTATTTCATTCATACGATCCATTCTAATTCGTTTGTACGATCCTTTCTAATTCCTTCGTACGATCCATTCTATTTTATTCGTACGATCAATTCTAATTCATTAGCATGATCCATTCTAATTCATTCATACGATCTATTCTATTTCATTCGTACAATCCATTCTAATTCTTTCGTACGATCCATTCTAATTCATTCGCACGAATGTAATCATTCTAATTCATTCGTATGATCCATTCTAATTCATTTGTACGAATGTATCCACTCTAATTCATTCATACGATCCATTCTAATTTATTCGCACGAATATATCCATTCCAATTCATTCGTACGATCCATTCTAATTCATTCGCACAATCTATTCTAATTCATTCGTACGATCAATTCTAATTCATTAGCATGATCCATTCTAATTCATTCGTACGATCTATTCTATTTCATTCGTACAATCCATTCTTACTCAATAGTGTGATCCATTCTAATCCATTCGCACAATCTATTCTAATTCATTCGTACGATCCATTCTAATTCATTCGTACAATCCATTCTAATTCATTCGCACGATCCATTCGCATTCACTCAAACGATCCATTCTAATTCATTCATATGATCCATTCTAATTTATTCGCACGAATGTATCCATTCTAATTCATTCGTACGATCCATTCTAATTCATTTGTACGAATGTATCCACTCTAATTCATTCATACGATCCATTCTAATTCATTCGCACGAATGTATCCATTCCAATTCATTCGTACGATCCATTCTAATTCATTCGCACAATCTATTCTAATTCATTCGTACGATCAATTCTAATTCATTAGCTTGATCCATTCTAATTTATTCGTACGATCTATTCTATTTCATTCGTACAATCCATTCTTACTCAATCGTATGATCCATTCTAATCCATTCGCACAATCTATTCTAATTCATTCGTACAATCCATTCTATTTCATTCGTACGATCCATTCTAATTCATACGATCCATTCTATTTCATTCATACGATCCATTTTAATTCATTCGCACGATCCATTCTAATTCATTCATACGATCCATTCTAATTCATTCGTACGATCCATTCTAATTTCTTTGTATGATCTATTCTAATTCCTTCGTACGATCCATTCTAATTCCTTCGTACGATCCATTCAAATTCATTCGCACGAATCTATCCATTCTAATTCATTCGTACGATCCATTCTAATTTATTCGCACGATCCATTCTAATTCATTAATACGATCCAATCTAATTCATTCATACGATCTATTCTAATTCATTCGCACGAATATATCCTTTCTAATTCATTCGTACGATCCATTCTAATTCATTCGCATAATCTATTCTAATTCATTAGTACGATCCATTCTAATTCATTCGTACGATCCATTCTAATTCATTAGCACGATCAAAATTTATTTATCCGTACGATCTATTCTATTTCATTCGTACGATCCATTCTTATCGCACGATCCATTCGAATTCATTCGCACGATCCATTCTCCATTATAATTCCTTCGTACGATCCATTCTAATTCCTTCGTATCCATTCTAATTCACTCATACGATCCATTCTAATTCATTCATACGATCCATTCTAATTCATTCGCATGAATGTATCCATTCTAATTCATTCGTACGATCCATTCTAATTCATTCGCACAATCTATTCTAATTCATTCATACGATCCATCCTAATTCATTCGCACGAATGTATCCATTCTAATTTATTCGTACAATCCATTCTATTTCATTCGTACGATCCATTCTTACTCATTCGTACGATCCATTCGTATCCATTCTAATTCATTCGTACGATCTATTCTAATTCATTCGTACGATCCATTCTAATTCATTAATACGATCCAATCTAATTCATTCATACGATCCATTCTAATTCATTCGTACGATCCATTCTAATTCATTCGCACGATCCATTCTAATTCATTCGCACGATCCATTCTAATTCATTCATACGATCCATTCTAATTCATTCATACAATCCATTCTAATTCTTTTGCACGAATGTATCCATTCTAATTCATTCGTACGATCCATTCTAATTTATTCGTATGATCTATTCTAATTCATTCGCATGATCCATTATAATTCATTCATACGATCCAATCTAATTCATTCGTACGATCCATTCTAATTCATTCGCACGAATGTATCAACTCTAATTCATTCGTACGATCCATTCTAATTCATTCATACATGTACGAATGAATTAGAATGGATACATTCGTGCGATTGAATTAGAATGGATCGTATGAATGAATTAGATTTGGATCGTATGCATGAATTAGAATGGATCGTGCGAATGAATTAGAATGGATCGCACGAATGAATTAGAATGGATCGAACGAATGAATTAGAATGGATTGTATGAATGAATTAGAATGGATCATGCGAATGAATTAGAATGGATCGTACGAATGAATTAGAATGGATACATTCGTGCGAAAGAATTAGAATAGATCGTATGAATGAATTAGAATGGATCGTATGAATGAAATAGAATGGATCGTACGAATGAATTAGAATGGATCGTGCGAATGAATTAGAATGGATCGTACGAATGAATTAGAATGGATCGTACGAAGGAATTAGAATGGATCGTACGAATGAATTAGAAAGGATACATTCGAATTCATTCGTACGATCCATTCTAATTCCTTCGTACGATCCATATTCTAATTCATTCGCACGATCCATTCTAATTCATTCGCACGATCCATTCTAATTCATTCATACGATCCATTCTAATTCATTCACACAATCCATTCTAATTCATTCTAATTTATTCGTATGTGAGTGGTTCGTGTTTTTTCGTGCTAATGAATTAGAATGGATCGTACGAATGAATTAGAATGGATACATTCGTGCGAAAGAATTAGAATGGATCGTATGAATGAATTAGATTGGATCGTATAAATGAATTAGAATGGATCGTACGAATGAATTAGAATGGATCGTGCTAATGAATTAGAATGGATCGTGCGAATGAATTAGAATGGATCGTACGAATGAATTAGAATGGATCGCTCGAATGAATTAGAATAGATTGTGCGAATGAATTAGAATGGATCGTACGAATGAATTAGAAAGGATACATTCGTGCGAATGAATTAGAATGGATCGTATGAGTGTGAATGAATTAGAATGGATCGTGCGAATGAATTAGAATGGATCGTATTAATGAATTAGAATGGATCGTGCGAATGAATTAGAATGGATCGTACGAATAAGTAAGAATGGATCGTGCGAATGAATTAGAATGGATCATATGAATGAATTAGAATGGATCATATGAAAGAATTAGAATGGATCGTGCGAATAAATTAGAATGGATCGTATGAATGAATTAGAATAGATTGTGCGAATGAATTAGAATGGATCGTATGAATGAATTAGAATGGATACATTCGTGTGAATGAATTAGAATGGATCGTATGAATGAATTAGAATCGATCGTACGAATGAATTAGAATCGATCGTGCGAATGAATTAGAATGGATCGTGCGAATGAATTAGAATGGATCGTACGAATGAAATAGAATGGATTGTACGAATGAGATAGAATGGATCGTACGAATGAATTAGAATGGATACATTCATGCGAATGAATTAGAATGGATCATACGAATGAATTAGAATGGATTCATTCGTGCGAATGAATTAGAATGGATCGTACGAATGAGTAAGAATGGATCGTACGAATGAATTAGAATGGATTGAATTATAATTAATCGTACGAATGAATTAGAATGGATCGTACGAATGAATTAGAATGGATCGTACGAATGAATTAGAATGGATTTAATTAGAATGAATCGTACGAATGAATTAGAATGAATCATACCGTACGAATGAATTAGAATGGATTATACGAAGGAATTAGAATGGATCGTACGAATGAATTAGAATGGATCGTACGAAGGAATTAGAATGGATCGTACGAAGGAATTAGAATGGATAGTACGAATGAATTAGAATGGATACCTTTGTGCAAATGAATTAGAATGGATCGTACGAATGAGTAAGAATGGATCGTACGAATGAAATAGAATGGATCGTATGAATGAATTAGAATGGATCGTGCGAATGAATTAGAATGGATCGTACGAATGAATTAGAATAGATTGTTCGAATGAATTAGAATGGATCGTACGAATGAATTAGAATGGATCGTACGAATGAATTAGAATGGATCGTATGAATGAATTAGAATGGATCGTGCGAATGAATTAGAATGGATCGTACGAATGAAATAGAATGGATTCGCACGAATGTATCCATTCTAATTCATTCGTACGATCCATTCTAATTCATTCGTACAATCCATTCTAATTCATTCGCACGATCCATTCGCATTCACTCAAACAATCCATTCTAATTCATTCATATGATCCATTCTAATTCATTTGAACGAATGTATCCATTCTAATTCTTTCGTACGATCCATTCTAATTCATTTGTACGAATGTATCCACTCTAATTCATTCATACGATCCATTCTAATTCATTCGCACGAATGTATCCATTCCAATTCATTCGTACGATCCATTCTAATTCATTCGCACAATCTATTCTAATTCATTCGTACGATCAATTCTAATTCATTAGCATGATCCATTCTAATTCATTCGTACGATCTATTCTATTTCATTCGTACAATCCATTCTAATTAATCTAATTCATTCGTACGATCCATTCTAATTCATTCGTACGATCCATTCTAATTCATTCGCACGATCCATTCTAATTCATTCGCACGATCCATTCTAATTCATTCGTACGATCCATTCTAATTCATTCGCACGATCCATTCTAATTCATTCGTACGATCCATTCTAACTCATTCGCACGATCCATTCTAATTCATTCATACAATCCATTCTAATTCTTTTGCACGAATGTATCCATTCTAATTCATTCGTTCGATCCATTCTAATTCATTCGTACGATCCATTCTAATTCATTCGCACGATCCATTCTAATTCATGCATACGATCCAATCCAATTCATTCATACGATCCATTCTAATTCATTCGCACGAATGTATCCATTCTAATTCATTCGTACATGTATGAATGAATTAGAATGGATCGTACGAATGAATTAGAGTTGATACATTCGTGCGAATGAATTAGAATGGATCGTACGAATGAATTAGATTGGATCGTATGAATGAATTATAATGGATCATGCAAATGAATTAGAATAGATCATACGAATGAATTAAAATGGATCGTACGAATGAATTAGAATGGATACATTCATGCAAAAGAATTAGAATGGATTGTATGAATGAATTAGAATGGATCGTGCGAATGAATTAGAATGGATACATTCGTGCGAATGAATTAGAATGGATCATATGAATGAATTAGATTGGATCGTATGAATGAATTTGAATGGATCGTGCGAATGAATTAGAATGGATCGTACGAATGAATTAGAATGGATCGTACGAATGAATTAGAATGGATCGTATGAATTAGAATGGATCGTACGAAGGAATTAGAATGGATCGTATGAATGAATTAGATTGGATCCTATTAATGAATTTGAATGGATCGTATGAATGAATTAGATTGGATCGTATGAATGAATTAGAATGGATCTTGCGAATGAATTAAAATGGATCGTACGAATGAAATAGAATGGATTGTATGAATGAATTAGAATAGATCGTGCGAATGAATTAGAATGGATCGTACGAATGAAATAGAATGGATCGTACGTATGAATTATAATGGATCGTGCGAATGAATTAGAATGGATCGTATGAATGAATTAGAGTAGATACATTCGTACGAAGGAATTAGAATGGGTCGTACGAATGAATTAGAATGGATTATATGAATGAATTAGAATGGATCGTACGAATGAATTAGAATGGATACATTCGTGCGAATGAATTAGAATGGATTGTACGAATAAATTAGAATGGATCGTACGAATGAATTAGAATAGATTGTACGAATGAATTAGAAAGGATCGTACGTCTAATTCATTCGTACGATCCATTCTAATTCATTCATACAATCCATTCTACTTCTTTTGCACGAATGTATCCATTCTAATTCATTCGTACGATCCATTCTAATTCCTTCGTACGATCCATTCTAATTCCTTCGTACGATCCATTCTAATTTATTCCCATGAATGTATCCATTCTAATTGATACGTACGATCCATTCTATTTCATTCATATGATCTATTCTTACTCATTCGTACGATCCAATGTAATTCATTCATACGATCCACTCTACGATCCATTCTAATTCATTCGTACGTTCCATTCTAATTAATTAGCACGATCAATGCTAATTCATTCGTACGATCCATTCTAATTCATTCGTACAATCCATTCTATTTCATTCGTACGATCCATTCTTACTCATTCGTATGATCCATTCTAATTCATTCGCACGAATGTATCCATTCTAATTCATTCGTACAATCTATTCTTACTCATTCGTAATGAATTAGAATGGATACATTCGTGCAAAAAAATTAGAATCGATTGTATGAATGAATTAGAATGGATCGTGCAAATGAATTAGAATGGATCGTGCGAATGAATTAGAATTGATCGTATGAATGAATTAGAATAGATTGTGCGAATGAATTAGAATGGATCGTACGAATGAATTAGAATGGATACATTCGTGCGAATGAATTAGAATTAGAATGAATTGGAATGGATCGTACGAATGAATTAGAGTGGATCGTACGAAAAAATTAGAATGGATACATTCGTGCCAATGAATTAGAATGGATCTTACGAATGAGTAAGAATGGATCGTACAAATGAAATAGAATGGATCATATGAATCATACGAATGAGTAAGAATGGATCGTACGAATGAATTAGAATGGATTGAATTAGAATGAATATTACGAATGAATTAGAATGGATCGTACGAATGAATTAGAATGAATTAGAATGGATCGTGCGAATGAATTAGAATGGATCGTACGAATGAATTAGAATAGATCGTGCGAATGAATTAGAATGGATCGTACGAATGAATTAGAATGGATCGTACGAATGAATTAGAATGGATCGTCTGAATGAATTAGAATGGATCGTGTGAATGAATTAGAATGGATCGTACGAATGAAATAGAATGGATTCGCACGAATGTATCCATTCTAATTCATAAGTACGATCGATTCTAATTCATTCGTACAATCCATTCTAATTCATTCGTACGATCCATTCTAATTCATTCGCACAATCTATTCTAATTCATTCGTACGATCCATTCTAATTCATTCATATGATCCATTCTAATTCATTCATACGATCCATTCTAATTCATTCATATGATCCATTCTAATTCATTCGCACGAATGTATCCATTCTAATTCATTTGTATGATCCTTTCTAATTCATTCACACGATCCATTCTAATTCATTCATACAATCCATTCTATTTCTTTTGCACGAATGTATCCATTCTAATTCATTCGTACGATCCATTCTATTTCATTCGTACGATCCATTCTAATTCATTCGTACAATCCATTCTAATTCATTCGCACGAATGTATCCACTCTAATTCATTCATACGATCCATTCTAATTCCTTCGTACGATCCATTCTATTTCATTCGTATGATCCATTCTATTTCATTCATATAATCCATTCTAATTCATTCGCACGATCCATTCTAATTCATTCATACGATCCATTCTAATTCATTCGTATGATCCATTCTAATTCATTCGTTCGATCCATTCTAATTTATTCGTACGATCCATTCTAATTCATTTATACGATCCATTCTTACTCATTCGTACGAATG
Source organism: Chamaelirium japonicum (assembly GCA_947650365.1). Lineage (NCBI taxonomy): Eukaryota > Viridiplantae > Streptophyta > Magnoliopsida > Liliales > Melanthiaceae > Chamaelirium > Chamaelirium japonicum. Next base: position 24,707,253 of record OX393554.1, on the reverse strand, counting down.
AATTAATTAGAATGGATCGTACGAATGAATTAGAATGGATACATTCGTGCGAATGAATTAGAATGGATCATACGAATGAGTAAAAATGGATCGTACGAATAAAATAGAATGGATTGTACGAATGAATTAGAATGGATCGTACGAATGAATTAGAATAGATTGTATGAACGAATTAGAATGGATACATTCGTGCGAATGAATTAGAATGGATCGTATGAGTGTGAATGAATTAGAATGGATCATGCGAATGAATTAGAATGGATCGTATTAATGAATTAGAATGGATCGTATGAATGAAATAGAATAGATCGTACGAATGAATTAGAATGGATCGTATGAATGAATTAGAATGGATCATACGAAGGAATTAGAATGGATTGTTTGAATGAATTAGAATATATTGTATGAATGAATTAGAATGGATTTTACGAATGAATTAGAATGGATTGAATTAGAATGAATCGTACGAATGAATTAGAATGAATCATACCGTACGAATGAATTAGAATGGATCATACGAAGGAATTAGAATGGATCGTACGAATGAATTAGAATGGATCGTACGAATGAATTAGAATGGATTGTACGAAGGAATTAGAATAGATCGTACGAAGGAATTAGAATGGATAGTAAGAATAAATTAGAATGGATACCTTCGTGCAAATGAATTAGAATGGATCGTACGAATGAGTAAGAATGGATCGTACGAAAGAAATAGAATGGATCGTATGAATGAATTAGAATGGATCGTGCGAATGAATTAGAATGGATCGTGCGAATGAATTAGAATGGATAGATTCGTGCGAATGAATTTGAATGGATCGTACGAAGGAATTAGAATGGATCGTACGAAGGAATTAGAATAGATCATACGAAGAAATTAGAATGGATCGTACAAATGAATTAGAATGGATCGTATGAATGAATTAGAATGGATTGTGCGAATGAATTAAAATGGATCGTATGAATGAAATAGAATGGATCGTATGAATTAGAATGGATCGTACAAATGAAATAGAATGGATCGAACGAATGAATTAGAATAGATTGTGCGAATGGATTAGAATGGATCATACGATTGAGTAAGAATGGATTGTACGAATGAAATAGAATAGATCGTACGAATGAATTAGAATGGATCATGCTAATGAATTAGAATTGATCGTACGAATGAATTAGAATAGATTGTGCGAATGAATTAGAATGGATCGTACGAATGAATTGGAATGGATACATTCGTGCGAATGAATTAGAATGGATCGTATGAATGAATTAGAGTGGATACATTCGTACAAATGAATTAGAATAGATCGTACGAATGAATTAGAATGGATACATTCGTGCGAATGAATTATAATGGATCATATGAATGAATTAGAATGGATCGTTTGAGTGAATGCGAATGGATCATGCGAATGAATTAGAATGGATTGTACGAATGAATTAGAATGGATCGTACGAATGAATTAGAATGGATACATTCGTGCGAATCCATTCTATTTCATTCGTACGATCTATTCTAATTCATTCGCACGATCCATTCTAATTCATTCATACGATCCATTCTTATTCATTCGTACGATCCATTCTAATTCATTCGTACGATCCATTTTAATTCATTCGCACAATCTATTCTAATTCATTCGTACGATCCATTCTAATTCATTCGCACGATCCATTCTAATTCATTCATATGATCCATTCTATTTCATTCGTACGATCCATTCTTACTCATTCGTACGATCCATTCTAATTCATTTGCACGAAGGTATCCATTCTAATTCATTCGTACTATCCATTCTAATTCCTTCGTACGATCCATTCTAATTCCTTCGTACGATCCATTCTAATTCATTCGTACGATCCATTCTAATTCATTCGTACAATCCATTCTAATTCATTCGCACGATCCATTCGCATTCACTCAAACGATCCATTCTAATTCATTCATATGATCCATTCTAATTCATTCGCACTAATGTATCCATTCTAATTCATTCGTACGATCCATTCTAATTCATTTGTACGAATGTATCCACTCTAATTCATTCATACGATCCATTCTAATTCATTCGCACGAATGTATCCATTCCAATTCATTCGTACGATCCATTCTAATTCATTCGCACAATCTATTCTAATTCATTCGTACGATCAATTCTAATTCATTAGCATGATCCATTCTAATTCATTCGTACGATCTATTCTATTTCATTCGTACAATCCATTCTTACTCAATCGTATGATCCAGTCTAATCCATTCGTACGATCCATTCTAATTCATTCGTACGATCCATTCTATTTTATTCATACAATCCATTCTATTTCATTCATACGATCCATTCTATTTCATTCGTACGATCCATTCTATTTCGTTCATACGATCTATTCTAATTCATTCGCACGATCTAATCTATTTCATTCGTACAATCCATTCTAATTCATTCATACGATCCAATCTAATTCATTCATACGATCCATTCTAATTCGTTTGTACGATCCTTTCTAATTCCTTCGTACGATCCTTTCTATTTCATTCGTATGACCCATTCTAATTCATAAGTACGATCCATTCTAATTCATTCAAACGATCCATTCTAATTCATTCGTACGATCCATTCTAATTCATTCGCACGATCCATTCTAATTCATTCGTACGAATGTATCCACTCTAATTCATTCATACGATCCATTCTAATTCATTCGTATGATCCATTCTATTTCATTCGTATGATCCATTCTAATTCCTTCGTACGATCCATTCTTATTCATTCCCATGAATGTATCCATTCTAATTCATACGTAAGATCCATTCTAATTCATTTATACGATCCAATCTAATTCATTCATACAATCCATTCTAATTCATTCGCATGAATTTATCCATTCTAACTCGTTCGTACGATCCATTCGAATTCATTCGCACGAATGTATCCATTCTAATTCATTCGTACGATCCATTCCGTGCGAATGGATTAGAATGCATCGTACGAATGAATTAGAATGGATATATTCGTGCAAATGAATTAGAATAGATCGTACGAATGAATTAGAATAGATCGTACGAATGAATTAGAATGGATTGTATGAATGAATTAGGTTAGATCGTATAAATGAATTAGAATGGATCGTACGAATGAATTAGAATGGATTATATGAATGAAATAGAATGGATCATACGAATGAAATAGAATGGATCGTACGAAGGAATTAGAATGGATCGTATGAATGAATTAGAGTGGATACATTCGTGCGAATGAATTCGAATAGATCGTGCGAATGAATTAGAATGGATTGTACGAATGAATTAGAATGGATTGTACGAATAAAATAAAATGGATCGTACGAATGAATTTGAATGGATACATTCGTGCAAAAGAAATAGAATGGATTGTATGAATGAATTAGAATGGATCGTGTGAATGAATTAGAATGGATCATACGAATGAATTAGAATGGATACATTCGTGTGAATGAATTAGAATGGATCGTGCGAATGAATTAGAATGGATCGTACGAATGAATTAGAATGGATCGTATGAATGAATTAGAATGGATCGTGCGAATGAATTAGAATGGATCATACGAATGAATTAGAATGGATCGTATGAATGAATTAGAATGGATCGTACGAATGAATTAGAATAGATCGTACGAATGAATTAGAATGGATACGAATGGATCGTACGAATGAGTAAGAATGGATCGTACGAATGAAATAGAATGGATTGTACGAATGAATTAGAATGGATACATTCGTGCGAATGAATTAGGATGGATCGTATGAATGAATTAGAATAGATTGTGCGAATGAATTAGAATGGATCGTACGAATGAATTAGAATGGATACATTCATGCGAATGAATTAGAATGGATCGTATGAATGAATTAGAATGGATCGTATGAGTGAATTAGAATGGATACGAAGGAATTAGAATGGATCGTACGAAGGAATTAGAATGGAGAATGGATCGTGCGAATGAATTAGAATGGATCGTGCGATAAGAATGGATCGTACGAATGAAATAGAATAGATCGTACGGATAAATGAATTTGGATCGTGCTAATGAATTAGAATGGATCGTACGAATGAATTAGAATAGATCGTAGTAATGAATTAGAATAGATTGTGCGAATGAATTAGAATGGATCGTACGAATGAATTAGAAAGGATATATTCGTGCGAATGAATTAGAATAGATCGTATGAATGAATTAGATTGGATCGTATTAATGAATTAGAATGGATCGTGCGAATGAATTAGAATGGATCGTACGAATGAATTAGAATAGATAGATTCGTGCGAATGAATTTGAATGGATCGTACGAAGGAACTAGAATGGATCGTACGAAGGAATTAGAATAGATCATACAAAGAAATTAGAATGGATCGTACGAATGAATTAGAATGGATCGTATGAATGAATTAGAATGGATCGTGCAAATGAATTAAAATGGATCGTATGAATGAAATAGAATGGATCGTATGAATTAGAATGGATCGTACGAATGAAATAGAATGGATCGTACGAATGAATTAGAATAGATTGTGCGAATGGATTAGAATGGATCATACGATTGAGTAAGAATGGATTGTACGAATGAAATAGAATAGATCGTACGAATGAATTAGAATGGATCATGCTAATGAATTAGAATTGATCGTACGAATGAATTAGAATAGATTGTGCGAATGAATTAGAATGGATCGTACGAATGAATTGGAATGGATACATTCGTGCGAATGAATTAGAATGGATCGTATGAATGAATTAGAGTGGATACATTCGTACAAATGAATTAGAATGGATCGTACGAATGAATTAGAATGGATACATTCATGCGAATGAATTAGAATGGATCATATGAATGAATCAGAATGGATCGTTTGAGTGAATGCGAAAGGATCGTGCGAATGAATTAGAATGGATTGTACGAATGAATTAGAATGGATCATACGAATGAATTAGAATGGATACATTCGTGCGAATCCATTCTATTTCATTCATACGATCCATTCTAATTCATTCGCACGATCCATTCTAATTCATTCATACGATCCATTCTAATTCATTCGTACGATCCATTCTAATTCATTCGTACGATCCATTCTAATTCATTCGCACAATCTAATCTAATTCATTCGTACGATCCATTCTAATTCATTCGCACGATCCATTCTAATTCAATCATACGATCCATTCTATTTCATTCGTACGATCCATTCTTACTCATTCGTACGATCCATTCTAATTCATTTGCACGAAGGTATCCATTCTAATTCATTCGTACTATCCATTCTAATTCCTTCGTTTGATCCATTCTAATTCCTTCGTACGATCTATTCTAATTCATTCGTACGATCCATTCTAATTCATTCGTACGGTATGATTCTTTATAATTCATTCGTACGATTCATTCAAATTCAATCCATTCTAATTCATTCGTACGATCCATTCTAATTCATTCGTACGATCCATTCTAATTCATTCGTACGATTCATTCTAATTCAATCCATTCTAATTCATTCGTACGATCCCTTCTTACTCATTCGTACGATCCATTCTAATTCATTCGCACGAATGAATCCATTCTAATTCATTCGTATGATCCATTCTAATTCATTCGCATGAATGTATCCATTATAATTCATTCGTACGATCCATTCTATCTCATTCGTACAATCCATTCTATTTCATTCGTACGATCCATTCTAATTCATTCGCACGATCCATTCTAATTCATTCGCATGATCCATTCTAATTCATTCGTACGATCGATTCTAATTCATTCATACGATCCATTCTAATTCATTCATATGATCCATTCTAATTCATTCGCACGATCCATTCTAATTCATTCGCACGATCCATTCTTATTCATTCGCACGAATGTATCCATTCTAATTCATTCGTACGATCCATTCTAATTCATTCGCACAATCTATTCTAATTCATTCATACGATCCATTCTAAATTATTCGCACGATCCATTCTAATTCATTCATACGATCCATTCTAATTCATTCATATAATCCATTCTAATTCATTCGCACGATCCATTCTTACTCATTCGTACGATCCATTCTAATTCATTCGCACGATCCATTCTAATTCATTAATACGATCCATTCTAATTCATTCGCACGATCCATTCTAATTCATTCACACTCATACGATCCATTCTAATTCATTCGTACGAATGTATCCTTTCTAATTCATTCATACGATCCATTCTAATTCATTCACACGAATTAGAATGGATCGTACGAAGGAATTAGAAAGGATCGTACAAATGAATTAGAATGGATCGTATGAATGAAATAGAATAGATCGTACGAATGAATTAGAATGGATCGTATGAATGAATTAGATTGGATCGTATGAATGAATTAGAATGGATTGTACGAATGAAATAGAATATATCGTACGAATGAATTAGAATGGATCGTGCGAATGAATTAGAATGGGTCGTACGAATGAATTAAAATGGATCGTATGAATGAAATAGAATGGATCGTATGAATTAGAATGGATCGTACGAATGAAATAGAATGGATCGTACGAATGAATTAGAATAGATTGTGCGAATGGATTAGAATGGATGATGCGAATTAGAATTGATCGTGCGAATGAATTAGAATTGATCGTACGAATGAATTAGAATAGTTTGTGCGAATGAATTAGAATGGATCGTACGAATGAATTGGAATGGATACATTCGTGCGAATGAATTAGAATGGATTGTATGAATGAATTAGAGTGGATACATTCGCACAAATGAATTAGAATGGATCGTACGAATGAATTAGAATAGATACATTCGTGCGAATGAATTAGAATGGATCATATGAGTGAATTAGAATGGATCGTTTGAGTGAATGCGAATGGATCCTGCGAATGAATTAGAATGGATTGTACGAATGAATTAGAATAGATCGTACGAATGAATTAGAATGGATTCATTCGTGCGAATCCATTCTATTTCATTCGTACGATCCATTCTAATTCATTCGCACGATCCATTCTAATTCATTCATACGATCCATTCTAATTCATTCGTACGATCCATTCTAATTCATTCGTACGATCCATTCCAATTCATTCGCACAATCTATTCTAATTCATTCGTACGATCCATTCTAATTCATTCGCACGATCCATTCCAATTCATTCATACGATCCATTCTATTTCATTCGTACGATCCATTCTTACTCATTCGTACGATCCATTCTAATTCATTTGCACGAAGGTATCCATTCTAATTCATTCGTACTATCCATTCTAATTCCTTCGTACGATCCATTCTATTTCCTTCGTACGATCCATTCTAATTCATTCGTACGATCCATTCTAATTCCTTCGTACGATCCATTCAAATTCATTCGCACGAATCGATCCATTCTAATTCATTCGTACGATCCATTCTAATTCATTCGCACGATCCATTCTAATTCATTAATACGATCCAATCTAATTCATTCATACGATCTATTCTAATTCATTCGCACGAATATATCCTTTCTAATTCATTCGTACGATCCATTCTAATTCATTCGCACAATCTATTCTAATTCATTAGTACGATCCATTCTAATTCATTCGTACGATCCATTCTAATTCATTAGCACGATCCAAATTCATTTATCCGTACGATCTATTCTATTTCATTCGTACGATCCATTCTAATTGAATTAGAATGGATTGAATTAGAATGGATCGTACGAATGAATTAGAATGGATCGTACGAATGAATTAGAATGGATTGAATTAGAATGAATCGTACGAATGAATTAGAATGAATCATACCGTACGAATGAATTAGAATGGATCATACGAAGGAATTAGAATGGATCGTACGAATGAATTAGAATGGATCGTACGAATGAATTAGAATGGATCGTACGAAGGAATTAGAATGGATCGTATGAAGGAATTAGAATGGATTGTACGAATGAATTAGAATGGATACCTTTGTGCAAATGAATTAGAATGGATCGTGCGAATGAATTAGAAAGGATACATTCGTGCGAATGAATTAGAATGGATCGTATGAGTGTGAATGAATTAGAATGGATCATGCGAATGAATTAGAATGGATCGTATTAATGAACTAGAATGGATCGTGCGAATGAATTAGAATGGATCGTACGAATGAGTAAGAATGGATCGTGCGAATGAATTAGAATGGATTGTACGAATGAATTAGAATTGATCGTACGAATGAATTAGAATGGATACATTCGTGCGAATCCATTCTATTTCATTCGTACGATCCATTCTAATTCATTCGCACGATCCATTCTAATTCATTCATACGATCCATTCTAATTCATTTGTACGATCCATTCTAATTCATTCATACGATCCATTCTAATTCATTCGCATAATCTATTCTAATTCATTCGTACGATCCATTCTAATTCATTCGCACGATCCATTCTAATTGATTCATACGATCCATTCTATTTCATTCGTACGATCCATTCTTACTCATTCGTACGATCCATTCTAATTCATTTGCACGAAGGTATCCATTCTAATTCATTCGTACTATCCATTCTAATTCCTTCGTACGATCCATTCTAATTCCTTCGTACGATCCATTCTAATTCATTCGTACGATCCATTCTAATTCATTCGTACGATCCATTCTAATTCCTTCGTATGATCCATTCTAATTCATTCGTACGATTCATTCTAATTCAATCCATTCTAATTCATTCGTACGATCCATTCTAATTCATTCGTACGATCCATTCTAATTCATACGTACGATTCATTCTAATTCAATCCATTCTAATTCATTCGTACGATCCATTCTTACTCATTCGTACGATCCAATCTAATTCATTCGCACGAATGAATCCATTCTAATTCATTCGTATGATCCATTCTAATTCATTCGCATGAATGTATCCATTCTAATTCATTCGTACGATCCATTCTATCTCATTCGTACAATCCATTCTATTTCATTCGTACGATCCATTCTAATTCATTCGCACAATCCATTCTAATTCTTTCGCATGATCCATTCTAATTCATTCGTACGATCGATTCTAATTCATTCATACGATCCATTCTAATTCATTCGCACGAATGTATCCATTCTAATTCATTCGTACGATCCATTCTAATTCATTAATGAATTAGAATGGATACATTCATGCGAATGAATTAGAATGGATCATATGAATGAATTAGAATGGATTCATTCGTGCGAATGAATTAGAATGGATCGTACGAATGAGTAAGAATGGATCGTACGAATGAATTAGAATGGATTGAATTAGAATGAATCGTACGAATGAATTAGAATGGATCGTACGAATGAATTAGAATGGATCGTACGAATGAATTAGAATGGATTGAATTAGAATGAATCGTACGAATGAATTAGAATGAATCATACCGTACGAATGAATTAGAATGGATCATACGAAGGAATTAGAATGGATCGTACGAATGAATTAGAATGGATCGTACGAAGGAATTAGAATGGATAGTACGAATGAATTAGAATGGATACCTTCGTGCAAATGAATTAGAATGGATCGTACGAATGAGTAAGAATGGATCGTACGAATGAAATAGAATGGATCGTATGAATGAATTAGAATGGATCGTGCGAATGAATTAGAATAGATTGTGCGAATGAATTAGAATGGATCGTACGAATGAATTAGAATGGATTGTACGAATGAATTAGAATGGATCGTATGAATGAATTAGAATGGATCGTGCGAATGAATTAGAATGGATCGTACGAATGAAATAGAATGGATTCGCACGAATGTATCCATTCTAATTCATTCGTACGATCCATTCTAATTCATTCATACGATCCAATCTAATTCATTCATACGATCCATTCTAATTCATTCGCACGAATGTATCCATTCTAATTCATTCGCACGATCCATTCTAATTCATTCATACAATCCATTCTAATTCATTCGTACGATCCATTCTAATTCATTCGCACAATCTATTCTAATTCATTCATACGAACCATTCTAATTCGTTTGTACGACCTTTCTAATTCCTTCGTACGATCCATTCTATTTCATTCGTATGACCCATTCTAATTCATAAGTACGATCCATTCTAATTCATTCAAATGATCCATTCTAATTCATTCGTACGATCCATTCCAATTCATTCGCATGATCCATTCTAATGAATTAGAATGGATCGTATTAATGAATTAGAATGGATCGTGCGAATGAATTAGAATGGATCGTGCGAATGAATTAGAATGGATCATATGAATGAATTAGAATGGATCGTATGAATGAATTAGAATCGATCGTACGAATGAATTAGAATGGATCATGCGAATGAATTAGAATGGATCGTGCGAATGAATTAGAATGGATCGTACGAATGAAATAGAATGGATTGTATGAATGAGATAGAATGGATCGTACAAATGAATTAGAATTGATACATTCATGCGAATGAATTAGAATGGATCATACGAATGAATTAGAATGGATTCATTCGTGCGAATACATTAGAATGGATCGTATGAATGAATTAGAATGGATTGTATGAATGAATTAGAATGGATCGTACGAAGGAATTAGAATGGATTGTATGAATGAATTAGAATAGATCGTATGAATGAATTAGAATGGATCTTACGAATGAATTAGAATGGATCGTATGAATTAGAATGGATCGTATGAAGGAATTAGAATGGATCGTATGAATGAATTAGATTGGATCGTATTAATGAATTTGAATGGATCGTATGAATGAATTAGATTGGATCGTATGAATGAATTAGAATAGATCTTGCGAATGAATTAGAATGGATCATACGAATGAAATAGAATGGATTGTATGAATGAATTAGAATAGATTGTGCGAATGAATTAGAATGGATCGTACGAATGAATTAGAATGGATCATATTAATGAATTAGAATGGATCGTATGAATGAATTAGAATGGATCGTGCGAATAAATTAGAATGGATCGTACGAATGAATTAGAATGGATCGTACGAATGAATTAGAATGGATCGTACGAATGAATTAGAATGGATCGTGAATTAGAATGGATCGTACGAATGAATTAGAATGGATTATGCGAATGAATTAGAATGGATCGTACGAATGAATTAGAATGGATCGTACGAATGAATTAGAATGGATCGTACGAATGAATTAGAATGGATCGTACGAATGAATTAGAATGGATCGTACGAATGAATTAGAATGGATCGTATGAATGAGTTAGAATGGATCGTGCGAATGAATTAGAATGGATCATGCAAATGAATTAGAATGGATCGTACGAATGAATTAGAATGGATCGTACTAATGAATTAGAATAGATTGTGCGATTGAATTAGAATGGATCGTACAAATGAATTAGAAAGGATATATTCGTGCGAATGAATTAGAATATATCGTATGAATGAATTAGATTGCATCGTATTAATGAATTAGAATGGATCGTGCGAATGAATTAGAATGGATCGTACGATTGAATTAGAATGGATAGATTCGTGCGAATGAATTTGAATGGATCGTACGAATGAATTAGAATGGATAGATTCGTGCGAATGAATTTGAATGGATCGTACAAAGGAATTAGAATGGATCGTACGAAGGAATTAGAATAGATCATACGAAGAAATTAGAATGGATCGTACGAATGAATTAGAATGGATCGTATGAATGAATTAGAATGGATCGTGCGAATGAATTAAAATGGATCGTATGAATGAAATAGAATGGATCGTATGAATTAGAATAGATCGTACGAATGAAATAGAATGGATCGTACGAATGAATTAGAATAGATTGTGCGAATGGATTAGAATGGAAGGAATTAGAATGGATCGTACGAATGAATTAGAATGGATCGTGCGAATGAATTAGAATGGATCGTACGAATGAGTAAGAATGGATCGTGCGAATGAATTAGAATGGATCATATGAATGAATTAGAATGGATCGTATGAATGAATTAGAATGGATCGTACGAATGAATTAGAATGGATCATGTGAATGAATTAGAATGGATCGTGCGAATGAATTAGAATGGATCGTACGAATGAAATAGAATGGATTGTACGAATGAGATAGAATGGATCGTATGAATGAATTAGAATGGATACATTCATGCGAATGAATTAGAATGGATCATACGAATGAATTAGAATGGATTCATTCGTGCGAATAAATTAGAATGGATCGTATGAATGAATTAGAATGGATCGTATAAATGAATTAGAATGGATCGTACGATGGAATTAGAATGGATTGTATGAATGAATTAGAATAGATCGTATGAATGAATTAGAATGGATCTTACGAATGAATTAGAATGGATCGTATGAATTAGAATGGATCGTACGAAGGAATTAGAATGGATCGTATGAATGAATTAGATTGGATCGTATTAATGAATTTGAATGGATCGTATGAATGAATTAGATTGGATTGTATGAATGAATTAGAATGGATCTTGCGAATGAATTAGAATGGATCGTACGAATGAAATAGAATGGATTGTATGAATGAATTAGAATAGATCGTGCGAATGAATTAGAATGGATCGTACGAATGAATTAGAATGGATGATATGAATGAATTAGAATGGATCGTATGAATGAATTAGAATGGATTGTGCGAATAAATTAGAATGGATCATATGAATGAATTAGAATGGATCGTATGAATGAATTAGAATGGATCGTACGAATGAATTAGAATGGATCGTACGAAGGAATTAGAATGGATCGTGAATTAGAATGGATCGTACGAATGAATTAGAATGGATACATTCATGCGAATGAATTAGAAGGGATCATATGAACGAATTAGAATGGATCGTTTGAGTGAATGCGAATGGATCGTGCGAATGAATTAGAATGGATTGTACGAATGAATTAGAATTGATCGTATGAATGAATTAGAATGGATACATTCGTACGAATCCATTCTATTTCATTCGTACGATCCATTCTAATTCATTCGCACGATCCATTCTAATTCATTCATACGATCCATTCTATTTCATTCGTACGATCCATTCTAATTCATTCGTACGATCCATTCTAATTCATTCGCACAATCTATTATAATTCATTCGTACGATCCATTCTAATTCATTCGCACGATCCATTCTAATTCATTCATACGATCCATTCTATTTCATTCGTACGATCCATTCTTACTCATTCGTACGATCCATTCTAATTCATTTGCACGAAGGTATCCATTCTAATTCATTCGTACTATCCATTCTAATTCCTTCGTACGATCCATTCTAATTCCTTCGTACGATCCATTCTAATTCATTCGTACTATCCATTCTAATTCCTTCGTACGATCCATTCTAATTCATTCGTACGAAGGTATTAGAATGGATCGTGCGAATGAATTAAAATGGATCATATGAATGAAATAGAATGGATCGTACGAATGAAATAGAATGGATCGTGCGAATGAATTAGAATAGATTGTGCGAATGGATTAGAATGGATCATACGATTGAGTAAGAATGGATTGTACGAATGAAATAGAATAGATCGTACGAATAAATTAGAATGAATCATGCTAATGAATTAGAATTGATCGTACGAATGAATTAGAATAGACTGTGCGAATGAATAAGAATGGATCATGCTAATGAATTAGAATGGATCGTACGAATGAATTAGACTGGATCGTACGAATGAATTAGAATGGATCGTACGAATGAATTAGAATGGATCGTACGAATGAATTAGAATGGATCGTACGAATGAATTAGAATGGATCGTGCGAATGAATTAGAATGGATCGTACGAATGAATTAGAATAGATTGTGCGAATGAATTAGAATGGATCGTACGAATGAATTAGAATGGATACATTCGTGCGAATCCATTCTATTTCATTCGTACGATCCATTCTAATTCATTCGCACGATCCATTCTAATTCATTCGTACGATCCATTCTAATTCATTTATACGATCCATTCTAATTCATTCGTACGATCCATTCTAATTCATTCGTACGATCCATTCTAATTCATTCGCACAATCTATTCTAATTCATTCGCATGAATGTATCCATTCTAATTCATTTGTACGATCCATTCTAATTCATTGGCACAATCTATTCTAATTCATTCGTACAATCCTTTCTAATTCATTCGCACGATCCATTCTAATTCATTCATACGATCCATTCTAATTCATTCGTACGATCCATTCTAATTCATTCGTACGATCCATTCTAATTCATTCGCATAATCTATTCTAATTCATTCGTACGATCCATTCTAATTCATTCGCACGATCCATTCTAATTCATTCATACGATCCATTCTATTTCATTCGTACGATCCATTCTTACTCATTCATACGATCCATTCTAATTCATTTGCACGAAGGTATCCATTCTAATTCATTCGTACTATCCATTCTAATTCCTTCGTACGATCCATTCTAATTCCTTCGTACGATCCATTCTAATTCATTCGTACGATCCATTCTAATTCATTCGTACGATCCATTCTAATTCCTTTGTATGATCCATTCTAATTCATTCGTACGGTATGATGAATTAGAATGGATCGTACGAATGAATTAGAATGGATCGTACGAATGAATTAGAATGGATTGAATTAGAATGAATCGTACGAATGAATTAGAATGAATCATACCGTACGAATGAATTAGAATGGATCGTTCGAATGAATTAGAATAGATTGTGCGAATGAATTAGAATGGATCGTATGAATGAATTAGAATGGATCGTGCGAATAAATTAGAATGGATCGTATGAATGAATTAGAATGGATCGTGCGAATGAATTAGAATGGATCGTATGAATGAAATAGAATGGATCGTATGAATTAGAATGGATTGTACGAATGAATTAGAATGGATCGTGCGTCGTACGAATGAATTAGAATGGATCATATTAATGAATTAGAATGGATCGTATGAATGAATTAGAATGGATCGTGCGAATGAATTAAAATGGATCGTATGAATGAAATAGAATGGATCGTATGAATTAGAATGGATCGTACGAATGAAATAGAATGGATCGTACGAATGAATTAGAATAGATTGTGCGAATGGATTAGAATGGATCATACGATTGAGTAAGAATGGATTGTATGAATGAAATAGAATAGATCGTACAAATGAATTTGAATGGATCGTATGAATGAATTAGAATAGATCGTACGAATGAATTAAAATGGATCGTATAAATGAATTAGAATGGATCGTATTAATGAATTAGAATGGATCGTACGAATGAATTAGAATAGATCGTACGAATGAATTAGAATGGATCTTATGAATGAATTAGAATGGATCGTGCGAATGAATTAGAATGGATCGTACGAATGAAATAGAATGGATTCGCACGAATATATCCATTCTAATTCATTCGTACGATCCATTCTAATTCATTCGTACAATCCATTCTAATTCATTCGCACGATCCATTCGCATTCACTCAAACGATCAATTCTAATTCATTCATATGATCCATTCTAATTCATTCGCACGAATGTATCCATTCTAATTCATTCGTACGATCTATTCTAATTCATTCGCACGATCCATTCTAATTCATTAATACGATCCAATCTAATTCATTCATACAATCTATTCTAATTCAATCGCATGAATATATCCTTTCTAATTCATTCGTACGATCCATTCTAATTCATTCGCACAATCTATTCTAATTCATTAGTACGATCCATTCTAATTCATTCGTACGATCCATTCTAATTCATTAGCACGATCCAAATTCATTTATCCGTACGATCTATTCTATTTCATTCGTACGATCCATTCTTATCGCACGATCCATTCTAATTCATTCGCACGATCCATTCTCCATTCTAATTCCTTCGTACGATCCAGTCTAATTCCTTCGTATCCATTCTAATTCACTCATATGATCCATTCTAATTCATTCATACGATCCATTCTAATTCATTCGTATGAATGTATCCATTCTAATTCATTCGTACGATCCATTCTAATTCATTCGCACAATCTATTCTAATTCATTCATACGATCCATCCTAATTCATTCGCACGAATGTATCCATTCTAATTCATTCGTACAATCCTTTCTATTTCATTCGTACGATCCATTCTTACTCATTCGTACGATCCATTCGTATCCATTCTAATTCATTCGTACGATCTATTCTAATTCATTCGTACGATCCATTCTAATTCATTAATACGATCCAATCTAATTCATTCATACGATCCATTCTAATTCATTCGTACGATCCATTCTAATTCATTCGCACGATCCATTCGAATTCATTCGCACGATCCATTCTAATTCATTCATACGATCCATTCTAATTCATTCGTACGATCCATTCTAATTCATTCGCACGATCCACTCTAATTCATTCGCACAAATGTATCCAATCTAATTCATTCGTATGATCTATTCTAATTCATTCACACGATCCATTCTAATTCATTCATACAATCCATTCTATTTCTTTTGCACGAATGTATCCATTCTAATTCATTCGTATGAATGAATTAGATTGGATCTTATTAATGAATTAGAATGGATACATTCGTGCGAATAAATTAGAATGCATCGTATTAATGAATTAGAATGGATCGTACGAATGAATTAGAATGGATCGTGCTAATGAATTAGAATGGATCGTGCGAATGAATTAGAATGGATCGTGCGAATGAATTAGAATGGATCGTACGAATGAATTAGAATGGATCGTATGAATGAATTAGAATGGATCGTTCGAATGAATTAGAATAGATTGTGCGAATGAATTAGAATGGATCGTACGAATGAATTAGAAAGGATACATTCGTGCGAATGAATTAGAATGGATCGTATGAGTGTGAATGAATTAGAATGGATCGTGCGAATGAATTAGAATGGATCGTATTAATGAATTAGAATGGATCATGCGAATGAATTAGAATGGATCGTACGAATGAGTAAGAATGGATCGTGCGAATGAATTAGAATGGATCGTATGAATGAATTAGAATGGATCGTATGAATGAATTAGAATGGATCGTATGAATGAATTAGAATGGATACATTCGTGCGAATGAATTAGAATTAGAATGAATTGGAATGGATCGTACGAAGGAATTAGAATGGATCGTACTATCCATTCTAATTCCTTCGTACGATCCATTCTAATTCCTTCGTACGATCCATTCTAATTCCTTCGTACGATCCATTCTAATTCATTCCCATGAATGTATCCATTCTAATTGATACGTACGATCCATTCTATTACATTCGTATGATCCAATCTAATTCATTCATACGATCCATTCTACGATCCATTCTAATTCATTCGTACGTTCCATTCTAATTCATTAGCACGATCAATGCTAATTCATTCGTACGAATTAGATTGGATCGTATGAATGAATTAGATTGGATCGTATTAATGAATTTGAATGGATCGTATGAATGAATTAGATTGGATCGTATGAATGAATTAGAATGGATCGTACGAATGAGTAAGAATGGATCGTACGAATGAATTAGATTGGATTGAATTAGAATGAATCGTACGAATGAATTAAAATGGATCGTACGAATGAATTAGAATGGATCGTGCGAATGAATTAGAATGGATCGTACGAATGAAATAGAATGGATTGTACGAATGAGATAGAATGGATCGTACGAATGAATGAGAATGGATACATTCATGCGAATGAATTAGAATGGATCATACGAATGAATTATAATGGATTCATTCGTGCGAATGAATTAGAATGGATCGTACGAATGAGTAAGAATGGATCGTACGAATGAATTAGAATGGAGTGAATTAGAATGAATCGTACGAATGAATTAGAATGGATCGTACGAATGAATTAGAATGGATACCTTCGTGCAAATGAATTAGAATGGATCGTACGAATGAGTAAGAATGGATCGTACGAATGAAATAGAATGGATCGTATGAAATGAATTAGAATGGATCGTGCGAATGAATTAGAATGGATCATACGAATGAATTAGAATAGATTGTGCGAATGAATTAGAATGGATCGTACGAATGAATTAGAATGGATCGTACGAATGAATTAGAATGGATCGTATGAATGAATTAGAATGGATCGTGCGAATGAATTAGAATGGATCGTACGAATGAAATAGAATGGATTCGCACGAATGTATCCATTCTAATTCATTCGTACGATCCATTCTAATTCATTCATATAATCCATTCTAATTCATTCGCACGATCCATTCGCATTCACTCAAACGATCCATTCTAATTCATTCATATGATCCATTCTAATTCATTCGCACAAATGTATCCATTCTAATTCATTCGTACGATCCATTCTAATTTATTTGTACGAATGTATCCACTCTAATTCATTCATACGATCCATTCTAATTCATTCGCACGAATGTATCCATTCCAATTCATTCGTACGATCCATTCTAATTCATTCGCACAATCTATTCTAATTCATTCGTACGATCAATTCTAATTCATTAGCATGATCCATTCTAATTCATTCGTACGATCTATTCTATTTCATTCGTACAATCCATTCTTACTCAATCGTATGATCCATTCTAATCCATTCGCACAGTCTATTCTAATTCATTCGTACGATCCATTCTATTTCATTCGTACGATCCATTCTAATTCATACGATCCATTCTATTTCATTCATACGATCCATTTTAATTTATTCGCATGATCCATTCTAATTCATTCATACGATCCATTCTAATTCATTCGTATGATCCATTCTAATTTCTTCGTATGATCTTTTCTAATTCCTTCGTACGATCCATTCTAATTCCTTCGTACGATCCATTCAAATTCATTCGCACAAATCTATCCATTCTAATTCATTCGTACGATCCATTCTAATTCATTCGCACGATCCATTCTAATTCATTAATACGATCCAATCTAATTCATTCATACGATCTATTCTAATTCATTCGCACGAATATATCCTTTCTAATTCCTTCGTACGATCCATTCTAATTCATTCGCACAATCTATTCTAATTCATTAGTACGATCCATTCTAATTCATTCGTACGATCCATTCTAATTCATTAGCATGATCCATATTCATTTATCCGTACGATCTATTCTATTTCATTCGTATGATCCATTCTTATCGCACGATCCATTCTAATTCATTCGCACGATCCATCTTCCATTCTAATTCATTCGTACGATCCATTCTAATTCCTTCGTATCCATTCTAATTCACTCATACGATCCATTCTAATTCATTCATACGATCCATTCTAATTCATTCGCATGAATGTATCCATTCTAATTCATTCGTACGATCCATTCTAATTCATTCGCACAATCTATTCTAATTCATTCATACGATCCATCCTAATTCATTCGCACGAATGTATCCATTCTAATTCATTCGTACAATCCATTCTATTTCATTCGTACGATCCATTCTTGCTCATTCGTACGATCCATTAGTATCCATTCTAATTCATTCGTATGATCTATACTAATTCATTCGTACGATCCATTCTAATTCATTAATACGATCCAATCTAATTCATTCATACGATCTATTCTAATTCATTCGTACGATCCATTCTAATTCATTAATACGATCCAATCTAATTCATTCGTACGATCCATTCGTATCCATTCTAATTCATTCATACGATCTATTCTAATTCATTCGTACGATCCATTCTAATTCATTAATACGATCCAATCTAATTCATTCGCCCGATCCATTCTAATTCATTCATACGATCCATTCTAATTCATTCGTACGATCCATTTTAATTCATTCGTACGATCCATTCTAATTCATTCGCACGATCCATTCTAATTCATTCGCACGAATGTATCCATTCTAATTCATTCGTATGATCCATTCTAATTCATTCACACGATCCATTCTAATTCATTCATACAATCCATTCTATTTCTTTTGCACGAATGTATCCATTCTAATTCATTCGTACGATCCATTCTATTTCATTCGTACGATCCATTCTAATTCATTCGTACAATCCATTCTAATTCATTCGCACGATCTATTCGAATTCATTCGCACGATTGTATCCACTCTAATTCATTCATACGATCAATTCTAATTCCTTCGTACGATCCATTCTATTTCATTCGTATGATTCATTCTATTTCATTCATATAATCCATTCTAATTCATACGTAAGATCCATTCTAATTCATTCGCACAATCTATTCTTACGAATGGATCGTATGAATGAATTAGAATCGATCGTGCGAATGAATTAGAATGGATCGTACGAATGAATTAGAATAGATTGTGCGAATGAATTAGAATGGATCGTACGCATGAATTAGAATGGATCGTACGAATGAATTAGAATGGATCGTATGAATGAATTAGAATGGACCGTGCGAATGAATTAGAATGGATCGTACGAATGAAATAGAATGGATTCGCACGAATGTATCCATTCTAATTCATTCGCACGATCCATTCTAATTCATTCATACGATCCATTCTATTTCATTCGTACGATCCATTCTTACTCATTCGTACGATCCATTCTAATTCATTTGCACGAAGGTATCCATTCTAAACCATTCGCATTCACTCAAACGACCCATTCTAATTTATTCGTACGGTCCATTCTAATTCCTTCGTACGATTCGTGCAAATGAATTAGAATGGATCGTACGAATGAGTAAGAATGGATCGTACGAATGAAATAGAATGGATCGTGCGAATGAATTAGAATAGATCGTACGAATGAATTAGAATGGATACATTCGTGCGAATGAATTAGAATGGATCATACGAAGGATTTAGAATGGATTGTACAAATGAATTAGAATGGATCGTACGAATGAATTAGAATGGATCGTACGAATGAATTAGAATGGATCGTATGAATGAATTAGATTGGATCGTATAAATGAATTATAATGGATCGTACGAATCAATTAGAATGGATCGTGCTAATGAATTAGAATGGATCATGCGAATGAATTAGAATGGATCGTGCAAATGAATTAGAATGGATCGTACGAATGAATTAGAATGGATCGTACGAATGAATTAAAATGGATCGTTCGAATGAATTAGAATAGATTGTGCGAATGAATTAGAATGGATCGTACGAATGAATTAGAATGGATCGTGCGAATAAATTAGAATGGATCGTATTAATGAATTAGAATGGATCGTGCGAATGAATTAGAATATGGATCGTACGAAGGAATTAGAATGGATCGTACGAATGAATTCGAATGTATCCTTTCTAATTCATTCGTACGATCCATTCTAATTCCTTCGTACGATCCATTCTAATTCATTCGTACGATCCATTCTAATTCATTCGAACGATCCATTCTAATTCATTCGTGCGAATGAATTAGAATGGATTCATTCGTGCGAATGAATTAGAATGGATCGTACGAATGAGTAAGAATGGATCGTACGAATGAATTAGAATGGATTGAGTTGATACATTCGTGCGAATGAATTAGAATGGATCGTATGAATGAATTAGATTGGATCGTATGAATGAATTATAATGGATCATGTGAATGAATTAGAATAGATCATACGAATGAATTAGAATGGATCGTACGAATGAATTAGAATGGATACATTCGTGCAAAAGAATTAGAATGGATTGTATGAATGAATTAGAATGGATCGTGCGAATAAATTAGAATGGACACATTCGTGCGAATGAATTAGAATGGATCGTATGAATGAATTAGATTGGATCGTTTGAATGAATTAGAATGGATCGTGCGAATGAATTAGAATGGATCGTACGAATGAATTAGAATGGATCATTTGAATGAATTAGAATGGATCGTACTTATGAATTAGAATGGGTCATACGAATGAAATAGAATGGATCGTACGAAGGAATTAGAAAGGATCGTACAAACGAATTAGAATGGATCGTATGAATGAAATAGAATAGATCGTACGAATGAATTAGAATGGATCGTATGAATGAATTAGATTGGATCGTATGAATGAATTAGAATGGATTGTACGAATGAAATAGAATAGATCGTACGAATGAATTAGAATGGATCGTGCGAATGAATTAGAATGGGTCGTATGAATGAATTAGAATGGATACACGATCCAGATCCATTCTAATTCATTCGCACAATCTATTCTAATTCATTCGTAGGATCCATTCTAATTCATTACTACGATCCATTCTAATTCATTCATATGATCCATTCTAATTCATTCATACGATCCAATCTAATTCATTCATACGATCCATTCTAATTCATTCGTACGATCTATTCTATTTCTTTCATACAATCCATTCTAATTCGTTTGTACGATCCTTTCTAATTCCTTCGTACGATCCATTCTATTTCATTCGTATGACCCATTCTAATTCATAAGTACGATCCATTCTAATTCATTCAAATGATCCATTCTAATTCATTCGTACAATCCATTCTAATTCATTCATACGATCCATTCTAATTCATTCGTATGATCCATTCTAATTCATTCATACGATCCATTCTAATTCATTCATACGATCTAATCTAATTCATTCATACGATCCATTTTAATTCATTCGCACGAATGCATCCATTCTAATTCATTCGCACGATCCATTCTAATTCATTCATACAATCCATTCTAATTCTTTTGCACAAATGTATCCATTCTAATTCATTCGTACGATCCATTCGAATTCATTCGTATGATCTATTCTAATTCATTCGCATGATCCATTATAATTCATTCATACGATCCAATCTAATTCATTCATACGATCCATTCTAATTCATTCGCACGAATGTATCAACTCTAATTCATTCGTACGATCCATTCTAATACATTCATACATGTACGAATGAATTAGAATGGATACATTCGTGCGAATGAATTAGAATGGATCGTATGAATGAATTAGATTGGATTGTATGCATGAATTAGAATGGATCGTGCGAATGAATTAGAATGGATCGTATGAATGAATTAGAATGGATCGAACGAATGAATTAGAATGGATACATTCGTGCAAAAGAATTAGAATGGATTGTCTGAATGAATTAGAATGGATCGTGCGAATGAATTAGAATGGATCGTACGAATGAATTAGAATGGATACATTCGTGCGAAAGAATTAGAATAGATCGTATGAATGAATTAGAATGGATCGTATGAATGAAATAGAATGGATCGTACGAATGAATTAGAATGGATCGTGCGAATGAATTAGAATGGATCGTACGAATGAATTAGAATGGATCGTACGAAGGAATTAGAATGGATCGTACGAATGAATTAGAAAGGATACATTCGAATTCATTCGTACGATCCATTCTAATTCCTTCGTACGATCCATATTCTAATTCATTCGCACGATCCATTCTAATTCATTCGCACGATCCATTCTAATTCATTCATACGATCCATTCTAATTCATTCATACAATCCATTCTAATTCATTCTAATTTATTCGTATATGAGTGGATCGTTTTTTTTCTTGCTAATGAATTAGAATGGATCGTACGAATAAATTAGAATGGATACATTCATGCGAAAGAATTAGAATGGATCGTATGAATGAATTAGATTGGATCGTATAAATGAATTAGAATGGATCGTACGAATGAATTAGAATGGATCGTGCTAATGAATTAGAATGGATCGTGCGAATGAATTAGAATGGATCGTGCGAATGAATTAGAATTGACCGTACGAATGAATTAGAATGGATCGTACGAATGAATTAGAATGGATCGTTCGAATGAATTAGAATAGATTGTGCGAATGAATTAGAATGGATCGTACGAATGAATTAGAAAGGATACATTCGTGCGAATGAATTAGAATGGATCGTATGAGTGTGAATGAATTAGAATAGATCGTGCGAATGAATTAGAATGGATCGTATTAATGAATTAGAATGGATCATGCGAATGAATTAGAATGGATCGTACGAATGAGTAAGAATGGATCGTGCGAATGAATTAGAATGGATTGTACGAATGAATTAGAATGGATCGTACAAATGAATTAGAATGGATACATTCGTGCGAATCCATTCTATTTCATTCATACGATCCATTCTAATTCATTCGCACGATCCATTCTAATTCATTCATACGATCCATTCTAATTTATTCGTACGATCCATTCTAATTCATTCGTACGACCCATTCTAATTCATTCGCACAATCTATTCTAATTCATTCGTACGATCCATTCTAATTCATTCGCACGTTCCATTCTAATTCATTCATACGATCCATTCTATTTCATTCGTACGATCCATTCTTACTCATTCGTACGATCCATTCTAATTCATTTGCACGAAGGTATCCATTCTAATTCCTTCGTACTATCCATTCTAATTCCTTCGTACGATCCATTCTAATTCATTCGTACGATCCATTCTAATTCATTCGTACGATCCATTCTAATTCCTTCGTATGATCCATTCTAATTCATTCGTACGATCCATTCTTACTCATTCGTACGATCCATTCTAATTCATTCATACGATCCAATCTAATTCATTCATACGATCCATTCAAATTCATTAATACGATCCAATCTAATTCATTCATACGATCCATTCTAATTCCTTCGTACGATCCATTCTAATTCATACGATCCATTCTAATTCATTCGTAAGATCCATTCTAATTCATTCATACGATCTATTCTAATTCATTCATACAATCCATTCTAATTCCTTCGTACGATCCATTCTAATTCATTCATACGATCCATTCTAATTCATTCGTACGATCTATTCTATTTCATTCATACGATCCATTCTAATTCATTAATACGATCCATTCTAATTCATTCGCACGATCCATTCTAATTCATTCACACTCATACGATCCATTCTAATTCATTCGTACGAATGAATTAGAGTGGATACATTCATACAAATGAATTAGAATGGATCGTATGAATAAATTAGAGTGGATACATTCGTACAAATGAATTAGAATGGATCGTACGAATGAATTAGAATGGATACATTCGTGCGAATGAATTAGAATGGATCATATGAATGAATTAGAATGGATCGTTTGAGTGAATGCGAATGGATCGTGCGAATGAATTAGAATGGATTGTACGAATGAATTAGAATGGATCGTACGAATGAATTAGAATGGATACATTTGTGCGAATCCATTCTATTTCATTCGTACGATCCATTCTAATTCATTCGCACGATCCTTTCTAATTCATTCATACGATCCATTCTAATTCATTCGTACGATCCATTCTAATTCATTCGTACGATCCATTCTAATTCATTCGCACAATCTATTCTAATTCATTCGTACGATCCATTCTAATTCATTCGCACGATCCATTCTAATACATTCATACGATCCATTCTATTTCATTCGTACGATCCATTCTTACTCATTCGTACGATCCATTCTAATTCATTTGCACGAAGGTATCCATTCTAATTCATTCGTACTATCCATTCTAATTCCTTCGTACGATCCATTCTAATTCCTTCGTACGATCCATTCTAATTCATTCGTACGATCCATTCTAATTCCTTCGTACGATCCATTCTAATTCATTCGTACGGTATGATTCATTCTAATTCATTCGTACGATTCATTCTAATTCAATTCATTCTAATTCATTCATACGATCCATTCTAATTCATTCGTACGATCCATTCTAATTCATTCGTACGATTCATTCTAATTCAATCCATTCTAATTCATTCGTACGATCCATTCTTACTCATTCGTACGATCCATTCTAATTCATTTGCACGAATGAATCCATTCTAATTCATTCGTATGATCCATTCTAATTCATTCGCATGAATGTATCCATTCTAATTCATTCATACGATCCATTCTATCTCATTCGTACAATCCATTCTATTTCATTCGTACGATCCATTCTAATTCATTCGCACGATCCATTCTAATTCATTCGGATGATCCATTCTAATTCCTTCGTACGATCCATTCTAATTCATTCATACGATCCATTCTAATTCATTCGTACGATCTATTCTATTTCATTCATACGATCCATTCTAATTCATTAATACGATCTATTCTAATTCATTCGCACGATCCATTCTAATTCATTCACACTCATACGATCCATTCTAATTCATTCGTACGAATGAATTAGAGTGGATACATTCGTACAAATGAATTTGAATGGATCGTATGAATGAATTAAAGTGGATACATTCGTACAAATGAATTAGAATGGATCGTACGAATGAATTAGAATAGATACATTCGTGCGAATGAATTAGAATGGATCATATGAATGAATTAGAATGGATCGTTTGAGTGAATGCGAATGGATCGTGCGAATGAATTAGAATGGATTGTACGAATGAATTAGAATGGATCGTACGAATGAATTAGAATGGATACATTCTTGCGAATCCATTCTATTTCATTCGTACGATCCATTCTAATTCATTCGCACGATCCATTCTAATTCATTCATACGATCCATTCTAATTCATTAGTACGATCCATTCTAATTCATTCGTACGATCCATTCTAATTCATTCGCACAATCTATTCTAATTCATTTGTACGATCCATTCTAATTCATTCGCACGATCCATTCTAATTCATTCATACGATCCATTCTATTTCATTCGTACGATACATTCTTACTCATTCGTACGATCCATTCTAATTCATTTGCACGAAGGTATCCATTCTAATTCATTCGTACTATCCATTCTAATTCCTTCGTACGATCCATTCTAATTCCTTCGTACGATCCATTCTAATTCATTCGTACGATCCATTCTAATTGATTCGTACGATCCATTCTAATTCCTTCGTATGATCCATTCTAATTCATTCGTACGGTATGATTCATTCTAATTCATTCGTACGATTCATCCTAATTCAATCCATTCTAATTCATTCGTACGATCCATTCTAATTCATTCGTACGATTCATTCTAATTCAATCCATTCTAATTCATTCGTACGATCCATTCTTACTCATTCGTACGATCCATTCTAATTCATTCACACGAATGAATCCATTCTAATTCATTCGTATGATCCATTCTAATTCATTCGCATGAATGTATCCATTCTAATTCATTCGTACGATCCATTCTATCTCATTCGTACAATCCATTCTATTTCATTCGTACGATCCATTCTAATTCATTCGCACGATCCATTCTAATTCATTCGCATGATCCATTCTAATTCATTCGTACGATCGATTATAATTCATTCATACGATCCATTCTAATTCATTCGCACGAATGTATCCTTTCTAATTCATTCGTACGATCCATTCTAATTCATTCGTACGATCCATTCTAATTCATTCGTGCGAATGAATTAGAATGGATCGTATGAATGAATTAGAATGGATAGTGCGAATGGATTAGAATGGATCGTACGAATGTATTAGAATAGATTGTGCGAATGAATTAGAATGGATCGTACGAATGAATTAAAATGGATCGTATGAATGAATTAGAATGGATCGTACGAATGAATTAGAATGGATCGTACTAATGAATTAGAATAGATTGTGCGAATGAATTAGAATGGATCGTACGAATGAATTAGAAAGGATACATTCGTACAAATGAATTAGAATGGATCGTACGAATGAATTAGAATGGATACATTCGTACAAATGAATTAGAATGGATCGTACGAATGAATTAGAATGGATACATTCGTGCGAATGAATTAGAATGGATCGTACGAATGAATTAGAATAGATCGTTTTAATGAATTAGAATGGATCGTACTTATGAATTAGAATGGGTCGTTTGAGTGAATGCGAATGGATCGTGCGAATGAATTAGAATGGATTGTACGAATGAATTAGAATGGATCGTACGAATGAATTAGACTGGATACATTCGTGCGAATCCATTCTATTTCATTCGTACGATCCATTCTAATTCATTCGTACGATCCATTCTAATTCATTCGTACGATCCATTCTAATTCCTTCGTACGATCCATTCTAATTCATTCGTACGGTATGATTCATTCTAATTCATTCGTACGATTCATTCTAATTCAATCCATTCTAATTCATTCGTACGCTCCATTCTAATTCATTCGTACGATCCATTCTAATTCATTCGTACGATCCATTCTAATTCATTCGTACGATTCGTTCTAATTCTAATTCATTCGTACGATCCATTCTAATTCCTTCGTACGATCCATTCTAATTCATTCGTACGATCCATTCTAATTCATTTGCACGATCCATTCTAATTCATTCGTACGATCCATTCTATTTCATTCATACGATCCATTCTAATTCATTCATACGATCTATTCTAATTCTTTCGCACGAATGTATCCATTCTAATTCATTCGTACGATCCATTCTAATTCATTCGCACGATCCATTCTAATTCATTCATACAATCCATTCTAATTCTTTTGCACGAATGTATCCATTCTAATTCATTCGTTCGATCCATTCTAATTCATTCGTACGATCCATTCTAATTCATTCGCACGATCCATTCTAATTCATGCATACGATCCAATCTAATTCATTCATACGATCCATTCTAATTCATTCGCACGAATGTATCCATTCTAATTCATTCGTACATGTATGAATAGATCGTACGAATGAATTAGAATGGATCGTACGAATGAATTAGAATGGATCGTACGAATGAATTAGAATGGATCGTACGAATGAATTAGGATGGATCGTATGAATGAATTAGAATAGATTGTGCGAATGAATTAGAATGGATCGTACGAATGATTTAGAATGGATACATTCATGCGAATGAAATAGAATGGATCGTATGAATGAATTAGAATGGATCGTATGAATGAATTAGAATGGATCGTGCGAATGAATTAGAATGGATCGTACGAATGAATTAGAATAGATTGTGCGAATGAATTAGAATGGATCGTACGAATGAATTAGAATAGATCGTACGAATGAATTAGAATAGATCGTATGAATGAATTAGAATGGATCTTACGAATGAATTAGAATGGAACGTACGAATAAATTAGAATGGATCGTACGAATGAATTTGAATGGATACATTCGTGCAAATGAATTAGAATGGATACATTCGTGGGAATGAATTAGACTGGATCGTACAAAGGAATTAGAATGGATCATACGAATGAAATATAATGGGTCGTACAAAGGAATTAGAATGGATCGTACGCAGGAATTAGAATGGTTTGTACGAAGGAATTAGAATGGATCGTACGAATGAATTAGAATGGATACATTCGTGCGAATGAATTAGAATGGATCGTACGAATGAATTAGAATGGATACATTCGTGCGAATGAATTAGAATGGATCGTACGAATGAGTAAGAATGGATTGTACGAATGAAATAGAATGGATCGTACGGATGAATTAGAATGGATCGTGCGAATGAATTAGAATGGATCGCACGAATGAGTAAGAATGGATCGTACGAATGAAATAGAATGGATCGTACGGATGAATTAGAATGGATCGTTCGAATGAATTAGAATGGATCGTACGAATGAGTAAGAATGGATCGTATGAATGAATTAGAATGGATCGTGCGAATAAATTAGAATGGATCGAACGAATGAATTAGAATGGATCATACGAATGAATTAGAATGGATCGTATGAATGAATTAGAATGGATCGTGCGAATGAATTAGAATGGATTATATGAATGAAATAGAATGGATCATACGAATGAAATAGAATGGATCGTACGAAGGAATTAGAATGGATCGTATGAATGAATTAGAGTGGATACATTCGTGCGAATGAATTCGAATAGACCGTGCGAATGAATTAGAATGGATTGTACGAATGAATTAGAATGGATCGTACGAATGAAATAGAATGGATCGTACGAATGAATTAGAATGGATACATTCGTGCAAAAGAAATAGAATGGATTGTATGAATGAATTAGAATGGATCGTGTGAATGAATTAGAATGGATCATACGAATGAATTAGAATGGATACATTCATGCGAATGAATTAGAATGGATCGTGCGAATGAATTAGAATGGATCGTACGAATGAATTAGAATGGATACATTCGTGCAAAAGAATTAGAATGGATTGTCCGAATGAATTAGAATGGATCATATGAATGAATTAGAATGGATCGTTTGAATGAATTAGAATGGATCGTATTAATGAATTAGAATGGATCGTATGAATGAATTAGAATAGATCGTACGAATGAATTAGAATAGATTGTGCGAAAGAATTAGAATGGATCGTACGAATGAATTAGAATGGATCGTACGAATGAATTAGAATGGATCGTACGAATGAATTAGAATGGATCGTATGAATGAATTAGAATGGATCGTGCGAATGAATTAGAATGGATTGTACGAATGAATTAGAATGGATCGTACGAATGAATTAGAATGGATCATACGAATGAATTAGAATGGATTGAATTAGAATGAATCGTACGAATGAATTAGAATGAATAATACCGTACGAATGAATTAGAATGGATCATACGAAGGAATTAGAATGGATCGTGCGAATAAATTAGAATGGATCGTATGAATGAATTAGAATAGATTGTGCGAATGAATTAGAATGGATCGTACGAATGAATTAGAATGGATACATTCGTGCGAATGAATTAGAATCGATTGTATGAATGAATTAGAATCGATCGTACGAATGAATTATAATGGATCATGCGAATGAATTAGACTGGATACATTCGTGCGAATGAATTAGAATGGATCATACGAATGAATTAGAATGGATCGTACGAATGAATTAGAATGGATCGTGTGCATGAATTAGAATGAATCGTACGAATGAATTAGAATGGATCGTACGAATGAATTAGAATGGATCGTTCGAATGAATTAGAATAGATTGTGCGAATGAATTAGAATGGATACCTTCGTGCAAATGAATTAGAATGGATCGTACGAATGAGTAAGAATGGATCGTACGAATGAAATAGAATGGATCGTATGAATGAATTAAAATGGATCCTGCGAATGAATTAGAATGGATCGTACGAATGAATTAGAATAGATTATGCGAAAGTATTAGAATGGATCGTACGAATGAATTAGAATGGTTCGTACGAATGAATTAGAATGGATCGTGCGAATGAATTAGAATGGATCGTACGAATGAAATAGAATGGATTCGCACGAATGTATCCATTCTAATTCATTCGTACGATCCATTCTAATTCAATCGTACAATCCATTCTAATTCATTCGCACGATCCATTCTTACTCATTCATACGATCCATTCTGATTCATTCGCACGATCCATTCTAATTCATTAATACGATCCATTCTAATTCATTCGCACGATCCATTCTAATTCATTCACACTCATACGATCCATTCTAATTCATTCGCACGAATGTATCCTTTCTAATACATTCGTACGATCCATTCTAATTCATTCGCACAATCTATTCTAATTCATTCGAACGATCCATTCTAAGTCATTCGTTCGATCCATTCTAATTCATTCGTACGATCCATTCTAATTCATTCGCACGATCCATTCTAATTCATTAATACGATCCAATCTAATTCATTCATACGATCCATTCTAATTCATTCGTACGATCCATTCTAATTCATTCGCACGATCCATTCTAATTCATTCGCACGATCCATTCTAATTCATTTGTACGAATGTAGCCACTCTAATTCATTCATACGATCCATTCTAATTCATTAGCACGAATGTATCCATTCCAATTCATTCGTACGTTCCATTCTATTTCATTCGTACGATCCATTCTAATTCATTCGATCCATTCTAATTCATTCGTACAATCCATTCTAATTCATTCGCACGATCCATTCGCATTCACTCAAACGATCCATTCTAATTCATTCATATGATCCATTCTAATTCATTCGCACGAATGTATCCATTCTAATTCATTCGTATGATCCATTCTAATTCATTCGTACGATCCATTCTAATTCATTCGCACAATCTATTCTAATTCATTCGTACGATCAATTCTAATTCATTAGCATGATCCATTCTAATTCCTTCGTACGATCCATTCTAATTCCTTCGTACGATCTATTCTAATTCATTCGTACGATCCATTCTACTTCATTCATATGATCCATTCTAATTCATTCATATTAATGAATTTGAATGGATCGTATGAATGAATTAGATTGGATCGTATGAATGAATTAGAATGGATCGTACGAATGAAATAGAATGGATTGTATGAATAAATTAGAATGGATCGTACGTATGAATTAGAATGGATCGTGCGAATGAATTAGAATGGATCGTATGAATGAATTAGAGTAGATACATTCGTACGAAGGAATTAGAATGGATCGTACGAATGAATTAGAATGGATCATACGAATGAATTAGAATGGATCGTACGAATGAATTAGAATGGATCGTGCGAATGAATTAGAATGGATCGTACGAATGAATTAGAATGGATCGAACGAATGAATTAGAATGGATGCATTCGTGCAAAAGAATTAGAATGGATTGTATGAATGAATTAGAATGGATCGTGCGAATGAATTAGAATGGATCATACGAATGAATTAGAATGGATACATTCGTGCGAATGAATTAGAATGGATCATACGAATGAATTAGAGTTGATACATTCGTGTGAATGAATTAAAATGGATAATACGAATGAGTAAGAATGGATCGTAGAATTAGAATGGATCGTATGAATGAATTAGAATATATCGTACGAATGAATTAGAATGGATACATTCGTGCGAATGAATTAGAATCTATCGTACGAATGAGTAAGAATGGATCGTACGAATGAAATAGAATGGATCGTACGGATGAATTAGAATGGATCGTGCGAATGAATTAGAATGGATCGTACGAATGAGTAAGAATGGATCGTATGAATGAATTAAAATGGATCGTGCGAATGAATTAGAATGGATCGTACGAATGAGTAAGAATGGATCGTATGAATGAATTAGAATGGATCGTGCGAATAAATTAGAATGGATCGAACAAATGAATTAGAATGGATCATACGAATGAATTAGAATGGATCGTATGAATGAATTAGAATGGATCGTGCGAATGAATTAGAATGGATTATATGAATGAAATAGAATGGATCATACGAATGAAATAGAATGGATCGTACGAAGGAATTAGAATGGATTGTACGAATGAGATAGAATGGATCGTACGAATGAATTAGAATGGATACATTCTTGCGAATGAATTAGAATGGATCATACGAATAAATTAGAATGGATTCGTTCGTGCGAATGAATTAGAATGGATCGTATGAATGAGTAAGAATGGATCGTACGAATAAATTAGAATGGATTGAATTAGAATGAATCGTACGAATGAATTAGAATGGATCGTACGAATGAATTAGAATGGATCGTATTAATGAATTAGAATGGATCGTGCGAATGAATTAGAATGGATCGTACGAATGAGTAAGAATGGATCGTGCGAATGAATTAGAATGGATCATATGAAAGAATTAGAATGGATTGTATGAATGAATTAGTATGGATCGTGCGAATGAATTAGAATGGATACATTCGTGCGAATGAATTAGAATGGATCTTATGAATGAATTAGATTGGATCGTGTGAATGAATTAGAATTGATCGTGCGAATGAATTAGAATGGATCGTACGAATGAATTAGAATGGATCGTACGAATGAATTAGAATGGATCGTATGAATTAGAATGGATCGTACGAAGGAATTAGAATGGATCGTATGAATGAATTAGATTGGATCGTATTAATGAATTTGAATGGATCATATGAATGAATTAGATTGGATCGTATGATCGAATTAGAATGGATCTTGCGAATGAATTAGAATGGATCGTGCGAATGAATTAGAATGGATCGTATGAATGAATTAGAATGGATCGTACGAAGGAATTAGAATGGATCGTAAGAATGAATTAGAATAGATCGTACGAATGAATTAGAATGGATACCAATGGATCGTACGAATGAGTAAGAATGGATCGTACGAATGAAATAGAATGGATCGTACGAATGAATTAGAATGGATTGAATTAGAATGAATCATACAAATGAATTAGAATGGATCGTACGAATGAATTAGAATAGATCGTACGAATGAATTAGAATGGATCGTTCGAATGAATTAGGATGGATAGTACGAATGAATTAGAATGGATACCTTCGTGCAAATGAATTAGAATGGATCGTACGAATGAGTAAGAATGGATCGTACGAATGAAATAGAATGGATCGCATGAATGAATTAGAATGGATCGTGCGAATGAATTAGAATGGATCGTACGAATGAATTAGAATAGATTGTGCGAATGAATTAGAATGGATCGTACGAATGAATTAGAATGGATCGTACGAATGAATTAGAATGGATCGTACGAATGAATTAGAATGGATCGTGCGAATGAATTAGAATGGATCGTACGAATGAAATTAGAATGGATCGTATGAATGAATTAGAATGGATCGTGCGAATAAATTAGAATGGATCGTATGAATGAATTAGAATAGATTGTGCGAAT
Source organism: Chamaelirium japonicum (assembly GCA_947650365.1). Lineage (NCBI taxonomy): Eukaryota > Viridiplantae > Streptophyta > Magnoliopsida > Liliales > Melanthiaceae > Chamaelirium > Chamaelirium japonicum. The sequence goes on along the minus strand of OX393554.1, from coordinate 24,672,713 downwards.
GAAATAGAATGGATTGTACGAATGAGATAGAATGGATCATGCGAATGAATTAGAATGGATCGTGCGAATGAATTAGAATGGATCGTACGAATGAAAGAGAATGGATTGTACGAATGAGATAGAATGGATCGTACGAATGAATTAGAATGGATACATTCATGCGAATGAATTAGAATGGATCATACGAATGAATTAGAATGGATTCATTCGTTCGAATGAATTAGAATGGATCGTACGAATGAGTAAGAATGGATCGTACGAATGAATTAGAATGGATTGAGTTAGAATGAATCGTACGAATGAATTAGAATGGATCGTACGAATGAATTAGAATAGATTGTGTGAATGAATTAGAATGGATCGTACGAATGAATTGGAATGGATACATTTGTGCGAATGAATTAGAATGGATCGTATGAATGAATTAGAGTGGATACATTCGTACAAATGAATTAGAATGGATCGTACGAATGAATTAGAATGGATACATTCGTGCGAATGAATTAGAATGGATCATATGAATGAATTAGAATGGATCGTTTGAGTGAATTAGAATAGATTGTGCGAATGAATTAGAATGGATCGTACGAATGAATTAGAATGGATCGTGTGAATAAATTAGAATGGATCGTATGAATGAATTAGAATGGATCGTGCGAATGAATTAGAATATAGATCGTACGAATGAATTAGAATGGATCGTACGAATGAATTCGAATGTATCCTTTGTAATTCATTCGTACGATCCATTCTAATTCATTCGTACGATCCATTCTAATTCATTCGCACGATCCATTCTAATTCATTTGCACGATCCATTCTAATTCATTCATACAATCCATTCTAATTATTTTGCATGAATGTATCCATTCTAATTCATTCGTACGATCCATTCTAATTCATTCGTACGATCCATTCTAATTCATTCGCACAATCCATTCTAATTCATTCACACTCATACGATCCATTCTAATTCATTCGCACGAATGTATCCTTTCTAATTCATTCGTACGATCCATTCTAATTCATTCGCACAATCTATTCTAATTCATTCGAACGATCCATTCTAAGTCATTCGTACGATCCATTCTAATTCATTCGTACGATCCATTCTAATTCATTCGCACGATCCATTCTATTTCATTCGTACGATCCATTCTAATTCATTCGCACGAATGTATCCATTCCAATTCATTCGTACGATCCATTCTAATTCATTCGCACAATCTATTCTAATTCATTCGTACGATCAATTCTAATTCATTCGCATGTATCCATTCTAATTCATTCATACGATCCATTCTATTTCATTCGTACGATCCATTCTTACTCATTCGTACGATCCATTCTAATTCATTCGTAAGATCCATTCTAATTCATTCGTACGATCCATTCTAATTCATTCGCACAATCTATACGTTCCATTCTAATTCATTCGTAAGATCCATTCTAATTCATTCGCACGATCGTATGAATGAATTAGAGTTGATACATTCGTGTGAATGAATTAAAATGGATAATACGAATGAGTAAGAATGGATCGTAGAATTAGAATGGATCGTATGAATGAATTAGAATAGATACAGACGAATGAATTAGAATGGATCGTATGAATGAATTAGAATGGATCGTGCGAATGACTTAGAATGGATCTGGATCGTGTATCCATTCTAATTCATTCGTACGACCCATTCTAATTCATTCGCACGATCCATTCTAATTCATTCGTACGATCTATTCTAATCCATTCTCCATTCTAATGGATCGTACGAATGAATTAGAATGGATCGTATGAATGAATTAGATTGGATCGTATGAATGAATTAGAATAGATTGTACGAATGAAATAGAATAGATCGTACGAATGAATTAACATGGATCGTACGAATGAATTAGAATGGATCGTATGAATGAATTAAATTGGATCGTATGAATGAATTAGAATGGATTGTACGAATGAAATAGAATAGATCGTATGAATGAATTAGAATGGATCGTGCGAATGAATTAGAATGGGTCGTACGAATGAATTAGAATGGATACACGATCCAGATCCATTCTAATTCATTCGCACAATCTATTCTAATTCATTCGTAGGATCCATTCTAATTCATTCGTACGATCCATTCTAATTCATTCGTACGATCCATTCTAATTCATTCGCACGATCCATTCTAATTCATTCATACGATCCATTCTATTTCATTCGTACGATCCATACTTACTCATTCGTACGATCCATTCTAATTCATTTGCACGAAGGCATCCATTCTAATTCATTCGTACTATCCATTCTAATTCCTTCGTACGATCCATTCTAATTCCTTCGTATGATCCATTCTAATTCATTCGTACGATCCATTCTAATTCATTCGTTCGATCCATTCTAATTCATTCGTACGATCCATTCTAATTCATTCGCACGATCCATTCTAATTCATGCATATGATACAATCTAATTCATTCATACGATCCATTCTAATTCATTTGCATGAATGTATCCATTCTAATTCATTCGCACATGTATGAATGAATTAGAATGGATCATACGAATGAATTAGAATGGATCGTATGAATGAATTAGAATGGATCGTGTGAATGAATTAGAATTGATCGTATGAATGAATTAGAATGGATCGTATGAGTGAATTAGAATGGATACGAAGGAATTAGAATGGATCGTACGAAGGAATTAGAATGGAGAATGGATCGTGCGAATGAATTAGAATGGATCGTACGAATGAATTAGAATGGATCGTACGAATGAATTAGAATGGATCGTACAAAGGAATTAGAATGGATAGTACGAATGAATTAGAATGGATACCTTCGTGCAAATGAATTAGAATGGATCGTACGAATGAGTAAGAATGGATCGTACGAATGAAATAGAATGGATCGTATGAATGAATTAGAATGGATCGTGCGAATGATTTAGAATGGATCGTACGAATGAATTAGAATAGATTGTGCGAATGAATTAGAATGGATCGTACGAATGAATTAGAATGGATCGTTCGAATGAATTAGAATGGATCGTATATATGAATTAGAATGGATCGTGCAAATGAATTAGAATGGATCGTACGAATGAAATAGAATGGATTCGCACGAATGTATCCATTCTAATTCATTCGTACGATCCATTCTAATTCATTCGTACAATCCATTCTAATTCATTCGCACGATCCATTCGCATTCACTCAAACGATCCATTCTAATTCATTCATATGATCCATTCTAATTCATTCGTACGATCCATTCTAATTCATTCGTACGATCCATTCTAATTCTTTCGCACAATCTATTCTAATTCATTCGTACGATCCATTCTAATTCATTCGCATGATCCATTCTAATTCATTCATACGATCCATTCTATTTCAATCTAATTCATTCGTACGATCTATTTTATTTCATTCGTACAATCCATTCTAATTCAATCATACGATCCAATCTAATTCATTCGTACGATCCATTCTAATTCATTCGTACGATTCATTCTAATTCAATCCATTCTAATTCATTCGTACGATCCATTCTCACTCATTCGTACGATCCAAATTCATTTATCCGTACGATCTATTCTATTTCATTCGTACGATCCATTCTTCTCGCACGATCCATTCTAATTCATTCGCACGATCCATTCTCCATTCTAATGGATCGTACGAATGAATTAGAATGGATCGTATGAATGAATTAGATTGGATCGTATGAATAAATTAGAATGGATTGTACGAATGAAATAGAATAGATCGTACGAATGAATTAGAATGAAAAAGAATGGATCGTATGAATGAATTAGAATGGATCGTGCGAATGAATTAGAATGGATCGTACGAATGAATTAGAATAGATTGTGCGAATGAATTAGAATGGATCGTACGAATGAATTAGAATGGATCGTACGAATGAATTAGAATGGATCATATGAATGAATTAGAATGGATCGTTTGAGTGAATGCGAATGGATCGTGCGAATGAATTAGAATGGATTGTACGAATGAATTAGAATGGATCGTGCGAATGAATTAAAATGGATACATTCGTGCGAATCCATTCTATTTCATTCGTACGATCCATTCTAATTCATTCGCACGATCCATTCTAATTCATTCATACGATCCATTCTAATTCATTCGTACGATCCATTCTAATTCATTCGTACGATCCATTCTAATTCATTCGCACAATCTATTCTAATTCATTCGTACGATCCATTCTAATTCATTCGCACGATCCATTCTAATTCATTCATACGATCCATTCTATTTCATTTATACGATCCATTCTTACTAATTCGTACGATCCATTCTAATTCATTTGCACGAAGGTATCCATTCCAATTCATTCGTACTATCCATTCTAATTCCTTCGTACGATCCATTCTAATTCCTTCGTACGATCCATTCTAATTCATAAGTACGATCCATTCTAATTCATTCAAACGATCCATTCTAATTCATTCGTACGATCCATTCTAATTCATTCGTACGATCCATTCTAATTCATTCGCACGATCCATTCTAATTCATTCGTACGATCCATTCTATTTCATTCATACGATCCATTCTAATTCATTCATACGTACGAATGAATTAGAATGGATCGTACTAATGAATTAGAATAGATTGTGCGAATGAATTAGAATGGATCGTACGAAGGAATTAGAATGGATACATTCGTGCGAATGAATTAGAATGGATCGTACGAATGAAATAGAATGTATTGTACGAATGAGATAGAGTGGATCGTACGAATGAATTAGAATGGATACATTCATGCGAATGAATTAGAATGGATCATACCAATGAATTAGAATGGATTCATTCGTGCGAATGAATTAGAATGGATCGTACGAATGAGTAAGAATGGATCGTACGAATGAATTAGAATGGATTGAATTAGAATGAATCGTACGAATGAATTAGAATGGATCGTACGAATGAATTAGAATGGATCATGCGAATGAATTAGAATGGGTCGTACGAATGAATTAGAATGGATACACGATCCAGATCCATTCTAATTCATTCGCATGACCCATTCTAATTCATTCACACGATCCATTCTAATTCATTCGTATGATCGATTCTAATCCATTCGCACAATCTACTCTAATTCATTCGTACGATCCATTCTATTTCATTTGCACGAAGGTATCCATTCTAATTCATACAATCCATTCTAATTCATTCATACGATCCAATCTAATTCATTCATACGATCCATTCTAATTCATTCGTACGAATGAATTAGAATGGATTGAATTAGAATGAATCGTATGAATGAATTAGAATGGATTGTGTGAATGAATTAGAATGGATCGTATGAATGAATTAGAATGGATCGTGCGAATGAATTAGAATGGATCGTAGGAATGAAATAGAATGGACCGTATGAATGAATTAGAGTTGATACATTCGTATGAATGAATTAAAATGGATAATACGAATGAGTAAGAATGGATCGTAGAATTAGAATGGATCGTATGAATGAATTAGAATGGATCGTATGAATGAATTAGAATAGATCGTGCGAATGAATTAGAAAGGATCGTACGAATGAATTAGAATAGATTGTGCGAATGAATTAGAATGGATCGTACGAATGAATTAGAATGGATCGTACGAATGAATTAGAATGGATCATATGAATGAATTAGAATGGATCGTTTGAGTGAATACGAATGGATCGTGCGAATGAATTAGAATGGATTGTACGAATGAATTAGAATGGATCGTACGAATGAATTAGAATGGATATATTCGTGCAAATCCATTCTATTTCATTCGTATGATCCATTCTAATTCATTCGCACGATCCATTCTAATTCATTCATACGATCCATTCTAATCCATTCGTACGATCCATTCTAATTCATTCGTACGATCCATTCTAATTCATTCGCACAATCTATTCTAATTCATTCGTACGATCTATTCTAATTCATTCGCACGATCCATTCTAATTCATTCGCACAATCTATTGTAATTCATTCGTATGATCCATTCTAATTCATTCGCACGATCCATTCTAATTCATTCATACGATCCATTCTATTTCATTCGTACGATCCATTCTAATTCATTCGTACGATCCATTCTAATTCATTCGTACGATTCATTCTAATTCAATCCATTTTAATTCATTCGTACGATCCATTCTTACTCATTCGTACGATCCATTCTAATTCATTCGCACGAATGAATCCATGCTAATTCATTCGTATGATCCATTCTAATTCATTCGCATGAATGTATCCATTCTAATTCATTCGTACGATCCATTCTAATTCATTCATATGATCCATTCTAATTCATTCGTATGATCCATTCTAATTCATTCGCACGAATGTATCCATTCTAATTCATTTATACGATCCATTCTAATTCATTCGCCCAATCTATTCTAATTCATTCATACGATCCATTCTAATTTATTCGCACGATCCATTCTAATTCATTCATACGATCCATTCTAATTCGTAGAATGGATCGTACGAATGAATTAGAATGGATACATTCGTGCGAATGAATTAGAATGGATTGTACGAATAAATTAGAATGGATCGTACGAATGAATTAGAATATGGATCGTACGAAGGAATTAGAATGGATCGTACGAAGGAATTAGAATGGATCGTACGAATGAATTAGAATGGATCGTACGAATGAGTAAGAATGGATCGTGCGAATGAATTAGAATGGATCATATGAATGAATTAGAATGGATCGTATGAATAAATTAGAATGGATCGTGCGAATAAATTAGAATGGATCGTATGAATGAATTAGAATAGATTATGCGAATGAATTAGAATGGATCGTACGAATGAATTAGAATGGATACATTCGTGCGAATGAATTAGAATGGATAGTATGAATGAATTAGAATCGATCGTACTAATGAATTAGAATGGATCATGCGAATGAATTAGAATGGATCGTGCGAATGAATTAGAATGGATCGTACGAATGAAATAAAATGGATTGTACGAATGAGATAGAATGGATCGTACGAATGAATTAGAATGGATACATTCATGCGAATGAATTAGAATGGATCATACGAATGAATTAGAATGGATTCATTCGTGCGAATGAATTAGAATGGATCGTACGAATGAGTAAGAATGGATCGTACGAATGAATTAGAATGGATTGAATTAGAATGAATCGTACGAATGAATTAGAATGGATCGTACGAATGAATTAGAATGGATCGTACGAATAAATTAGAATGGATTGAATTAGAATGAATCGTACGAATGAATTAGAATTAATCATACCGTACGAATGAATTAGAATGGATCATACGAAGGAATTAGAATGGATCGTACGAATGAATTAGAATGGATCGTACGAATGAAATAGAATGGATCGTACGAAGGAATTAGAATGGATCGTACGAAGGAATTAGAATGGATACCTTCGTGCAAATGAATTAGAATGGATCGTACGAATGAGTAAGAATGGATCGTACGAATGAAATAGAATGGATCGTATGAATGAATTAGAATGGATCGTGCGAATGAATTAGAATGGATCGTACGAATGAATTAGAATAGATTGTGCGAATGAATTAGAATGGATCGTACGAATGAATTAGAATGGATCGTACGAATGAATTAGAATGGATCGTATGAATGAATTAGAATGGATCGTGCGAATGAATTAGAATGGATTGTACGAATGAAATAGAATGGATTCGCACGAATGTATCCATTCTAATTCATTCGTACGATCCATTCTAATTCATTCGTACAATCCATTCTAATTCATTCGCACGATCCATTCGCATTCACTCAATCGATCCATTCTAATTCATTCATATGATCCATTCTAATTCATTTGCACGAATGTATCCATTCTAATTCATTCGTACGATCCATTCTAATTCATTTGTACGAATGTATCCACTCTAATTCATTCATACGATCCATTCTAATTCATTCGCACGAATGTATCCATTCCAATTCATTCGTACGATCCATTCTAATTCATTCGCACAATCTATTCTAATTCATTCGTATGATCAATTCTAATTCATTAGCATGATCCATTCTAATTCATTCGTACGATCTATTCTATTTCATTCATACAATCCATTCTTACTCAATCGTATGATCCATTCTAATCCATTCGCACAATCTGTTCTAATTCATTCGTACGATCCATTCTATTTCATTCGTACGATCCATTCTAATTCATACGATCCATTCTATTTCATTCATACGATCCATTTTAATTCATTCGCACGATCCATTCTAATTCATTCATACGATCCATTCTAATTCATTCATACGATCCATTCTAATTTCTTCGTATGATCTATTCTAATTCCTTCGTACGATCCATTCTAATTCCTTCGTACGATCCATTCAAATTCATTCGCACGAATCTATCCATTCTAATTCATTCGTACGATCCATTCTAATTCATTCGCACGATCCATTCTAATTCATTAATACGATCCAATCTAATTCATTCATACGATCTATTCTAATTCATTCGCACGAATATATCCTTTCTAATTCATTCGTACGATCCATTCTAATTCATTCGCACAATCTATTCTAATTCATTAGTACGATCCATTCTAATTCATTCGTACGATCCATTCTAATTCATTAGCACGATCCAAATTCATTTATCCGTATGATCTATTCTATTTCATTCGTACGATCCATTCTTATCGCACAATCCATTCTAATTCATTCGCACGATCCATTCTCCATTCTAATTCCTTCGTACGATCCATTCTAATTCCTTCGTATCCATTCTAATTCACTCATACGATCCATTCTAATCCATTCATACGATCCATTCTAATTCATTCGCATGAATGTATCCATTCTAATTCATTCGTACGATCCATTCTAATTCATTCGCACAATCTATTCTAATTCATTCATACGATCCATCCTAATTCATTCGCATGAATGTATCCATTCTAATTCATTCGTACAATCCAATCTATTTCATTCGTACGATCCATTCTTACTCATTCGTACGATCCATTCGTATCCATTCTAATTCATTCGTACGATCTATTCTAATTCATTCGTACGATCCATTCTAATTCATTAATACGATCCAATCTAATTCATTCATACGATCCATTCTAATTCATTTGTACGATCCATTCTAATTCATTCGCACGATCCATTCTAATTCATTCGCACGATCCATTCTAATTCATTCATACGATCCATTCTAATTCATTCGTACGATCCATTCTAATTCATTCGCACGATCCATTCTAATTCATTCGCACGAATGTATCCATTCTAATTCATTCGTATGATCCATTCTAATTCATTCACACGATCCATTCTAATTCATTCATACAATCTATTCTATTTCTTTTGCACGAATGTATCCATTCTAATTCATTCGTACGATCCATTCTATTTCATTCGTACGATCTATTTTAATTCATTCGTATAATCCATTCTAATTCATTCGCACGATCTATTCGAATTCATTCGCACGAATGTATCCACTCTAATTCATTCATACGATCCATTCTAATTCCTTTGTACGATCCATTCTATTTCATTCGTATGATCCATTCTATTTCATTCCTATAATCCATTCTAATTCATTCGTACGATCCATTCTATCTCATTCGTACAATCCATTCTATTTCATTCGTATGATCCATTCTAATTCATTCGCACGATCCATTCTAATTCATTCGCATGATTTTATTCTAATTCATTCGTACGATCGATTCTAATTCATTCATACGATCCATTCTAATTCATTCGCATGAATGTATCCATTCTAATTCATTCGTACGATCCATTCTAATTCATTCGCACAATCTATTCTAATTCATTCATACGATCCATTCTAATTTATTCGCACGATCCATTCTAATTCATTCATACGATCCATTCTAATTCATTCATATGATCCATTCTAATTCATTCGCACGATCCATTCTTACTCATTCGTACGATCCATTCTAATTCATTCGCACGAATATATCCATTCTAATTCATTAATACGATCCATTTTAATTCATTCGCACGATCCATTCTAATTCATTCACACTCATACGATCCATTCTAATTCATTCGCACAGATCGTATGAATGAATTAGAATGGATCGTGCGAATGAATTAGAATGGATCGTATGAATGAATTAGAATGGATACATTCATGGGAATGAATTAGACTGGATCGTACAAAGGAATTAGAATGGATCATACAAATGAAATATAATGGGTCGTACAAAGGAATTAGAATGGATCGTACGCAGGAATTATAATGGTTTGAACGAAGGAATTAGAATGGATCGTACGAATGAATTAGAATGGATACATTTGTGCGAATGAATTAGAATGGATCGTACGAATGAGTAAGAATGGATCGTACGAATGAAATAGAATGGATCGTACGGATGAATTAGAATGGATCATGCGAATGAATTAGAAAGGATCGTACGAATGAGTAAGAATGGATCGTATGAATGAATTAGAATGGATCGTGCGAATAAATTAGAATGGATCGAACGAATGAATTAGAATGGATCATACGAATGAATTAGAATGGATCGTATGAATGAATTAGAATGGATCGTGCGAATGAATTAGAATGGATTATATGAATGAAATAGAATGGATCATACGAATGAAATAGAATGGATCGTACGAAGGAATTAGAATGGATCGTATGAATGAATTAGTGTGGATACATTCGTGCGAATGAATTCAAATAGATCGTGCGAATGAATTTGAATGGATTATACGAATGAATTAGAATGGATCGTACGAATGAAATAGAATGGATCGTACGAATGAATTAGAATGGATACATTCGTGCAAAAGAAATAGAATGGATTGTATGAATGAATTAGAATGAATCGTGTGAATGAATTAGAATGGATCATACGAATGAATTAGAATGGATACATTCGTGCGAATGAATTAGAATGGATCGTGCGAATGAATTAGAATGGATCGTACGAATGAATTAGAATGGATCGTGCGAATGAATTAGAATGGATCGTGCGAATGAATTAGAATGGATCGTACGAATGAATTAGAATGGATCGTATGAATGAATTAGATTGGATCGTATTAATGAATTAGAATGGATCGTACGAATGAATTAGAATGGATACATTCGTGCGAATGAATTAGGATGGATCGTATGAATGAATTAGAATGGATCGTACGAATGAATTAGAATCGATACATTCGTGCGAATGAATTAGAATGGATCGTATGAATGAATTAGAATCGATCGTACGAATGAATTAGAATGGATCATGCGAATGAATTAGAATGGATCGTGCGAACGAATTAGAATGGATCGTACGAATGAAATAGAATGGATTGTACGAATGAGATAGAATGGATTGTACGAATGAATTAGAATGGATACATTCATGCAAATGAATTAGAATGGATCATACGAATGAATTAGAATGGATTCATTCATGCGAATGAATTAGAATGGATCGTACGAATGAGTAAGAATGGATCGTACGAATGAATTAGAATGGATTGAATTAGAATGAATCGTACGAATGAATTAGAATGGATCGTACGAATGAAATAGAATGGATTCGCACGAATGTATCCATTCTAATTCATTCGTACGATCCATTCTAATTCATTCGTACAATCCATTCTAATTCATTCGCACGATCCATTCGCATTCACTCAAACGATCCATTCTAATTCATTAATATGATCCATTCTAATTCATTCGTACGATCCATTCTAATTCATTTGTACGAATGTATCCACTCTAATTCATTCATACGATCCATTCTAATTCATTCGCACGAATGTATCCATTCCAATTCATTCGTACGATCCATTCTAATTCATTCGCACAATCTATTCTAATTCATTCGTACGATCAATTCTAATTCATTAGCATGATCCATTCTAATTCATTCGTACGATCTATTCTATTTCATTCGTACAATCCATTCTTACTCAATCGTATGATCCATTCTAATCCATTCGCACAATCTATTCTAATTCATTCGTATGATCCATTCTATTTCATTCGTACGATCCATTCTAATTTATACGATCCATTCTATTTCATTCATACGATCCATTTTAATTCATTCGCACGATCCATTCTAATTCATTCATACGATGCATTCTAATTCATTCGTACGATCCATTCTAATTTCTTCGTATGATCTATTCTAATTCCTTCGTACGATCTATTCTAATTCCTTCGTACGATCCATTCAAATTCATTCGCACGAATCTATCCATTCTAATTCATTCATACGATCCATTCTAATTCATTCGCACGATCCATTCTAATTCATTAATACGATCCAATCTAATTCATTCATACGATCTATTCTAATTCATTCGCACGAATATATCCTTTCTAATTCATTCGTACGATCTATTCTAATTCATTCGCACAATCTATTCTAATTCATTAGTACGATCCATTCTAATTATTCGTACGATCCATTCTAATTCATTAGCACGATCCAAATTCATTTATCCGTACGATCTATTCTCTTTCATTCGTATGATCCATTCTTATCGCACGATCCATTCTAATTCATTCGCACGATCCATTCTCCATTCTAATTCCTTCGTACGATCCATTATAATTCCTTCGTATCCATTCTAATTCACTCATACGATCCATTCTAATTCATTCATACGATCCATTCTAATTTATTCTCATGAATGTATCCATTCTAATTCATTCGTACGATCCATTCTAATTCATTCGTACAATCTATTCTAATTCATTCATACGATCCATCCTAATTCATTCGCATGAATGTATCCATTCTAATTCATTCGTACAATCCATTCTATTTCATTCGTACGATCCATTCTTACTTATTCGTACGATCCATTCGTATCCATTCTAATTCATTCGTACGATCTATTCTAATTCATTCGTACGATCCATTCTAATTCATTAATACGATCCAATCTAATTCATTCATACGATCCATTCTAATTCATTAGTACGATCCATTCTAATTCATTCGCACGATCCATTCTAATTCATTCGCACGATCCATTCTAATTCATTCATACGATCCATTCTAATTCATTCGTACGATCCATTCTAATTCATTCGCACGATCCATTCTAATTCATTCGCACGAATGTATCCATTCTAATTCATTCGTATGATCCATTCTAATTCATTCACACGATCCATTCTAATTCATTCATACAATCCATTCTATTTCTTTTGCACGAATGTATCCATTCTAATTCATTCGTACGATCCATTCTAATTCATTCGTACGATCCATTCTAATTTCTTCGTATGATCTATTCTAATTCCTTCGTACGATCTATTCTAATTCCTTCGTACGATCCATTCAAATTCATTCGCACGAATCTATCTATTCTAATTCATTCGTACGATCCATTCTAATTCATTCGCACGATCTATTCTAATTCATTAATACGATCCAATCTAATTCATTCATACGATCTATTCTAATTCATTCGCACGAATATATCCTTTCCAATTCATTCGTACGATCCATTCTAATTCATTCACACAATCTATTCTAATTCATTAGTACGAACCATTCTAATTCATTTGTATGATCCATTCTAATTCATCAGCACGATCCAAATTCATTTATCCGTACGATCTATTCTATTTCATTCGTACGATCCATTCTTATCGCACGATCCATTCTAATTCATTCGCACGATCCATTCTCCATTCTAATTCCTTCGTACGATCTATTCTAATTCCTTCGTATCCATTCTAATTCACTCATATGATCCATTCTAATTCATTCATCCGATCCATTCTAATTCATTCGCATGAATGTATCCATTCTAATTCATTCGTACGATCCATTCTAATTCATTCGCACAATCTATTCTAATTCATTCATACGATCCATCCTAATTCATTCGCACGAATGTATCCATTCTAATTCATTCGTACAATCCATTCTATTTCATTCGTACGATCCATTCTTACTCATTCGTACGATCCATTCGTATCCATTCTAATTCATTCGTATAATCTATTCTAATTCATTCGTACGATCCATTCTAATTCATTAATACGATCCAAACTAATTCATTCATACGATCCATTCTAATTCATTCGTACGATCCATTCTAATTCATTCGCACGATCCATTCTAATTCATTCGCACGATCCATTCTAATTCATTCATACGATCCATTCTAATTCATTCGTACGATCCATCCTAATTCATTCGCACGATCCATTATAATTCATTCGCACGAATGTATCCATTCTAATTCATTCGTATGATCCATTCTAATTCATTCACACGATCCATTCTAATTTATTCATACAATCCATTCTATTTCTTTTTCACGAATGTATCCATTCTAATTCATTCGTACGATCCATTCTATTTCATTCGTATGATCCATTCTAATTCATTCGCACAATCTATTCTAATTCATTCGTACGATCCATTCTAATTCATTCACACGATCCATTCTAATTCATTCATACGATCCATTCTATTTCATTCGTACGATCCATTCCTACTCATTCGTACGATCCATTCTAATTCATTTACACGAAGGTATCCATTCTAATTCATTCATACGATCCAATCTAATTCATTCGCACGAATGTATCCATTCCAATTCATTCGTACGATCCATTCTAATTCATTCGCACAATCTATTCTAATTCATTCGTACGATCAATTCTAATTCATTAGCATGATCCATTCTAATTCATTCGTACGAATGAGTAAGAATGGATCGTACGAATGAATTAGAATGGATCGTACGAATGAATTAGAATAGATCGTACGAATGAATTAGAATGGATCGTACGAATGAATTAGAATGGATCGTAGAATGAATTAGAATGGATCGTGTGAATGAATTAGAATGGATCATACGAATGAATTAGAATGGATACATTCGTGCGAATGAAATAGAATGGATCGTGCGAATGAATTAGAATGGATCGTACGAAGGAATTAGAATGGATCGTACGAAGGAATTAGAATGGATAGTACGAATGAATTAGAATGGATACCTTCGTGCAAATGAATTAGAATGGATCGTACGAATGAGTAAGAATGGATCGTCCGAATGAATTAGAATGGATCGTACGAATGAATTAGAATGGATCGTGCGAATGAATTAGAATGCATCGTACGAATGAATTAGAATAGATTGTGCGAATGAATTAGAATGGATCGTACGAATGAATTAGAATGGATCGTACGAATGAATTAGAATGGATCGTATGAATGAATTAGAATGGATCTTGCGAATGAATTAGAATGGATCGTACGAATGAAATAGAATGGATTCGCACGAATGTATCCATTCTAATTCATTCGTACGATCCGTTCTAATTCCTTCGTATGATCCATTCTAATTCATTCGTACGGTATGATTCATTCTAATTCATTAATACGATCCAATCGAATTCATTCATACGATCCATTCTAATTCATTCGTACGATCCATTCTAATTCATTCGCACGATCTATTCTAATTCATTCGCACGATCCATTCTAATTCATTCGTACGATCCATTCTAATTCATTCACACAATCCATTCTAATTCATTCGCACGAATGTATCCATTCTAATTCATTCGTATGATCCATTCTAATTCATTCACCCGATCCATTCTAATTCATTCATACAATCCATTCTATTTCTTTCGCACGAATGTATCCATTCTAATTCATTCGTACGATACATTCTATTTCATTCGTACGATCCATTCTAATTCATTCGTACAATCCATTCTAATTCATTCGCACGATCTATTCGAATTCATTCGCACGAATGTATCCACTCTAATTCATTCATACGATCCATTCTAATTCCTTCGTACGACCCATTCTATTTCATTCGTATGATCCATTCTATTTCATTCATATAATCCATTCTAATTCATTCGCACGACGAATGAGATAGAATGGATCGTACGAATGAATTAGAATGGATACATTCATGCGAATGAATTAGAATGGATCATACGAATGAATTAGAATGGATTCATTCATGCGAATGAATTAGAATGGATCGTATGAATGAATTAGAATGGATCATGCGAATGAATTAAAATGGATCGTATAAATGAAATAGAATGGATCGTTCATGCGAATGAATTAGAATGGATCGTATGAATGAATTAGAATGGATCGTGCGAATGAATTAAAATGGATCGTATAAATGAAATAGAATGGATCGTATGAATTAGAATAGATTGTGCGAATGGATTAGAATGGATCATACGATTGAGTAAGAATGGATTGTACGAATGAAATAGAATAGATCGTACGAATGAATTAGAATGGATCATGCTAATGAATTAGAATGGATCGTTCGAATGAATTAGAATAGATTGTGCGAATAAATTAGAATGGATCGTACGAATGAATTAGAAAGGATACATTCGTGCGAATGAATTAGAATGGATCGTATGAGTGTGAATGAATTAGAATGGATCGTGCGAATGAATTAGAATGGATCGTATTAATGAATTATAATGGATTGAATTAGAATGAATCGTACGAATAAATTAGAATGGATCGTATGAATGAATTAGAATGGATCGTACGAAGGAATTAGAATGGATAGTACGAATGAATTAGAATGGATACCTTCGTGCAAATAAATTAGAATGGATCGTACGAATGAGTAAGAATGGATCGTACGAATGAAATAGAATGGATCGTATGAATGAATTAGAATGGATCGTGCGAATGAATTAGAATGGATCGTACAAATGAATCAGAATAGATTGTGCGAATGAATTAGAATGGATCGTACGAATGAATTAGAATGGATCGTACGAATGAATTAGAATGGATCGTATGAATGAATTAGAATGGATCGTGCGATTGAATTAGAATGGATCGTACGAATGAAATAGAATGGATTCGCACGAATGTATCCATTCTAATTCATTCGTACGATCCATTCTAATTCATTCGTACAATCCATTCTAATTCATTCACACGAATGTATCCATTCTAATTCATTCGTACGATCCATTCTAATTCATTTGTACGGATGTATCAACTCTAATTCATTCATACGATCCATTCTAATTCATTCGCACGAATGTATCCATTCCAATTCATTCGTACGATCCATTCTAATTCATTCGCACAATCTATTCTAATTCATTCGTACGATCAATTCTAATTCATTAGCATGATCCATTCTAATTCATTTGTACGATCTATTCTATTTCATTCGTACAATCCATTCTTACTCAATCGTATGATCCATTCTAATCCATTCGCACAATCTATTCTAATTCATTCGTACGATCCATTCTATTTCATTCGTACGATCCATTCTAATTCATACGATCCATTCTATTTCATTAATACGATCCATTTTAATTCATTCGCACGATCCATTCTAATTCATTCATACGATCTATTCTAATTCATTCGTATGATCCATTCTAATTTCTTCGTATGATCTATTCTAATTCCTTCGTACGATCCATTCTAATTCCTTCGTACGATCCATTCAAATTCATTCGCACGAATCTATCCATTCTAATTCATTCGTACGATCCATTCTAATTCATTCGCACGATCCATTCTAATTCATTAATACGATCCAATCTAATTCATTCATACGATCTATTCTAATTCATTCGCACGATCCATTCTAATTCATTAATACGATCCATTCTAATTCATTCGCACGATCCATTCTAATTCATTCACACTCATACGATCGTGCGAATGAATTAGAATGGATCGTACGAATGAATTAGAATAGATTGTGCGAATGAATTAGAATGGATCGTACGAATGAATTAGAATGGATCGTACGAATGAATTAGAATGAATCGTACGAATGAATTAGAATGGATCGTACGAATGAATTAGAATGGATCGTAAGAATGACTTAGAATGGATCGTTCGAATGAATTAGAATAGATTGTGCGAATGAATTAGAATGGATCGTTTAGAATGAATCAAACCGTACGAATGAATTAGAATGGATACATTCGTGCGAATGAATTAGAATGGATCATACGAATGAATTAGAATGGATCATATGAATGAATTAGAATGGATCGTACGAATGAATTAGAATGGATACATTCATGCGAATGAATTAGAATGGATCATACGAATGAATTTGAATGGATTCATTCGTGCGAATGAATTAGAATGGATCGTACGAATGAGTAAGAATGGATTGTACGAATGAATTAGAATGGATTGAATTAGAATGAATCGTACGAATGAATTAGAATGGATCGTACGACTGAATTAGAATGGATCGTACGAATGAAATAGAAAGGATCGTATGAATGAATTAGAATGGATCGTGCGAATGAATTAGAATGGATCGTGCGAATGAATTAGAATGGATCGTACGAATGAATTAAAATAGATTGTGCGAATGAATTAGAATGGATCGTACGAATGAATTAGAATGGATCGTACGAATGAATTAGAATGGATCGTACGAATGAATTAGAATGGATCGTGCGAATGAATAAGAATGGATCGTACGAATGAAATAGAATGGATTCGCACGAATGTATCCATTCTAATTCATTCGTACGATCCATTCTAATTCATTCGTACAATCCATTCTAATTCATTCGCACGATCCATTCGCATTCACTCAAACGATCCATTCTAATTCATTCATATGATCCATTCTAATTCATTCGTACGATCCATTCTAATTCATTCGTACGATCCATTCTAATTCATTCGCACAATCTATTCTAATTCATTCGTACGATCCATTCTAATTCATTCATACGATCCATTCTATTTCATTCGTACGATCCATTCTAATTCATTCGCACGATCTATTCTAATTCATTCATACGATCCATTCTAATTCATTCGTATGTATCCATTCTAATTCATTCATACGATCCATTCTAATTCTACGATCCATTCTTACTCATTCGTATTATCCATTTTAATTCATTCACACGAATGTATCAACTCTAATTCATTCGTATGATCCATTCTAATTCATTCGTACGAATGTATCCATTCTAATTCATTCGTACGATCCATTCTAATTCATTCGTACGATCCATTCTAATTCCTTCGTATGATCCATTCTAATTCATTCGCACGAATGTATCCATTCTAATTCATTCGTACGATCCATTCTAATTCATCCGCACGATCCATTCTAATTCATTCATACGATCCATTCTATTTCATTCATACGATCCATTCTTACTCATTCGTACGATCCATTCTAATTCATTCGTACGATCCATTCTAATTCACTAGCACAATCCAAATTCATTTATCCGTACGATCCATTCTTATCGCACGATCCATTCTAATTCATTCGCACGATCCATTCTCCATTCTAATTCCTTCGTACGATCCATTCTAATTCCTTCGTATCCATTCTAATTCACTCATACGATCCATTCTAATTCATTCATACGATCCATTCTAATTCATTCGCACAATCTATTCTAATTCATTCATACGATCCATTCTAATTTATTCGCACGATCCATTCTAATTCCTTCGTATGATCCATTCTAATTCATTCATATGATCCATTCTAATTCATTCGCACGATCCATTCTAATTCATTCGTATGATCCATTCTAATTCATTCGTATGATCCAATCTAATACATTCGTACGATCCATTCTAATTCATTCGCACGATCCATTCTAATTCATTCATACGATCCATTCTAATTTATTCGCACGATCCATTCTAATTCATTCGTACGATCCATTCGCGAATATTCACTCAAACGATCCATTGAATTAGAATGAATCGTACGAATGAATTAGAATGGATCGTACGAATGAATTCGAATGGATCGTACGAATGAATTAGAATAGATTGTGTGAATGAATTAGAATAGATTGTGCGAATGAATTAGAATGGATCGTACGAATGAATTAGAATGGATAAATTCGTGCAAATGAATTAGAATGGATTGTATGAATGAATTAGATTGGATCGTATAAATGAATTAGAATGGATCGTACGAATGAATTAGAATGGATCGTGCGAATTAATTAGAATGGATCGTATGAATGAATTTGAATGGATACATTCGTGCGAATGAATTAGAATAGATCGTATGAATGAATTAGATTGTACGAAGGAATTAGAATGGATCATACGAATGAAATAAAATGGATCATAATCTAATTCATTCATACGATCCTTTCTAATTCATTCGCACAATCTATTCTAATTCATTCGTACGATCCATTCTAATTCATTCGCACGATCTATTCTAATTCATTCGTACGATCCATTCTAATTCATTCGCACGAATGTATCTATTCTAATTCATTCATACAATCTATTCTAATTCATTCGTACGATCCATTCTAATTCATTCGTACAATCCATTCTATTTTATTCGTACGATCCATTCTTACTCATTCGTATGATCCATTCTAATTCATTCGCACGAATGAATTAGAATGGATCGTACGAATGAATTAGAATAGATCGTATGAATGAATTAGAATGGATCGTATGAATGAATTAGAATGGATCGTGCGAATGAATTAGAATGGATCGTACGAATGAATTAGAATGGATACATTCGTGCAAAAGAATTAGAATGGATTGTATGAATGAATTAGAATGGATCGTGCGAATGAATTAGAATGGATCGTGCGAATGAATTAGAATGGATCGTACGAATGAATTAGAATGGATCGTACGAATGAATTAGAAAGGATACATTCGAATTCATTCGTATGATCCATTCTAATTCATTCGTACGATCTATATTCTAATTCATTCGCACGATCCATTCTAATTCATTCATACGATCCATTCTAATTTATTCGCACAATCCATTCTAATTAATTCGTACGATCCATTCTAATTCATTCGCAAAATCTATTCTAATTCACTCAAACGATCCATTCTAATTCATTCATATGATCCATTCTAATTCATTCGCACGAATGTATCCATTCTAATTCATTCGTACGATCCATTCTAATTCATTTGTACGAATGTATCCACTCTAATTCATTCATATGATCCATTCTAATTCATTCGCACGAATGTATCAATGGATCGTACGAATGAATTAGAATGGATTGAATTAGAATGAATCGTACGAATGAATTAGAATGGATCGTGCGAATGAATTAGAATGGATCGTATGAATGAATTAGAATGGATTAGAATGGATCGTATGAATGAATTAGATTGGATCGTATGAATGAATTAGAATGGATCGTGCGAATGAATTAGAATGGATCGTACGAATGAATTAGAATGGATCGTTTGAATGAATTAGAATGGATCGTACTTATGAATTAGAATGGGTCATACGAATGAAATAGAATGGATCGTACGAAGGAATTAGAAAGGATCATACAAACGAATTAGAATGGATCGTATGAATGAAATAGAATAGATCGTACGAATGAATTAGAATGGATCGTATGAATGAATTAGATTGGATCGTATGAATGAATTAGAATGGATCGTGCGAATGAATGAGAATGGATCGTACGAATGAATTAGAATGGATCGTATGAATGAATTAGATTGGATCGTACGAATGAATTAGAATGGATCGTATGAATGAATTAGATTGGATCGTATGAATGAATTAGAATGGATTGAATTAGAATGAATCGTACGAATGAATTAGAATGAATCATACCGTACGAATGAATTAGAATGGATCATACGAAGGAATTAGAATGGATCGTACGAATGAATTAGAATGGATCGTACGAAGGAATTAGAATGGATCGTACGAATGAATTAGAATGGATACGAATGGATTGTACGAATAAGTAAGAATGGATCGTACGAATGAAATAGAATGGATTGTACGAACGAATTAGAATGGATACATTCGTGCGAATGAATTAGGATGGATCGTATGAATGAATTAGAATAGATTGTGCGAATGAATTAGAATGGATCGTACGAATGAATTAGAATGGATCGTGCGAATAAATTAGAATGGATCGTGCGAATGAATTAGAATGGATCGTACGAATGAATTAGAATGGATCGTATGAATGAATTAGATTGGATCGTATTAATGAATAAGAATGGATCGTACGAATGAATTAGAATAGATCGTACGAATGAATTAGAATGGATACGAATGGATCGTACGAATGAGTAAGAATGGATCGTACGAATGAAATAGAATGGATTGTACGAATGAATTAGAATGGATACATTCGTGCGAATGAATTAGGATAGATCGTATGAATGAATTAGAATAGATTGTGCGAATGAATTAGAATGGATCGTACGAATGAATTAGAATGGATACATTCATGCGAATGAATTAGAATGGATCGTATGAATGAATTAGAATGGATCGTATGAGTGAATTAGAATGGATACGAAGGAATTAGAATGGATCGTACGAAGGAATTAGAATGGAGAATGGATCGTGCGAATGAATTAGAATGGATCGTGCGATAAGAATGGATCGTACGAATGAAATAGAATAGATCGTACGGATAAATGAATTTGGATCGTGCTAATGAATTAGAATGGATCGTACGAATGAATTAGAATAGATCGTACTAATGAATTAGAATAGATTGTACGAATGAATTAGAATGGATCGTACGAATGAATTAGAAAGGATATATTCGTGCGAATGAATTAGAATAGATTGTATGAATGAATTAGATTGGATCGTATTAATGAATTAGAATGGATCGTGCGAATGAATTAGAATGGATCGTATGAATGAATTAGAATGGATTGATTCGTGCGAATGAATATGATCTATTCATACGAATGAGTAAGAATGGATCGTACGAATGAAATAGAATGGATTGTACGAATGAATTAGAATGGATACATTCGTGCGAATGAATTAGGATGGATCGTATGAATGAATTAGAATAGATTGTGCGAATGAATTAGAATGGATCGTACGAATGAATTAGAATGGATACATTCATGCGAATGAATTAGAATGGATCGTACGAATGAATTAGAATGGATCGTATGAGTGAATTAGAATGGATACGAAGGAATTAGAATGGATCGTGCGAATGAATTAGAATGGATCGTACGAATGAGTAAGAATGGATCGTGCGAATGAATTAGAATGGATTGTACGAATGAATTAGAATGGATCGTACGAATGAATTAGAATGGATACATTCGTGCGAATGAATTAGAATGGATCGTATGAATGAATTAGAATCGATCGTACGAATGAATTAGAATGGATCATGCGAATGAATTAGAATGGATCGTGCGAATGAATTAGAATGGATTGTACGAATGAAATAGAATGGATTGTACGAATGAGATAGAATGGATCGTATGAATGAATTAGAATCGATCGTACGAATGAATTAGAATGGATCATGAGAATGAATTAGAATGGATCGTGCGAATGAATTAGAATGGATCGTACGAATGAAATATAATGGATTGTACGAATGAGATAGAATGGATCGTACGAATGAATTAGAATGGATACATTTATGCGAATTAATTAGAATGGATCATAGAATGTATTAGAATGGATTCATTCGTGCGAATGAATTAGAATGGATCGTACGAATGAGTAAGAATGGATCGTACGAATGAATTATAATGGATTGAATTAGAATGAATCGTACGAATGAATTAGAATGGATCGTACGAATGAATTAGAATGGATCGTACGAATGAATTAGAATGGATTGAATTAGAATGAATCGTACGAATGAATTAGAATGAATCATACCGTACGAATGAATTAGAATGGATCATACGAAGGAATTAGAATGGATCGTATGAATGAATTAGAATGGATACGAATGGATCGTACGAATGAGTAAGAATGGATCGTACGAATGAAATAGAATGGATTGTACGAATGAATTAGAATGGATACATTCGTGCGAATGAATTAGGATGGATCGTTTGAATGAATTAGAATAGATTGTGCGAATGAATTAGAATGGATCGTACGAATGAATTAGAATGGATACATTCATGCGAATGAATTAGAATGGATCGTATGAATGAATTAGAATGGATCGTATGAGTGAATTAGAATGGATACGAAGGAATTAGAATGGATCGTACGAAGGAATTAGAATGGATCGTACGAATGAGTAAGAATGGATCGTGCGAATGAATTAGAATGGATTGTACGAATGAATTAGAATGGATCGTACGAATGAATTAGAATGGATACATTAGTGCGAATGAATTAGAATGGATCGTATGAATGAATTAGAATCGATCGTACGAATGAATTAGAATGGATCTTGCGAATGAATTAGAATGGATCGTGCGAATGAATTAGAATGGATCGTACGAATTAAATAGAATGGATTGTACGAATGAGATAGAATGGATCGTACGAATGAATTAGAATGGATACATTCATGCGATTGAATTAGAATGGATCATACGAATGAATTAGAATGGATTCATTCGTGCGAATGAATTAGAATGGATCGTACGAATGAGTAAGAATGGATCGTACGAATGAATTAGAATGGATTGAATTAGAATGAATCGTACGAATGAATTAGAATGGATCGTACGAATGAATTAGAATGGATCGTACGAATGAATTAGAATAGATTGAATTAGAATGAATCGTACGAATGAATTAGAATGAATCATACCGTACGAATGAATTAGAATGGATCGTACGAAGGAATTAGAATGGATCGTACGAATGAATTAGAATGGATCGTACGAATGAATTAGAATGGATCGTATGAATAAATTAGAATGGATCGTATGAATGAAATAGAATGGATCGTATGAATGAATTAGAATAGATCGTACGAATAAATTAGAATGGATCGTACGAAGGAATTAGAATGGATCGTACGAAGGAATTAGAATGGATAGTACGAATGAATTTGAATGGATACCTTCGTGCAAATGAATTAGGATGGATCGTACGAATGAGTAAGAATGGATCGTACGAATGAAATAGAATGGATCGTATGAATGAATTAGAATGGATCGTGCGAATGAACTAGAATGGATCGTACGAATGAATTAGAATGGATACATTCGTGCGAATGAATTAGAATGGATCGTATGAATGAATTAGAATCGTTCGTACGAATGAATTAGAATGGATCATGCGAATGAATTAGAATGGATCGTGCGAATGAATTAGAATGGATCGTACGAATGAAATAGAATGGATTGTACGAATGAGATAGAATGGATCGTACGAATGAATTAGAATGGATACATTCATGCGAATGAATTAGAATGGATCATACGAATGAATTAGAATCGATTCATTCGCACGAATGAATTAGAATAGATTGTGCGAATGAATTAGAATGGATCGTACGAATGAATTAGAATGGATACATTCATGCGAATGAATTAGAATGGATCGTATGAATGAATTAGAATGGATCGTATGAGTGAATTAGAATGGATACGAAGGAATTAGAATGGATCGTACGAAGGAATTAGAATGGATCGTACGAATGAATTAGAATGGATCGTATGAATGAATTAGAATGGATCGTGCGAATGAATTAAAATGGATCGTATGAATTAGAATGGATCGTACGAATGAAATAGAATGAATCCTACGAATGAATTAGAATGGATCATACGAAGGAATTACAATGGATCGTACGAATGAATTAGAATGGATCGTACGAAGGAATTAGAATGCATCGTACGAAGGAATTAGAATGGATAGTACGAATGAATTAGAATGGATACCTTCGTGCAAATGAATTAGAATGGATCGTACGAATGAGTAAGAATGGATCGTACGAATGAAATAGAATGGATCGTATGAATGAATTAGAATGGATCGTGCGAATGAATTAGAATGGATCGTACGAATGAAATAGAATGGATTCGCACGAATGTATCCATTCTAATTCATTCGTATGATCCATTCTAATTCATTCGTACGATTCGTTCTAATTCAATCCATTCTAATTCATTCGTATGATCCATTCTAATTCATTCACATGAATGTATCCATTCTAATTCATTCGTACGATCCATTCTATCTCATTCGTACAATCCATTCTATTTCATTCGTACGATCCATTCTAATTCATTCGCACGATCCAATCTAATTCATTCGCATGATCCATTCTAATTCATTCGCATGATCCATTCTAATTTATTCGCACGATCCATTCTAATTCATTCATACGATCCATTCTAATTCATTCGTACGATCCATTCTAATTCATTCGTACGAATGTATCCATTCTAATTCATTCGTATGATCCATTCTAATTCATTCGTACGGTATGATTCATTCTAATTCATTCGTACGATTCACTCTAATTCAATCCATTCTAATTCATTCGTACGATCCACTCTAATTCATTCGTACGAATGAATTAGAATGGATCGTACGAATGAATTAGAATGGATCGTACGAATGAATTAGAATGGATTGAATTAGAATGAATCGTACGAATGAATTAGAATGAATCATACCGTACGAATGAATTATAATGGATCATACGAAGGAATTAGAATGGATCGTACGAATGATTTAGAATGGATCGTACGAATGAATTAGAATGGATCGTACGGAGGAATTAGAATGGATCGTACGAAGGAATTAGAATGGATAGTACGAATGAATTAGAATGGTTACCTTCGTGCAAATGAATTAGAATGGATCGTACAAATGAGTAAGAATGGATCGTACGACTGAAATAGAATGGATCTTATGAATAAATTAGAATGGATCGTGCGAATGAATTAGAATGGATACATTCGTGCGAATGAATTAGAATGGATCGTATGAATGAATTAGATTGGATCGTATGAATGAATTAGAATGGATCGTGCGAATGAATTAGAATGGATCATTTGAATGAATTAGAATGGATCGTACTTATGAATTAGAATGGGTCATATGAATGAAATAGAATGGATCGTATGAAGGAATTAGAAAGGATCGTACAAACGAATTAGAATGGATCGTATGAATGAAATAGAATAGATCGTACGAATGAATTAGAATGGATCGTATGAATGAATTAGATTGGATCGTATGAATGAATTAGAATGGATTGTACGAATGAAATAGAATAGATCGTACGAATGAATTAGAATGGATCGTGCGAATGAATTAGAATGGGTCGTATGAATGAATTAGAATGGATCATACGAATGAATTAGAATGGATACATTCGTGCAAAAGAAGTAGAATGGATTGTATGAATGAATTAGAATGGATCGTACGAATGAATTAGATGTACGATCCATTCTAATTCATTCGTACAATCTATTCTAATTCATTCGTACGATCCATTCTAATTTATTCGTACAATCCATTCTAATTCATTCGCACGAATGTATCCATTCTAATTCATTCGTACGATCCATTCTAATTCATTCATATAATCCATTCTAATTCATTCGTACGATCCATTCTAATTCCTTCGTACGAATGTGTCTACTCTAATTCAATCATACGATCCATTCTAATTTATTCGAACGATCCATTCTAATTCATACGTACGATCCATTCTAATTCATTCATATGATCCATTCTAATTCATTCGTACGATCCATTCTAATTCATTCGCACGATCTATTCTAATTCATTCATAGAATCCATTCTATTTCATTCGTACGATCCATTCTAATTCATTCGCAAGATCCATTCTAATTCATTCATACGATCCAATCTAATTCATTCATACGATCCAATCTAATTCATTCATACGAGCCATTCAAATTCATTAATACGATCCAATCTAATTCATTCATACGATCCATTCTAATTCCTTCGTACGATCCATTCTAATTCATACGATCCATTCTAATTCATTCGTACGATCCATTCTAATTCATTTGTACGATCCATTCTAATTCATTCGCACGATCCATTCTAATTCATTCATACGATCCAATCTAATTCATTCATACGATCCATTCTAATTTATTCGCACGAATGTATCCATTCTAATTCATTCGCACGATCCATTCTAATTCATTCATACAATCCATTCTAATTCTTTCATATGATCCATTCTAATTCATTCGCATGATCCATTCTTACTCATTCGTACGATCCATTCTAATTCATTCGCACGATCCATTCTAATTCATTAATACGATCCATTCTAATTCATTCGTACGATCCATTCTAATTCATTCGTACGATATATTCTAATTCAATCCATTCTAATTCATTCGTACGATCCATTCTTACTCATTCGTACGATCCATTCTAATTCATTCGCACGAATGAATCCATTCTAATTCATTCGTATGATCCATTCTAATTCATTCGCATGAATGTATCCATTCTAATTCATTCGTACGATCCATTCTATCTCATTCCTACAATCCATTCTATTTCATTCATATAATCCATTCTAATTCATTCGCACGAATGTATCCATTCTAATTCATTCGTACGATCCATTCTAATTCATTTGTACGAATGAATCCACTCTAATTCATTCAATGTATCCACTATAATTCATTCATACGATCCATTCTAATTCCTTCGTACGATCCATTCTATTTCATTCGTATGATCCATTCTATTTCA
This sequence comes from Chamaelirium japonicum, assembly GCA_947650365.1. NCBI lineage: Eukaryota > Viridiplantae > Streptophyta > Magnoliopsida > Liliales > Melanthiaceae > Chamaelirium > Chamaelirium japonicum. The sequence continues at coordinate 24,644,233 of OX393554.1, read as the reverse complement.
TTCATATAATCCATTCTAATTCATTCGCACGATCCATTCTAATTCATTCACACGATCCATTCTAATTCATTCGCACGATCCATTCTAATTCATTCATACGATCCATTCTTACTCATTCGTACGATCCATTCTAATTCATTCACACGATCCATTCTAATTCATTCATACGATCCATTCTTACTCATTCATACGATCCATTCTAATTCATTCGCACGATCCATTCTAATTCATCCGTACGATCCATTCTATTTCATTCGTACGATCCATTCTTACTCATTCGTACGATCCATTCTAATTCATTCGCACGAATGTATCCATTCTAATTCATTCGTACGATCCATTCTAATTCATTCATACGATCCATTCTAATTCTACGATCTATTCTTACTCATTCATCTTATCCATTTTAATTCATTCACACGAATGTATCAACTCTAATTCATTCGTATGATCCATTCTAATTCATTCGCACGAATGTATCCATTCTAATTCATTCGTACGATCCATTCTAATTCATTCGCACGATCCATTCTAATTCATTCATACAATCCATTCTAATTCTTTTGCACGAATGTATCCATTCTAATTCATTCGTTTGATCCATTCTAATTCATTCGTACGATCCATTCTAATTCATTCGCACGATCCATTCTAATTCATTCATACGATCCATTCTAATTCATTCGTACGATCCATTCTAATTCATTCGTACGATCCATTCTAATTCATTCGCACAATCTATTCTAATTCATTTGTACGATCCATTCTAATTCATTCGCACGATCCATTCTAATTTATTCATACGATCCATTCTATTTCATTCGTACGATCCATTCTTACTCATTCGTACGATCCGTTCTAATTCATTCGTACGATCCTTTCTAATTCATTCGCACGATCCATTCTAATTCATTAATACGATCCAATCTAATTCATTCATACGATCTATTCTAATTCATTCGCACGAATATATCCTTTCTAATTCATTCGTACGATCCATTCTAATTCATTCGCACAATCTATTCTAATTCATTAGTACGATCCATTCTAATTCATTCGTACGATCCATTCTAATTCATTAGCACGATCCAAATTCATTTATCCGTACGATCTATTCTATTTCATTCGTACGATCCATTCTTATCGCACGATCCATTCTAATTCATTCGCACGATCCATTCTCCATTCTAATTCCTTCGTACGATCCATTCTAATTCCTTCGTATCCATTCTAATTCACTCATACGATCCATTCTAATTCATTCATACGATCCATTCTAATTTATTCGCATGAATGTATCCATTCTAATTCATTCGTACGATCCATTCTAATTCATTCACACAATCTATTCTAATTCATTCATACGATCCATCCTAATTCATTCGCACGAATGTATCCATTCTAATTCATTCGTACAATCCATTCTATTTCATTCGTACGATCCATTCTTACTCATTCGTACGATCCATTCGTATCCATTCTAATTCATTCGTACGATCTATTCTAATTCATTCGTACGATCCATTCTAATTCATTAATACGATCCAATCTAATTCATTCATACGATCCATTCTAATTCATTCGTACGATCCATTCTAATTCATTCGCACGATCCATTCTAATTCATTCGCACGATCCATTCTAATTCATTCATACGATCCATTCTAATTCATTCGTATGATCCATTCTAATTCATTCGCACGATCCATTCTAATTCATTCGCACAAATGTATCCATTCTAATTCATTCGTATGATCCATTCTAATTCATTCACACGATCCATTCTAATTCATTCTTACAATCCATTCTATTTCTTTTGCACGAATGTATCCATTCTAATTCATTCGTACGATCCATTCTATTTCATTCGTACAATCCATTCTAATTCATTCGTACAATCCATTCTAATTCATTCGCACGATCTATTCGAATTCATTCGCACGAATATATCCACTCTAATTCATTCATACGATCCATTCTAATTCCTTCGTACGATCCATTTTATTTCATTCGTATGATCCATTCTATTTCATTCATATAATCCATTCTAATTCATTCGCACGATCCATTCTAATTCATTCATACGATCCATTCTAATTCATTCGTATGATCCATTCTAATTCATTCGTTCGATCCATTCTAATTTATTCGCACGATCCATTCTAATTCATTCATGCGATCCATTCTTACTCATTCGTACGATCCATTCTAATTCATTCGCACGATCCATTCTAATTCATCCGTACGATCCATTCTATTTCATTCGTACGATCCATTCTTACTCATTCGTACGATCCATTCTAATTCATTCGCACGAATGTATCCATTCTAATTCATTCGTACGATCCATTCTAATTCCTTCGTACAAACCATTCTAATTCCTGCGTACGATGCATTCTAATTCCTTTGTACGAATGAGTAAGAATGGATCGTACGAATGAAATAGAATGGATTGTACGAATGAATTAGAATGGATACATTCGTGCGAATGAATTAGGATGGATCGTATGAATGAATTAGAATAGATTGTGCGAATGAATTAGAATGGATCGTACGAATGAATTAGAATGGATACATTCATGCGAATAAATTAGAATGGATCGTATGAATGAATTAGAATAGATCGTACGAATGAATTAGAATGGATACATTCGTGCGAATGATTTAGAATGGATCGTACGAATGAATTAGAATAGATTGTGCGAATGAATTAGAATGGATCGTATGAATTAGAATTGATCGTACGAATGAATTAGAATGGATCATACGAAGGATTTAGAATGGATCGTACGAATGAATTTGAATGGATCGTACGAATGAATTAGAATGGATACATTCGTACGAATGAATTAGAATGGATCATATGAAGGAATTAGAATGGATCGTACGAATGAATTAGAATGGATCGTACGAATGAATTAGAATGGATACATTCGTGCGAATGAATTAGAATGGATCATACGAAGGAATTAGAATGGATCGTACGAATGAATTAGAATGGATCGTACGAATGAATTAGAATGGATCGTACGAATGAATTAGAATGTATACATTCGTGCGAATAAATTAGAATGGATCATACGAATGAATTAGAGTTGATACATTCGTGTGAATGAATTAAAATGGATAATACGAATGAGTAAGAATGGATCGTAGAATTAGAATGGATCGAATGAATGAATTAGAATGGATTTATACGAATGAATTAGAATGGACCGTATGAATGAATTAGAATGGACCGTGCGAATGAATTAGAATGGATCGTACGAATGAATTAGAATGGATCGTATGAATGAATTAGAATGGATCGTAGTAAAGAATTAGAATGGATCCTACGAATGAATTAGAATAGATTGTGCGAATGAATTAGAATGGATCTGGATCGTGTATCCATTCTAATTCATTCGAACGACCCATTCTAATTCATTCGCACGATCCATTCTAATTCATTCGTACAATCTATTCTATTTAATTCGTACAATCCATTCTAATTCATTCATACGATCCAATCTAATTCATTCATACGATCCATTCTAATTCATTCGTACGATCTATTCTATTTCATTCATACGATCCATTCTAATTCGTTTGTACGATCCTTTCTAATTCCTTCGTACGATCCATTCTATTTCATTCGTATGACCCATTCTAATTCATAAGTACGATCCATTCTAATTCATTCAAACGATCCATTCTAATTCATTCGTACGATCCATTCTAATTCATTCGCACGATCCATTCTAATTCATTCATACGATCCAATCTAATTCATTCATGCGATCCATCCAAATTCATTCGCACGAATGTATCCATTCTAATTCATTCGCACGATCCATTCTAATTCATTCATACGATCCATTCTATTTCATTCGTACGATCCATTCTTACTCATTCGTACGATCCATTCTAATTCATTCGTACGATCCATTCTAATTCCTTCGTATGATCCATTCTAATTCATTTGTACGGTTTGATTCATTCTAATTCATTCGTACGATTCATTCTAATTCAATCCATTCTAATTCATTCGTACGATCCATTCTAATTCATTCGTACGATCCATTCTAATTCATTCGTACGATTCATTCTAATTCAATCCATTCTAATTCAATCGTACGATCCATTCTTACTCATTCGTATGATCCATTCTAATTCATTCGCATGAATGAATCCATTCTAATTCATTCGTATGATCCATTCTAATTCATTCGCATGAATGTATCCATTCTAATTCATTCGTACGATCCATTCTATCTCATTCGTACAATCCATTCAATTTCATTTGTATGATCCATTCTAATTCATTCGCATGATCCATTCTAATTCATTCGCATGATCCATTCTAATTCATTCGTACGATCGATTCTAATTCATTCATACGATCCATTCTAATTCATTCGCACGAATGTATCCATTCTAATTCATTCGTACGATCCATTCTAATTCATTCGTACGATCCATTCTATTTCATTCATACGATCCATTCTAATTCATTCGTACGATCCATTCTAATTTATTCGTACGATTCATTCTAATTCAATCCATTCTAATTCATTCGTACGATCCATTCTTACTCATTCGTATGATCCATTCTAATTCATTCGCACGAATGAATCCATTCTAATTCATTCGTATGATCCATTCTAATTCATTCGCATGAATGTATCCATTCTAATTCATTCGTACGATCCATTCTATCTCATTCGTACAATCCATTCTATTTCATTCGTACGATCCATTCTAATTCATGCGCACGATCCATTCTAATTCATTCATACAATCCATTCTAATTCTTTCATATGATCCATTCTAATTCATTCGCATGATCCATTCTTACTCATTCGTACGATCCATTCTAATTCATTCGCACGATCCATTCTAATTCATTAATACGATCCATTCTAATTCATTCGTACGATCCATTCTAATTCATTCGTACGATTCATTCTAATTCAATCCATTCTAATTCATTCGTACGATCCATTCTTACTCATTCGTACGATCCATTCTAATATATTCGCACGAATGAATCCATTCTAATTCATTCGTATGATCCATTCTAATTCATTCGCATGAATGTATCCATTCTAATTCATTCGTACGATCCATTCTATCTCATTCGTACAATCCATTCTATTTCATTCATATGATCCATTCTAATTCATTCGCACAAATGTATCCATTCTAATTCATTCGTACGATCCATTCTAATTCATTTGTACGAATGTATCCACTCTAATTCATTCAATGTATCCACTCTAATTCATTCATACGATCCATTCTAATTCCTTCGTACGATCCATTCTATTTCATTCGTATGATCCATTCTATTTCATTCATATAATCCATTCTAATTCATTCGCACGATCCATTCTAATTCATTCGTACGATCTGTTTGGGGGATTTTTCCTGGACCTTGCGAGCCACCTGTAAGACCAAGAAAAGAGAAACGTGAGAACGACTGGCTCCCTTAGGAGCATAGACCCTCCGACGCTCAAGTCAGTTATGGTAGCACAACGGAGAGCTGTTGTATACCAAAGTGGTAGTGAAAGGGATTTCGAACCTGTACTTTGGAGCCTGGGGGTGTGCATTTATAGACATGGGCGACCTATCGAGCTACGACGCGTGGAGGCTCTTTCCGGCACCTTCTAGGCCCCCACGTTCTAGCCTTCAATAGTTTCTGACAGTTCTTGGAACTTGGACCCCTAACATTCTTTGTCGTCTAGCTCGTCTGACGGAGTAGTGGGGGACAGCAGCTGCTGTTCTGTTGCCGCCATAGGACTCTTCTAGAATGTTCAAGTCTAGGAGGTCTCAAACCGACTCTGACGGGCTTCCGTGGACTGCAATCATCCACGTAGCTTCAGTGGGTTCTCGACACCTGGCAATCTCAGGGAAAAAGCAAAGGCCAGCTCGCCCGATACTGCTCCGTCCTTTCGTCCATATTTATCAAGAGTTGGACCTCGCGGGAGCAACCTCTTCGATAAACAGGGGTCTAGGCGAGCTTCTGGGCGAGCTTGGGCGAACTCCTGGGCGAGCTTGGGCGAACTCCTGGGCGAGCTTGGGCGAGCTCCTGAGCGAGCTAGGCGAGCTCCTGAGTGAGCATGGCGAGCTCCTAAATGAGCTTGGGCGAGCTCCTGTGCAAGCTAGGCGGGCTCATGAGCGAGCATGGCGAGCTCCTGGACGAGCTAGGAGAGCTCCTGAGCGAGCATGGCGAGCTCCTGGACGAGCTAGGCGAGCTCCTGAGCGAGCATGGCGAGCTTCTGGACGAGCTTGGTCGATCTCCTTCGCGCTCTTTGTCTAAGCTATTTATCGAATTTGGGCGTGCTTCTGTGGGGGACTGGAGGTGTGAGCTGTACTCAGATACAAGGTGTCCATCCCGCTCCATGTGAAGGCGAGCTCCTGACGAGGGTTCCAACTCCTGGACGGGCTATCCAAGATATGTGGTTTTTGATTACCCCCAACACGATCCATTCTAATTCATTCGTATGATCCATTCTAATTCATTCGTTCGATCCATTCTAATTTATTCGCACGATCCATTCTAATTCATTCATACGATCCATTCTTACTCATTCGTACGATCCATTCTAATTCATTCGCACGATCCATTCTAATTCATTCATACGATCCATTCTTACTCATTCGTACGATCCATTCTAATTCATTCGCACGATCCATTCTAATTCATCCGTACGATCCATTCTATTTCATTCGTACGATCCATTCTTACTCATTCGTACGATCCATTCTAATTCATTCGCACGAATGTATCCATTCTAATTCATTCGTACGATCCATTCTAATTCATTCATACGATCCATTCTAATTCTACGATCCATTCTTACTCATTCGTATTATCCATTTTAATTCATTCACACGAATGTATCAACTCTAATTCATTCGTATGATCCATTCTAATTCATTCGCACGTATGTATCCATTCTAATTTATTCGTACGATCCATTCTAATTCATTCGCACGATCCATTCTAATTCATTCATACAATCCATTCTAATTCTTTTGCACGAATGTATCCATTCTAATTCATTCGTTCGATCCATTCTAATTCATTCGTACGATCCATTCTAATTCATTCACACGATCCATTCTAATTCATTCATATGATCCATTCTAATTCAGTCGTACGATCCATTCTTATTCATTCGTACGATCCATTCTAATTCATTCGCACAATCTATTCTAATTCATTCGTACGATCCATTCTAATTCATTCGCACGATCCATTCTAATTTATTCATACGATCCATTCTATTTCATTCATACGATCCATTCTTACTCATTCGTACGATCCGTTCTAATTCATTCGTACGATCCATTCTAATTCATTCGCACGATCCATTCTAATTCATTAATACGATCCAATCTAATTCATTCATACGATCTATTCTAATTCATTCGCACGAATATATCCTTTCTAATTCATTCGTACGATCCATTCTAATTAATTCGCACAATCTATTCTAATTCATTAGTACGATCCATTCTAATTCATTCGTACGATCCATTCTAATTCATTAGCACGATCCAAATTCATTTATCCGTACGATCTATTCTATTTCATTCGTACGATCCATTTTTATCGCACGATCCATTCTAATTCATTCGCACGATCCATTCTCCATTCTAATTCCTTCGTATGATCCATTCTAATTCCTTCGTATCCATTCTAATTCACTCATACGATCCATTCTAATTCATTCATACGAGCCATTCTAATTCATTCGCATGAATGTATCCATTCTAATTCATTCGTACGATCCATTCTAATTCATTCGCACAATCTATTCTAATTCATTCATACGATCCATCCTAATTCATTCGCACGAATGTATCCATTCTAATTCATTCGTACAATCCATTCTATTTCATTCGTACGATCCATTCTTACTCATTCGTACGATCCATTCGTATCCATTCTAATTCATTCGTACGATCTATTCTAATTCATTCGTACGATCCATTCTAATTCATTAATACGATCCAATCTAATTCATTCATACGATCCATTCTAATTCATTCGTACGATCCATTCTAATTCATTCGTACGATCCATTCTAATTCATTCGCACGATCCATTCTAATTCATTCATACGATCTATTCTAATTCATTCATACGATCCATTCTAATTCATTCGCACGATCCATTCTAATTCATTCGCACAAATGTATCCATTCTAATTCATTCGTATGATCCATTCTAATTCATTCACACGATCCATTCTAATTCATTCTTACAATCCATTCTATTTCTTTTGCACGAATGTATCCATTCTAATTCATTCGTACGATCCATTCTATTTCATTCGTACGATCCATTCTAATTCATTCGTACAATCCATTCTAATTCATTCGCATGATCTATTCGAATTCATTCGCACGAATGTATCCACTCTAATTCATTCATACGATCTATTCTAATTCCTTCGTACGATCCATTGTATTTCATTCGTATGATCCATTCTATTTCATTCATATAATCCATTCTAATTCATTCGCACGATCCATTCTAATTCATTCATACGATCCATTCTAATTCATTCGTATGATCCATTCTAATTCATTCGTTCGATCCATTCTAATTTATTCGCACGATCCTGTCTAATTCATTCATACGATCCATTCTTACTCATTCGTACGATCCATTCTAATTCATTCGCACGATCCATTCTAATTCATCCGTACGATCCATTCTATTTCATTCGTACGATCCATTCTTACTCATTCGTACGATCCATTCTAATTCATTCGCACGAATGTATCCATTCTAATTCATTCGTACGATCCATTCTAATTCCTTCGTACAAACCATTCTAATTCCTGCGTACGATCCATTCTAATTCCTTTGTACGAATGAGTAAGAATGGATCGTACGAATGAGTAAGAATGGATCGTACGAATGAAATAGAATGGATTGTACGAATGAATTAGAATGGATACATTCGTGCGAATGAATTAGGATGGATCGTATGAATGAATTAGAATAGATTGTGCGAATGAATTAGAATGGATCGTACGAATGAATTAGAATGGATACATTCATGCGAATGAATTAGAATGGATCGTATGAATGAATTAGAATGGATCGTACGAATGAATTAGAATGGATACATTCGTGCGAATGATTTAGAATGGATCGTACGAATGAATTAGAATAGATTGTGCGAATGAATTAGAATGGATCGTATGAATTAGAATTGATCGTACGAATGAATTAGAATGGATCATACGAAGGATTTAGAATGGATCGTACGAATGAATTTGAATGGATCGTACGAATGAATTAGAATGGATACATTCGTACGAATGAATTAGAATGGATCATATGAAGGAATTAGAATGGATCGTACGAATGAATTAGAATGGATCGTACGAATGAATTAGAATGGATACATTCGTGTGAATGAATTAGAATGGATCATACGAAGGAATTAGAATGGATCGTACGAATGAATTAGAATGGATCGTACGAATGAATTAGAATGGATCGTACGAATGAATTAGAATGGCTACATTCGTGCGAATGAATTAGAATGGATCATACGAATGAATTAGAGTTGATACATTCGTGTGAATGAATTAAAATGGATAATACGAATGAGTAAGAATGGATCGTAGAATTAGAATGGATCGTATGAATGAATTAGAATGGATTTATACGAATGAATTAGAATGGACCGTATGAATGAATTAGAATGGATCGTGCGAATGAATTAGAATGGATCGTACGAATGAATTAGAATGGATCGTATGAATGAATTAGAATGGATCGTAGTAATGAATTAGAATGGATCCTACGAATGAATTAGAATAGATTGTGCGAATGAATTAGAATGGATCTGGATCGTGTATCCATTCTAATTGATTCGTACGACCCATTCTAATTCATTCACACGATCCATTCTAATTCATTCGTACAATCTATTCTATTTAATTCGTACAATCCATTCTAATTCATTCATACGATCCAATCTAATTCATTCATACGATCCATTCTAATTCATTCGTACGATCTATTCTATTTCATTCATACGATCCATTCTAATTCGTTTGTACGATCCTTTCTAATTCCTTCGTACGATCCATTCTATTTCATTCGTATGACCCATTCTAATTCATAAGTACGATCCATTCTAATTCATTCAAACGATCCATTCTAATTCATTCGTACGATCCATTCTAATTCATTCGCACGATCCATTCTAATTCATTCATACGATCCAATCTAATTCATTCATACGATCCATCCTAATTCATTCGCACGAATGTATCCATTCTAATTCATTCGCACGATCCATTCTAATTCATTCATACGATCCATTCTATTTTATTCGTACGATCCATTCTTACTCATTCGTACGATCCATTCTAATTCATTCATACGATCTATTCTAATTCCTTCGTATGATCCATTCTAATTCATTCGTACGGTATGATTCATTCTAATTCATTCGTACGATTCATTCTAATTCAATCCATTCAAATTCATTCGTACGATCCATTCTAATTCATTCGTACGATCCATTCTAATTCATTCGTACGATTCATTCTAATTCAATCCATTCTAATTTAATCGTACGATCCATTCTTACTCATTCGTACGATCCATTCTAATTCATTCGCACGAATGAATCCATTCTAATTCATTCGTATGATCCATTCTAATTCATTCGCATGAATGTATCCATTCTAATTCATTCGTACGATCCATTATATCTCATTCGTACAATCCATTCTATTTCATTTGTATGATCCATTCTAATTCATTCGCATGATCCATTCTAATTCATTCGTACGATCGATTCTAATTCATTCATACGATCCATTCTAATTCATTCGCACAAATGTATCCATTCTAATTCATTCGTACGATCCATTCTAATTCATTCGTACGATCCATTCTATTTCATTCATACGATCCATTCTAATTCATTCGTACGATCCATTCTAATTCATTCGTACGATTCATTCTAATTCAATCCATTCTAATTCATTCGTACGATCCATTCTTACTCATTCGTACGATCCATTCTAATTCATTCGCACGAATGAATCCATTCTAATTCATTCGTATGATCCATTCTAATTCATTCGCATGAATGTATCCATTCTAATTCATTCGTATGATCCATTCTATCTCATTCGTACAATCCATTCTATTTCATTCGTACGATCCATTCTAATTCATTCGCACGATCCATTCTAATTCATTCGCATGATCCATTCTAATTCATTCGTACGATCGATTCTAATTCATTCATACGATCCATTCTAATTCATTCGCACGAATGTATCCATTCTAATTCCTTCGTACGATCCATTCTAATTCATTCGCACAATCTATTCTAATTCATTCATACGATCCATTCTAATTTATTCGCACGATCCATTCTAATTCATTCATACGATCCATTCTAATTCATTCATATGATCCATTCTAATTCATTCGCACGATCCATTCTTACTCATTCGTACGATCCATTCTAATTCATTCGCACGATCCATTCTAATTCAATAATACGATCCATTCTAATTCATTCGCACGATCCATTCTAATTCATTCACACTCATATGATCCATTCTAATTTATTCGCACGAATGTATCCTTTCTAATTCATTCGTACGATTCATTCTAATTCAATCCATTCTAATTCATTAGAATGGATCGTATGAATGAAATAGAATGGATCGTACGAATGAATTAGAATGGATCGTACGAATGAATTAGATTGGATCGTACGAATGAATTAGAATGGATCGTGCGAATGAATTAGAATGGATCGTACAAATGAATTGGAATGGATACATTTGTGCGAATGAATTAGAATTGATCGTACGAATGAATTGGAATGGATACATTCGTGCGAATGAATTAGAATGGATCGTATGAATGAATTAGAGTGGATACATTCGTACAAATGAATTAGAATGGATCGTACAACTGAATTAGAATGGATACATTCGTGCGAATGAATTAGAATGGATCATATGAATGAATTAGAATGGATCGTTTGAGTGAATGCGAATGGATCGTGCGAATGAATTAGAATGGATTGTACGAATGAATTAGAATGGATCGTACGAATGAATTAGAATGGATTGAATTAGAATGAATTAGAATGGATACATTCGTGCGAAAGAATTAGAATGGATCGTATGAATGAATTAGATTGGATCGTATAAATGAATTAGAATGGATCGTACGAATGAATTAGAATGGATCGTGCTAATGAATTAGAATGGATCGTGTGAATGAATTAGAATGGATCGTGCGAATGAATTAGAATGGATCGTACGAATGAATTAGAATGGATCGTACGAATGAATTAGAATGGATCGTACGAATGAATTAGAATGGATACCTTCGTGCAAATGAATTAGAATGGATCGTACGAATGAGTAAGAATGGATCGTACGAATGAAATAGAATGGATCATATGAATGAATTAGAATGGATAGTACGAATGAATTAGAATGGATCGTACGAATGAGTAAGAATGGATCGTGCGAATGAATTAGAATGGATCATATGAATGAATTAGAATGGATCGTATGAATGAATTAGAATGGATCGTGCGAATAAATTAGAATGGATCGTATGAATGAATTAGAATAGGTTGTGCGAATGAATTAGAATGGACCGTATGAATGAATTAGATTGGATCATATGAATGAATTAGAATGGATCGTACGAATGAGTAAGAATGGATCGTACGAATGAATTAGAATGGATCGTACGAATGAATTAGAATGGATACATTCGTGCGAATGAATTAGAATGGATCGTATAAATGAATTAGAATCGATCGTACGAATGAATTAGAATGGATCATGCGAATGAATTAGAATGGATCGTGCGAATGAATTAGAATGGATCGTACGAATGAAATAGAATGGATTGTACGAATGAGATAGAATGGATCGTACGAATGAATTAGAATGGATACATTCATGCGAATGAATTAGAATGGGTCATACGAATGAATTAGAATGGATTCATTCGTGCGAATGAATTAGAATGGATCGTACGAATGAGTAAGAATGGATCGTACGAAGGAATTAGAATGGATCGTACGAATGAATTAGAATTAGAATGAAACGTACGAAAGAATTAGAATAGATCGTATGAATGAATTAGAATGGATCGTATGAATGAAATAGAATGGATCGTACGAATAAATTAGAATGGATCGTGCGAATGAATTAGAATGGATCGTACGAATGAATTAGCATGGATCGTACGAAGGAATTAGAATGGATCGTATGAATGAATTAGAATAGATCGTACGAATGAATTAGAATGGATACGAATGGATCGTACGAATGAGTAAGAATGGATCGTACGAATGAAATAGAATGGATCGTACGAATGAATTAGAATGGATTGAATTAGAATGAATCGTACGAATGAATTAGAATGGATCGTACGAATGAATTAGAATGGATCGTACGAATGAATTAGAATGGATTGAATTAGAATGGATTGTACGATAAGAATGGATCGTACGAATGAAATAGAATAGATCGTACGGATAAATGAATTTGGATCGGACGAATGAATTAGAAAGGATATATTCATGCGAATGAATTAGAATAGATCGTATGAATGAATTAGAATGGATCGTATTAATGAATTAGAATCGATCGTGCGAATAAATTAGAATGGATCGTACGAATGAATTAGAATGGATAGATTCGTGCGAATGAATTTGAATGGATCGTATGAAGGAATTAGAATGGATCGTACGAAGGAATTAGAATAGATCATACGAAGAAATTAGAATGGATCGTACGAATGAATTAGAATGGATCGTATGAATGAATTAGAATGGATCATGCGAATGAATTAAAATGGATCGTATGAATGAAATTGAATGGATCGTATGAATTAGAACGGATCGTACGAATGAAATAGAATGGATCGTACGAATAAATTAAAATAGATTGTGCGAATGGATTAGAATGGATCATACGATTGAGTAAGAATGGATTGTACGAATGAAATAGAATTGATCGTACGAATGAATTAGAATGGATCATGCTAATGAATTAGAATAGATCGTACGAATGAATTAGAATAGATTGTGCGAATGAATTAGAATGGATCATACGAATGAATTGGAATGGATACATTCGTGCGAATGAATTAGAATGGATCGTATGAATGAATTAGAGTGGATACATTCGTACAAATGAATTAGAATGGATCGTACGAATGAATTAGAATGGATACATTCGTGCGAATGAATTAGAATGGATCATATGAATGAATTAGAATGGATCGTTTGAGTGAATGCGAATGGATCGTGCGAAAGAATTAGAATGGATTGTACGAATGAATTAGAATGGATCGTACGAATGAATTAGAATGGATACATTCGTGCGAATCCATTCTATTTCATTCGTACGATCCATTCTAATTCATTCGCACGATCCATTCTAATTCATTCGTACGATCCATTCTAATTCATTCGTACGATCCATTCTAATTCATTCGCACAATCTATTCTAATTCATTCGTACGATCCATTCTAATTCATTCGCACGATCCATTCTAATTCATTCATACGATCCATTCTATTTCATTCGTACAATCTATTCTTACTCATTCGTACGATCCATTCTAATTCATTTGCACGAAGGTATCCATTCTAATTCATTCGTACTATCCATTCTAATTCCTTCGTACGATCCATTCTAATTCCTTCGTACGATCCATTCTAATTCATTCGTACGATTCATTCTAATTCAATCCATTCTAATTCATTCGTACGATCCATTCTTACTCCTTCGTACGATCCATTCTAATTCATTCGCACGAATGAATCCATTCTAATTCATTCGTATGATCCATTCTAATTCATTAGCATGAATGTATCCATTCTAATTCATTCGTACAATCCATTCTATTTCATTCGTACGATTCATTCTAATTCATTCGCACGATCCATTCTAATTCATTCACATGATCCATTCTAATTCATTCATACGATCGATTCTAATTCATTCATACGATCCATTCTAATTCATTCGCACGAATGTATCCATTCTAATTCATTCGTACGATCCATTCTAATTCATTCGCACAATCTATTCTAATTCATTCATACGATCCATTCTAATGGATCATACGAATGAATTAGAATGGATCGTATGAATGAATTAGATTGGATCGTATTAATGAATTAGAATGGATCGTGCGAATGAATTAGAATGGATCGTACAAATGAATTAGAATGGATCGTACGAATGACTTAGAATGGATCGTTCGAATGAATTAGAATAGATTGTGCGAATGAATTAGAATGGATCGTACGAATGAATTAGAAAGGATACATTCGTGCGAATGAATTAGAATGGATCGTATGAGTGTGAATGAATTAGAATGGATCGTGCGAATGAATTAGAATGGATCGTATTAATGAATTAGAATGGATCGTGCGAATGAATTAGAATGGATCGTACGAATGAGTAAGAATGGATCGTGCGAATGAATTAGAATGGATTGTACGAATGAATTAGAATGGATCGTACGAATGAATTAGAATAAATACATTCGTGCGAATCTATTCTATTTCATTCGTACGATCCATTCTAATTCATTCGTACGATCCATTCTAATTCATTCGTACGATCCATTCTAATTCATTCGTACGATCCATTCTAATTCATTCGCACGATCCATTCTAATTCATTCGTACGATCCATTCTAATTCATTCGTACGATCCATTCTAATTCCTTCGTATGATCCATTCTAATCCATTCGTACGGTATGATTCATTCTAATTCATTCGTACGATTCATTCTAATTCAATCCATTCTAATTTATTCGTACGATCCATTCTAATTCATTCATAGGATCCAATCTAATTCATTCATACGATCCATTCTAATTCATTCGTACGATCCATTCTAATTCATTCGCACGATCCATTCTAATTCATTCGCACGATCCATTCTAATTCATTCATATAATCCATTCTAATTCATGCATACGATCTAATCTAATTCATTCATACGATCTATTCTAATTCATTCGCACGAATATATCCTTTCTAATTCATTCGTACGATCCATTCTAATTCATTCGCACAATCTATTCTAATTCATTAGTACGATCCATTCTAATTCATTCGTACAATCCATTCTTACTCAATCGTATGATCCATTCTAATCCATTCGCACAATATGAATGAATTAGAATAGATTGTGCGAATGAATTAGAATGGATCGTACGAATGAATTAGAATGGATACATTCGTGCGAATGAATTAGAATGGATCGTATGAATGAATTAGAATCGATCGTACGAATGAATTAGAATGGATCATGCGAATGAATTAGAATGGATCGTGCGAATGAATTAGAATGGATCGTACGAATGAAATAGAATGGATTGTCCGAATGAGATAGAATGGATCGTACGAATGAATTAGAATGGATAATTCATGCGAATGAATTAGAATGGATCATACGAATGAATTAGAATGGATTCATTCGTGCGAATGAATTAGAATGGATCGTACGAATGAGTAAGAATGGATCGTACGAATGAATTAGAATGGATTGAATTAGAATGAATCGTACGAATGAATTAGAATGGATCATACGAATGAATTAGAATGGCTCGTACGAATGAATTAGAATGGATTGAATTAGAATGAATCGTACGAATGAATTAGAATGAATCATACCGTATGAATGAATTAGAATGGATCATACGAAGGAATTAGAATGGATCGTGCGAATAAATTAGAATGGATCGTATGAATGAATTAGAATAGATTGTGCGAATGAATTAGAATGGATCGTACGAATGAATTAGAATGGATACATTCGTGCGAATGAATTAGAATGGATCGTATGAATGAATTAGAATCGATCGTGCGAATGAATTAGAATGGATCATGCGAATGAATTAGAATGGATCGTGCGAAAGAATTAGAATGGATCATATGAATGAAATAGAATAGATTGTACGAATGAGATAGAATGGATCGTACGAATGAATTAGAATGGATACATTCATGCGAATGAATTAGAAAGGATTATACGAATGAATTAGAATGGATTCATTCGTGCGAATGAATTAGAATGGATCGTACGAATGAGTAATAATAGATCGTACGAATGAATTAGAATGGATTGAATTAGAATGAATCGTACGAATGAATAAGAATGGATCGTACGAATGAATTCGAATGGATTGTACGAATGAATTAGAATAGATTGTGCGAATGAATTAGAATAGATTGTGCGAATGAATTAGAATGGATCGTACGAATGAATTAGAATGGATAAATTCGTGCAAATGAATTAGAATGGATGGTATGAATGAATTAGATTAGATCATATAAATGAATTAGAATGGATCGTACGAATGAATTAGAATGGATCGTGCGAATGAATTAGAATGGATCGTACGAATGAATTTGAATGGATACATTCGTGCGAATGAATTAGAATGGATCGTATGAATGAATTAGATTGTACGAAGGAATTAGAATGGATCATACGAATGAAATAAAATGGATCATAATCTAATTCATTCATACGATCCATTCTAATTCATTCGCACAATCTATTCTAATTCATTCGTACGATCCATTCTAATTCATTCGCACGATCTATTCGAATTCATTCGTACGATCCATTCTAATTCATTCGCACGAATGTATCCATTCTAATTCATTCATACAATCTATTCTAATTCATTCGTACGATCCATTCTAATTCATTCGTACAATCCATTCTATTTCATTCGTACGATCCATTCTTACTCATTTGTATGATCCATTCTAATGAATTAGAATGGATACATTCGTGCGAATGAATTAGAATGGATCATACGAATGAATTAGAGTGGTTCGAATTAGAATGGATCGTGCGAATGAATTAGAATAGATTGTACGAATGAGTTAGAATGGATCGTACGAATGAATTAGAATAGATTGTATGAATGAATTAGAATGGATACATTCATGCGAATGAATTAGAATGGATCGTACGAATGAATTAGAATAGATCGTGCGAATGAATTAGAATGGATCGTACGAATGAATTAGAATAGATTGTGCGAATGAATTAGAATGGATCGTATGAATGAATTAGATTATGATCCATTTTATTTCATTCGTATGATCCATTCTAATTCCTTCGTACAATCGAATTCATTCATACGATCCATTCTAATTCATTCGCACGAATGTATCCATTCAAATTCATTCGTATGATCCATTCTAATTCATTCGCACGATCCATTCTAATTCATTTGTACGATCCATTCTAATTCATTTATACGATCCAATCTAATTCATTCATACAATCCATTCTAATTCATTTGTACGAATTTATCCATTCTAATTCATTCGTACGATCCATTCTAATTCATTAGCATGATCCATTCTAATTCATTCGTACGATCCATTCTAATTCATTTATACGATCCAATCTAATTCATTCATACGATCCATTCTAATTCATTCGCACGAATGTATCCATTCTAATTCATTCGTACGATCCATTCTAATTCATTCGAACGATCCATTCTAATTCATTCGCACGATCCATTCTAATTCATTCGTACGATCCATTCTATTTTATTCATACGATCCATTCTAATTCATTCATACGATCTATTCTAATTCTTTCGCACGAATGTATCCATTCTAATTCATTCGTTAGATCCATTCTAATTCATTCGCACGATCCATTCCAATTCATTCATACAATCCATTCTAATTCTTACGTACGAATGAATTAGAATGGATCGTATGGATGAATTAGAATAGATTGTGCGAATGAATTAGAATGGATCGTACGAATGAATTAGACTGGATACATTTGTGCGAATGAATTAGAATGGATCGTATGAATGAATTAGAATCGATCGTACGAATGAATTAGAATGGATCATGCGAATGAATTAGAATGGATCGTGCGAATGAATTAGAATGGATCGTATGAATGAATTAGAATGGATCGTATGAATGAATTAGAATGGATCGTGCGAATGAATTAGAATGGATCGTACGAATGAAATAGAATGGATTGTGTGAATGAATTAGAATGGATCGTGCGAATGAATTAGAATGGATCGTATTAATGAATTAGGATGGATCGTACGAATGAATTAGAATGGATCGTACGAATGAGTAAGAATGGATCGTACGAATGAATTAGAATGGATTGAATTAGAATGAATCATACGTATGAATTAGAATGGATCGTACGAATGAATTCGAATGGATCGTACGAATGAATTAGAATAGATTGTGCGAATGAATTAGAATAGATTGTGCGAATGAATTAGAATGGATCGTACGAATGAATTAGAATGGATAAATTCGTGCAAATGAATTAGAATGGATTGTATGAATGAATTAGATTGGATCGTATAAATGAATTAGAATGGATCGTACGAATGAATTAGAATGGATCGTGCGAATGAATTAGAATGGATCGTACGAATGAATTTGAATGGATACATTCGTACGAATGAATTAGAATGGATCGTATGAATGAATTAGAATGGATCGTACGAATGAATTAGAATGGATCGTAAGAATGGATCGTACGAATGAATTAGAATGGATCGTATGAATGAATTAGAATGGATCGTGCGAATGAATTAGAATGGATCGTACGAATGAAATAGAATGGATTCGCACGAATGTATCCATTCTAATGAAATTCGTACGATCCATTCTAATTCATTCGTACAATCCATTCTATTTCATTCGTACAATCCATTCTTACTCAATCGTATGATCCATTCTAATCCATTCGCACAATCCATTCTAATTCATCCGTACGATCCATTCTATTTCATTCGTACGATCCATTCTAATTCATTCGCACAATCTATTCTAATTCATTCGTACAATCCATTCTAATTCATTCGCACGATCCATTCGCATTCACTCAAACGATCCATTCTAATTCATTCATACAATCCATTCTAATTCTTTTGCACGAATGTATCCATTCTAATTCATTCGTACGATCCATTCTAATTCATTCGTATGATCTATTCTAATTCATTCGCATGATCCATTCTAATTCCTTCGTACGATCCATTTTAATTCATTCGCACGATCCATTCTAATTCATTCATACGATCCATTCTAATTTATTCGTACGATCCATTCTAATTTCTTCGTATGATCTATTCTAATTCCTTCGTACGATCCATTCTAATTCATTCATACGATCTATTCTAATTCTTTCGCACGAATGTATCCATTCTAATTCATTCGTACGATCCATTCTAATTCCTTCGCACGATACATATTCTAATTCATTCGTACGATCCATTCTAATTTATTCGTACAATCCATTCTAATTCATTCGCACGAATGTATCCATTCTAATTCATTCGTATAATCCATTCTACGAATTAGAATGGATCGTATGAATGAATTAGAATGGATCGTGTGAATAAATTAGAATGGATCGTATGAATGAATTAGAATAGATTGTGCGAATGAATTAGAATGGATCGTACGAATGAATTAGAATGGACACATTCATGCGAATGAATTAGAATGGATCATACGAATGAATTAGAATGGATCATATGAATGAATTAGAATGGATCGTACGAATGAATTTGAATGGATACATTCATGCGAATGAATTAGAATGGATCATACGAATGAATTAGAATGGATTCATTCGTGCGAATGAATTAGAATGGATCGTACGAATGAGTAAGAATGGATCGTACGAATGAATTAGAATGTATTGAATTAGAATGAATCGTACGAATGAATTAGAATGGATCATACGAATGAATTAGAATGGATCGTACGAATGAAATAGAATGGATCGTATGAATGAATTAGAATGGATCGTGCGAACAAATTAGAATGGATCGTACGAATGAATTAGAATAGATTGTGCGAATGAATTAGAATGGATCGTACGAATGAATTAGAATGGATCGTACGAATGAATTTGAATAGATTGTGCGAATGAATTAGAATGGATCATACGAATGAATTAGAATGGATCGTACGAAAGAATTAGAATGGATCGTATGAATGAATTAGAATGGATCGTGCGAATGAATTAGAATGGATCGCACGAATGAAATAGAATGGATTCGCACGAATGTATCCATTCTAATTCATTCGTACGATCCATTCTAATTCATTCGTACAATCCATTCTAATTCATTCGCACGATCCATTCGCATTCACTCAAACGATCCATTCTAATTCATTCATAGGATCCATTCTAATTCATTCGTACGATCCATTCTAATTCATTCATACGATCCATTCTAATTCATTCGCACAATCTATTCTAATTCATTCGTATGATCCATTCTAATTCATTCGCACGATCCATTCTAATTCATTCGTACAATCCATATTCTAATTCATTCGCACGATCCATTCTAATTCGAACCATTCTAATTCATTCGTACGATCCAATCTAATTCATTCGTACGATCCATTCTAATTCATTCGTATGATTCATTCTAATTCAATCCATTCTATTTCATTCGTACGATCCATTCTTACTCATTCGTACGATCCATTCTAATTCATTCGCACGAATGAATCCATTCTAATTCATTCGTATGAATTAGAATGGATCGTATGATTGAATTAGAATGAATCGTGTGAAAGAATTAGAATGGATTGTACGAATGAATTAGAACGGATCGTATGAATGAATTTAAATGGATCGTACGAATGAATTAGAATGGATCGTACGAATGAATTAGAATGGATACATTCGTGCGAATGAATTAGAATGGATCGTATGAATGAATTAGATTGGATCGTATGCATGAATTAGAATGGATCGTGCGAATGAATTAGAATGGATCGTACGAATGAATTAGAATGGATCGAACGAATGAATTAGAATGGATACATTCGTGCAAAAGAATTAGAATGGATTGTACGAATGAATTAGAATGGATCGTGCAAATGAATTAGAATGGATCGTACGAATGAATTAGAATGGATACATTCGTGCGAAAGAATTAGAATAGATCGTATGAATGAATTAGAATGGATCGTATGAATGAAATAGAATGGATCGTACGAATGAATTAGAATGGATCGTGCGAATGAATTAGAATGGATCGTACGAATGAATTAGAATGGATCGTGCGAAGGAATTAGAATGGATCGTACGAATGAATTAGAATGGATCGTACGAACAAATTAGAATGGATCGTACGAATGAATTAGAATAGATCGTACGAATGAATTAGAATGGATACGAATGGATCGTACGAATGAGTAAGAATGGATCGTACGAATGAAATAGAATGGATCGTACGAATGAATTAGAAAGGATATATTCGTGCGAATGAATTAGAATAGATCGTATGAATGAATTATATTGGATCGTATTAATGAATTAGAATGGATCGTGCGAATGAATTAGAATGGATCGTACGAATGAATTAGAATGGATAGATTCGTGCGAATCAATTTGAATTGATCGAACGAAGGAATTAGAATGGATCGTACGAAGGAATTAGAATAGATCATATGAAGAAATTAGAATGGATCGTACGAATGAATTAGAATGGATCGTATGAATGAAATAGAATGGATCGTATGAATTAGAATGGATCGTACTAATGAAATAGAATGGATCGTACGAATGAATTAGAATAGATTGTGCGAATGGATTAGAATGGATCATACGATTGAGTAAGAATGGATTGTACGAATGAAATAGAATAGATCGTACGAATGAATTAGAATGGATCATGCTAATGAATTAGAATTGATCGTACGAATGAATTAGAATAGATTGTGCGAATGAATTAGAATGGATCGTACGAATGAATTGGAATGGATACATTCGTGCGAATGAATTAGAATGGATCGTATGAATGAATTAGAGTGGATACATTCATACAAATGAATTAGAATGGATCGTACGAATGAATTAGAATGGATACATTCGTGCGAATGAATTAGAATGGATCATATGAATGAATTAGAATGGATCGTTTGAGTGAATGCGAATGGATCGTGCGAATGAATTAGAATGGATTCTACGAATGGATTAGAATGGATCATACGAATGAATTAGAATGGATACATTCGTGCGAATCCATTCTATTTCATTCATACGATCCATTCTAATTCCTTCACACGATCCATTCTAATTCATTCATACGATCCATTCTAATTCATTCGTACGATCCATTCTAATTCATTCGTACGATCCATTCTAATTCATTTGTACGATCCATTCTAATTCATTCGCACGATCCATTCTAATTCATTCATACGATCTATTCTATTTCATTCGTACGATCCATTCTTACTCATTCGTACAATCCATTCTAATTTATTTGCACGAAGGTATCCATTCTAATTTATTTGCACGAAGATATCCATTCTAATTCATTCGTACTATCCATTCTAATTCCTTCGTACGATCCATTCTAATTCATTCGTACGATCCATTCTAATTCATTCGTACGATCCATTCTAATTCCTTCGTATGATCCATTCTAATTCATTCGTACGGTATGATTCATTCTAATTCATTCGTACGATTCATTCTAATTCAATCCATTCTAATTCATTCGTACGATCCATTCTAATTCATTCGTACGATCCATTCTAATTCATTCGTACGATTCATTATAATTCAATCCATTCTAATTCATTCGTACGATCCATTCTTACTCATTCGTACGATCCATTCTAATTCATTCGCACTAATGAATCCATTCTAATTCATTCGTATGAAACATTATAATTCATTCGCATGAATGTATCCATTCTAATTCATTCGTACGATCCATTCTATCTCATTCGTACAATCCATTCTATTTCATTCGTACGATCCATTCTAATTCATTCACACGATCCATTCTAATTCATTCGCATGATCCATTCTAATTCATTCGTACGATCGATTCTAATTCTTTCATATGATCCATTCTAATTCATTCGCATGAATGTATCCATTCTAATTCATTCGTACGATCCATTCTAATTCATTCGCACAATCTATTCTAATTCATTCATACGATCCACTCTAATTTATTCGCACGATCCATTCTAATTCATTCATACGATCCATTCTAATTCATTCATATGATCCATTCTAATTTATTCGCACGATCCATTCTTACTCATTCGTACGATCCATTCCAATTCATTCGCACGATCCATTCTAATTCATTAATACGATCCATTCTAATTCATTCGCATGATCCATTCTAATTCATTCACACTCATACGATCCATTCTAATTCATTCGCACGAATGTATCCTTTCTAATTCATTCGTACGATCCATTCTAATTCATTCGCACAATCTATTCTAATTCATTCGAACGATCCATTCTAATTTATTCGTACAATCCATTCTAATTCATTCGCACGATCCATTCGCATTCACTCAAACGACCCATTCTAATTCATTCGTACGATCCATTCTAATTCCTTCGTACGATCCATATTCTAATTAGAATGGATCGTTTGAGTGAATGCGAATGGATTGTGCGAATGAATTAGAATGGATTGTACGAATGAATTAGAATGGATCGTACGAATGAATTAGAATGGATACATTCGTGCGAATCCATTCTATTTCATTCGTACGATCCATTTTAATTCATTCGCACGATCCATTCTAATTCATTCGTACGATCCATTCTAATTCATTCGTACGATCCATTCCAATTCATTCGCACAATCTATTCTAATTCATTCATACGATCCATTCTAATTCATTCGCACGATCCATTCTAATTCATTCATACGATCCATTCTATTTCATTCGTACGATCCATTCTTACTCATTCGTACGATCCATCCTAATTCATTTGCACGAAGGTATCCATTCTAATTCATTCGTACTATCCATTCTAATTCCTACGTACGATCCATTCTAATTCATTCATACGATCTATTCTAATTCATTCGCACGAATGTATCCATTCTAGTTCATTCGCACGATCCATTCTAATTCATTCATACAATCCATTCTAATTCTTTTGCACGAATGTATCCATTCTAATTTATTCGTACGATCCATTCTAATTCATTCGTATGATCTATTCTAATTCATTCGCATGATCCATTATAATTCATTCATACGATCCAATCTAATTCATTCGTACGATCCATTCTAATTCATTCGCACGAATGTATCAACTCTAATTCATTCGTACGATCCATTCTAATTCATTCATACATGTACGAATGAATTAGAATGGATACATTCATGAGAATGAATTAGAATGGATCGTATGAATGAATTAGATTGGATCGTATGCATGAATTAGAATGGATCGTGCGAATGAATTTGAATGGATCGTACGAATGAATTAGAATGTATCGAACGAATGAATTAGAATGGATACATTCGTGCAAAAGAATTAGAATGGATTGTATGAATGAATTAGAATGGATCGTGCGAATGAATTAGAATGGATCGTACGAATGAATTAGAATGGATACATTCGTGCGAAAGAATTAGAATAGATCGTATGAATGAATTAGAATGGATCGTATGAATGAAATAGAATGGATCGTACGAATGAATTAGAATGGATCGTGCGAATGAATTAGAATGGATCGTACGAATGAATTAGAATGGATCGTACGAAAGAATTAGAATGGATCGTACGAATGAATTAGAAAGGATACATTTGAATTCATTCGTACGATCCATTCTAATTCCTTCGTACGATCCATATTCTAATTCATTCGCACGATCCATTCTAATTCATTCGCATGATCCATTCTAATTCATTCATACGATCCATTCTAATTCATTCACACAATCCATTCTAATTTATTCTAATTTATTCGTATGTGAGTGGATCGTGTTTTTTCGTACTAATGAATTAGAATGGATCGTACGAATGAATTAGAATGGATACATTCGTGCGAAAGAATTAGAATGGATCGTATGAATGAATTAGATTGGATCGTATAAATGAATTAGAATGGGTCGTACGAATGAATTAGAATGGATCGTGCTAATGAATTAGAATGGATCGTGCGAATGAATTAGAATGGATCGTGCGAATGAATTAGAATGGATCGTACGAATGAATTAGAATGGATCATACGAATGAATTAGAATGGATCGTTCGAATGAATTAGAATAGATTGTGCGAATGAATTAGAATGGATCGTACGAATGAATTAGGAAGGAAACATTCGTGCGAATGAATTAGAATGGATCGTATGAGTGTGAATGAATTAGAATGGATCGTGCGAATGAATTAGAATGGATCGTATTAATGAATTAGAATGGATCGTGCGAATGAATTAGAATGGATCGTACGAATGAGTAAGAATGGATCGTGCGAATGAATTAGAATGGATCATATGAATGAATTAGAATGGATCGTATGAATGAATTAGAATGGATCGTGCGAATAAATTAGAATGGATCGTATGAATGAATTAGAATAGATTGTGCGAATGAATTAGAATGGATCGTACGAATGAATTAGAATGGATACATTCGTGCGAATGAATTAGAATGGATCGTATGAATGAATTAGAATCGATCGTACGAATGAATTAGAATGGATCATGCGAATGAATTAGAATGGATCGTGCGAATGAATTAGAATGGATCGTACGAATGAAATAGAATGGATTGTACGAATGAGATAGAATGGATCGTACGAATGAATTAGAACAGATACATTCATGCGAATGAATTAGAATGGATCATACGAATGAATTAGAATGGATTCATTTGTGCGAATGAATTAGAATGGATCGTACGAATGAGTAAGAATGGATCGTACGAATGAATTAGAATGGATTGAAATAGAATGAATCGTACGAATGAATTAGAATGGATCGTACGAATGAATTAGAATGGATCGTACGAATGAATTAGAATGGATTGAATTAGAATGAATCGTACGAATGAATTAGAATGAATCATACCGTACGAATGAATTAGAATGGATCATACGAAGGAATTAGAATGGATCGTACGAATGAATTAGAATGGATCGTACGAATGAATTAGAATGGATCGTACGAATGAATTAGAATGGATCGTACGAAGGAATTAGAATGGATACCTTCGTGCAAATGAATTAGGATGGATCGTACGAATGAGTAAGAATGGATCGTACGAATGAAATAGAATGGATCGTATGAATGAATTAGAATGGATCGTGCGAATGAATTAGAATGGATCTTACGAATGAATTAGAATAGATTGTGCGAATGAATTAGAATGGATCGTACGAATGAAATAGAATAGATTCGCACGAATGTATCCATTCTAATTCATTCGTACGATCCATTCTAATTCATTCGTACAATCCATTCTAATTCATTCGCACGATCCATTCGCATTCACTCAAACGATCCATTCTAATTAGAATATGGATCGTACGAAGGAATTAGAATGGATCGTACGAATGAATTAGAATGGGTCGTTTGAGTGAATGCGAATGGATCATGCGAATGAATTAGAATGGATTGTACAAATGAATTATAATGGATCGTTCGAATGAATTAGAATAGATTGTGCGAATGAATTAGAATGGATCGTACGAATGAATTAGAAAGGATACATTCGTGCGAATGAATTAGAATGGATCGTATGAGTGTGAATGAATTAGAATGGATCGTGCGAATGAATTAGAATGGATCGTATTAATGAATTAGAATGGATCGTGCGAATGAATTAGAATGGATCGTACGAATGAGTAAGAATGGATCGTGCGAATGAATTAGAATGGATCATATGAATGAATTAGAATGGATCGTATGAATGAATTAGAATGGATCGTGCGAATAAATTAGAATGGATCGTATGAATGAATTAGAATAGATTGTGCGAATGAATTAGAATGGATCGTACGAATGAATTAGAATGGATACATTCGTGCGAATGAATTAGAATGGATCGTATGAATGAATTAGAATCGATCGTACGAATGAATTAGAATGGATCATGCGAATGAATTAGAATGGATCGTGCGAATGAATTAGAATGGATCGTACGAATGAAATAGAATGGATTGTACGAATGAGATAGAATGGATCGTACGAATGAATTAGAATGGAAACATTCATGCGAATGAATTAGAATGGATCATACGAATGAATTAGAATGGATTCATTCGTGCGAATGAATTAGAATGGATCGTACGAATGAGTAAGAATGGATCGTACGAATGAATTAGAATGGATTGAATTAGAATGAATCGTACGAATGAATTAGAATGGATCGTATGAATGAATTAGAATGGATCGTACGAATGAATTAGAATGGATTGAATTAGAATGAATCGTACGAATGAATTAGAATGAATCATACCGTACGAATGAATTAGAATGGATCATACGAATGAATTAGAATGGATCGTACGAATGAATTAGAATGGATCGTACGAAGGAATTAGAATGGATAGTACGAATGAATTAGAATGGATACCTTCGTGCAAATGAATTAGAATGGATCGTACGAATGAGTAAGAATGGATCGTACGAATGAAATAGAATGGATCGTATGAATGAATTAGAATGGATCGTGCGAATGAATTAGAATGGATCGTACAAATGAATTAGAATAGATTGTGCGAATGAATTAGAATGGATCGTACGAATGAATTAGAATGGATCGTACGAATGAATTAGAATGGATCGTGCGAATGAATTTGAATGGATCGTACGAATGAAATAGAATGGATTCGCACGAATGTATCCATT
Source organism: Chamaelirium japonicum (assembly GCA_947650365.1). Lineage (NCBI taxonomy): Eukaryota > Viridiplantae > Streptophyta > Magnoliopsida > Liliales > Melanthiaceae > Chamaelirium > Chamaelirium japonicum. The sequence goes on along the minus strand of OX393554.1, from coordinate 24,615,518 downwards.
CTAATTCATTCGTACGATCCATTCTAATTCATTCGTACAATCCATTCTAATTCATTCGCACGATCCATTCGCATTCATTCAAACGATCCATTCTAATTCATTCATATGATCTGTTCTAATTCATTCGCACGAATGTATCCATTCTAATTCATTCGTACGATCCATTCTAATTCATTTATACGAATGTATCCACTCTAATTCATTCATACGATCCATTCTAATTCATTCGCACGAATGTATCCATTCCAATTCATTCGTACGATCCATTCTAATTCATTCACACAATCTATTCTATTTCATTCGTACGATCAATTCTAATTTATTAGCATGATCCATTCTAATTCATTCGTACGATCTATTCTATTTCATTCATACAATCCATTCTTACTCAATCGCATGATCCATTCTAATCCATTCGCACAATCTATTCTAATTCATTCGTACGATCCATTCTATTTCATTCGTACGATCCATTCTAATTCATACGATCCATTCTATTTCATTCATACGATCCATTTTAATTCATTCGCACGATCCATTCTAATTCATTCATACGATCCATTCTAATTCATTCGTACGATCCATTCTAATTTCTTCGTATGATCTATTCTAATTCATTCGCACGAATGAATCCATTCTAATGCGAATGGATCGTGCGAATGAATTAGAATGGATTGTACGAATGAATTAGAATGGATCGTACGAATGAATTAGAATGGATACATTCGTGCAAATCCATTCTATTTCATTCGTACGATCCATTCTATTTCATTCGCACGATCCATTCAAATTCATTCTATTTCATCGCACGATCCATTCAAATTCATTCAAATTCATTCTATTTCATTCGTGCGAATCCATTCTATTTCATCGCACGATCCATTCTAATTCATTCGAACGAATGTATCCATTCTAATTCATTCGTACAATCCATTCTAATTCAATCGCATGATCCATTCTAATTTATTCGTACGATCCATTCTAATTCATTCGTACGATCCATTCTAATACATTCGCACTATCCATTCTAATTCATTCCTATGATCCATTCTAATTCATTCATATGATCCATTCTAATTCATTCATATGATCCATTCTAATTCATTCATACGATCCATTCTAATTCATTCCCACGAATGTGTCCATTCTAATTCATTTGTATGCTCCATTCTAATTTATTCGCACAATCTATTCAAATTCATTCGTACGAACCAATCTAAATCATTCGCACGATCCATTCAAATTCTGTCGTACGATCCATTCTAATTCAGTCGTACAATCCATTCTTACTTATTCATAGGATCCAATCTAATTCATTCGCACAAATGTATCCATTCTAATTCATTCGTACGATCCATTATAATTCATTCGTACGATCCATTCTAATTCATTTACACGATCGATTCTAATTCATTCGTACGATCTATTCTAATTCATTCATATGATCCATTCTAATTCCTTCGTACGATCCATTCTAATTCATTCGCACGAATGTATCCATTCTAATTCATTCGTACGATCCATTCTTACACATTCGTATGATCCATTCTAATTCATTCGTACGAATTTATCCATTCTAATTCATTCGCACGATCCAATCTAATTCATTTGTACAATCCATTCTAATTCATTCACACAAATTTATCCATTCTAATTCATTTTCATGATCCATTCTAATTCATTCGTACGATCCATTCTAATTCATTCTTACGATCTATTCTAGTTCATTCGTACGATCCATTCTAATTCCTTCGTACGATCCATTCTAATTCATTTGCACGAATGTATCCATTCTAATTCATTCATATGATCTATTCTAATTCATTCATACGATCCATTCTAATTCATTCATACGATCTATTCTAATTCATTCGCACGAATGTATCAATTCTAATTCTTTCATACGATTCATTCTAATTCATTCGCACAATCTATTCTACTTCATTCGTATGATCCATTCTAATTCATTCGTACGATCCATTCTAATTCATTCGTACGATCCAATCTAATTTATTCGCACGAATGTATCCATTTTAATTCATTCGTACGATCCATTCCAATTCCTTCGTACGATCCATTCTAATTCATTTGCATGATTGTATCCATTCTAATTTATTCGTAGGATCCATTCTAATTCATTCGTACAATCTATTCTAATTCTTTCGTACGATCCATTCTAATTCATTCGCACGATCCATTCTTATTCATTCGAATGATCCATTCTAATTCATTCGTACGATCCATTCTTACTCATTCGTACGATCTATTCTAATTCATTTGCACGAATGTATCCATTCTAATTCAATTGTACAATCTATTCTAATTCATTCGCACGATCCATTCTAATTCATCCGTATGATCCATTCTAATTCATTCGCACGATCTGTTCTAATTCATTCGTACGATCCATTCTAATTCATTCAAACGATCCATTCTAATTCATTCATACGATCCATTCTAATTCGCACGAATGTATCCATTCTAATTCATTCGTACGATCCATTCTAATTCCTTCGTACGATCCATTCTAATTCATTCGCATGAATGTATCCATTCTAATTCATTCGTACGATCCATTCTAATTCATTCATACATTCCATTCTAATTCATTTGCACGAATGTATCCATTCTAATTCATTCGTACGATCCATTCGAATTTATTCGCACAATCTATTCTAATTCATTCGTACGATCCATTCTAATTCATTCGTACGATCTATTCTTACTTATTCGTACGATCCATTCTAAGTCACTCGCACGAATGTATCCATTCTAATTCATATGTAAAATCCATTCTAATTCATTCGCACGATCCATTCTAATTCATTCGCACGATCCACTCTAATTCATTCGTACGATCCATTCTAATTCATTCGTACGATCCATTATAATTCATTCGAACGATCTATTCTAATTCATTCGCATGAATGTATCCATTCTAATTCATTCTACGATCCAATCTAATTCCTTCATACGATCCATTCCAATTCAATAGCACGAATGTATCCATTCTAATTTATTCCAACGATCCATTCTAATTCATTTATGCTATCCATTCTAATTCATTCGCATGAATGTATCTATTCTAATTCATTCGTACGATCTATTCTAATTTATTCGCACAATCTATTCTAATTCATTCGTACGATCCATTCTATTTCATTCGCACGATCCATTCTAATTCATTTATACGATCCATTCTTACACATTCGTACGATCCATTCTAATTCATTCGAACGAATGTATCTATTCTAATTCATTCATACAATCTGATGCGATCTAAACTAATCCTAAATTAAGGGTTTAATTTGATCTAAATTATAACTCGCAAGTGCACGAATCGCTTTGTTGGAGCGGTACGTATTACGAGGTCGATCTCACAGGGATTGCTAATGAGGGAAGTTTTCTAATCTAGGTTTATTAACTATTTGACCTAAATTACTTTAAAAGGTAGTTTAATTGGAGTTGATTTGTTTTGAGATTAAAAGCAAACTAATTAAGGACAGGAAAACAAACTAGTTACGGTAAGTCGAATTTCAAGTGGAGAAGGTACTAAGGCATTCGAATCCACCTCGGTCATCCATATTACTAGGTTTATTTAAAATGATCTATGCGAACGAGTAGCATGTGGGAATACGATTCCCGTGCTCGACTCGAGGATGTGATCGTTAGGCTCTAAATATGATTTTCTAATATTGGATTCAATTCAAGCATATGTAATAAAACGAAGCATCAAACATCTAGGTTAAGCACAACGGATCAAAGCACATAAGCAGAGCATCCGATGTCTGAGTTAAGCATGCAAGATCTGGGTTTTAATTATTCGATTAAAATAGGCCTAATTGCATGATGATCAATTATAGTGCTAACTACAAAACATACATGGCATGGATTGTGAGAGCAAATTGAATCATTAATTAATCAAGAATTGAATCGCATAAACATTACGGAGCATTGGCATAGATCACATAAAATAAACCGAAATAATATTTATAACCGGGGTTTCATCTAGGCCTTAGCATGGAATTTAGTTCATCATGGTTCGCATTACATCAAAAGTAAAAGAAGGGAAGAGCAAGATACAGATCATTCTCGGAATACGCTTTGCTCTTCGTTGTCCTCCTCTCCGATCGATGCTCCTTCACTTCGACTCGGCTGCAGCACGTTGTTGACGATGGTACGATGGCGGATCGAGCGATGGTACGATGGCGGCTCGGATGACGACTGACGGATGATTCTCGGAGGTGGAGGCTAGGTCCGGTCGCGGGATAAGGTTTTCGGATGGGTTCTTGTTTGGTGGATGGCAAAGTAAGGTGATGGGAGGTGATGATGGCTCCGGTCCTAGATGAGTTAGTCGTCCAAAAGCCTCTAGTGGTGGATGATTTTTTTTGTCCAAAACCTCTCCTTTGATGGTTCGGATCCCCCCTTATATATAGGAGAGAGAGAGTCCGGTGGTGAGAGAGAGATAAGGAAAGATTGAAAGAAAAGAAAGAGAAAGAGAGATGTTCGGTAAAGTGAAAGAAAGGAAAGAGAGGGAACGTGCATGGGTTTTAGAGAGAGAAATCCGGGAGAGAGAAAGAAGTTCGGCTGGGTGCGTGTATGGCTCGGGTACAGCTGGGAGGTGGACGGCTTTGATGGGCTTGGGCGGTTGTGCTCGGGTGCAACGTAGGAACGGGAGAGAGTAGGAGAGAAGGAAGGAAACGTGATAGATAGCTGGAAGTTCGGTGAGTTTGAGATCCGGAGGGGCTTGAGGTAGAAAGGATGGCTGTGATTAATGGGAAGTAGAGAGAGAATCAAGGAGGGAGAGAATCTCGTAGAGAGAAAAGGAAAGAGATTTAGAGAGAGAGAAGATCGGGTAGAGAGCTGGCCGATGCTGGGTTCAGTTGGAGAGTTGGACGGAAGAGATAGAGAGAGAGCGGAACCGAGAGAGAGGGTTTCGGGGGGGAGAAAAACCAGGAGGGGAGAGAGAGACGTGAGGCCTAGAGAGAGAAAGTAGGAAGAGAGAGAGTAAATAGGGGGTCGCGGCTGCTTCAGATTTTAGAGAGAGAGCGGGGCACGTTCGGTTGAGAGAAAACAGGGAGGAGAGAGAGAATCGGGGGAGAAAGAGAGACGTGGAGAGTTGGGTCGCTGGGTTTCGGTGTGCATGAGCTGATGCACGGAAGGGACGGCTATGATCGGGTTCATAGACGGCTGTGATTCAGTGGGGAGAAGTGGGGCGCTGGGTTTCGGTCCGGTTTTGGTGGGATCGGACGGGCTGCATGTGTTTGCGAAAAGGGATGGCTGTGATAGTGGGTATGAGTGGTGGAGTGCTGGCCCGGTGGATGCACGGGACGGCTGGGATTAAGTATGAAAGAGAGAGAGGCTGCTGATGGATTGCATGGGGTTTTAAAGGGCTTTGATTTAGTTTTAGAGAGAGGAGGGATCTGGGCGGTTGGGTTAGAGCCGGGTCTGATGCACCGCATGGATAGGTGGGATCGGATGGTTGGGTTTAAATCGGATGGTAAGGGCTGCAATGCATGCATGGGATAGAGAGTGGAACGGACGGTGGGTTTTATGCATGGGCTTTGTGGATCAGACGGCTGTGATTGAGTAAGATCAGACGACTGTTGATTAAATAGGAAGGCTGTATCACTTTTGCACATGCATATGCATGCATGGCTGTTGGGAATTGTAAGGGACGGCTGCGATGATGGGGTGGCGCATGAGGATTGATGCAATGGAGGGCTGTGATTGGGTCTCGGTGCAATGGATTAGGTGGCACGGATGAGTCGGATGCGAAGTTGGGCTTGGGTTTGTTTGCATAGGATTAATTGGAATCGGGGGAGAAAGAGAGACGTGGAGAGTTGGGTCGCTGGGTTTCGGTGTGCATGAGCTGATGCACGGAAGGGACGGCTATGATCGGGTTCATAGACGGCTGTGATTCAGTGGGGAGAAGTGGGGCGCTGGGTTTCGGTCCGATTTTGGTGGGATCGGACGGGCTGCATGTATTTGCGAAAAGGGATGGCTGTGATAGTGGGTATGAGTGGTGGAGTGCTGGCCCGGTGGATGCACGGGACGGCTGGGATTAAGTATGAAAGAGAGAGAGGCTGCTGATGGATTGCATGGGGTTTTAAAGGGCTTTGATTTAGTTTTAGAGAGAGGAGGGATCTGGGCGATTGGGTTAGAGCCGGGTCTGATGCACCGCATGGATAGGTGGGATCGGATGGTTGGGTTTAAATCGGATGGTAAGGGCTGCAATGCATGCATGGGATAGAGAGTGGAACGGACGGTGGGTTTTATGCATGGGCTTTGTGGATCAGACGGCTGTGATTGAGTAAGATCAGACGACTGTTGATTAAATAGGAAGGATGTATCACTTTTGCACATGCATATGCATGCATGGCTGTTGGGAATTGTAAGGGACGGCTGCGATGATGGGGTGGCGCATGAGGATTGATGCAATGGAGGGCTGTGATTGGGTCTCGGTGCAATGGATTAGGTGGCACGGATGAGTCGGATGCGAAGTTGGGCTTGGGTTTGTTTGCATAGGATTAATTGGAATTAGGGGTGGCGATGGGTCGGTTTTGATCGGAATTTCATGAGAGGCAGGTAGGGATGTATGTAAGAGATGGGATCTACGAAGGTGCATCAGATGGAATTGATCAAGGCCGTGCCATCTTCGCGAGTCACCATCATGATCATTAAGCACCGTAGAATGTCCGAGGGTCTTCTCTTGTTCACATCATGCAATTCATCCGCCCGATGAAGTTAATTCTCCGCCAAATCATGTACTTAGCCTTTGCTCCATTGTTCTTCAGAAACTGCTTCAGAACATATTGTGCATCCTTCATCGGGTCACCGTGAGAGTATCCAACGCTTCAACATGATGCCCTTGAACTGATTGCATCGCGAACCGGGTCAAATCCCTGAAAGACACACATGAAATGACGCGTGTAAGATTCCAATGCGATTATCGATAAAAAGAATAATTTGGATTATCGGGCTCTGTATCTTTCATGCATGCAATGTATGCGAGTGAACCAATATGTCGTTGGGTTCGTATGAGAGTCTACTATATCGTGGTGCAAAGAAATTCATGCAGTTTACGTGCATTATGAAAGTTTTACGTAGCAAAGTGACGCTATGTGCATGATAAAGAAAGGATGATTCGCACCAAATGGACGCTCAACACACCCCCAAACTTAAATCTTTCTAGTCCTCGAGAAAACAAATAAAATAGACTAGAAAAATAATAAAAAAATAAAAAAAAAATAATTTAACTCACTTTCGCAGGAATCGCGATTGCACTTAGCACGTGCAACAAGCCGTTAAACCCCTAGGTTGCCCCAGTGGACGAGTTTTGTCTCGTGAGGGTTTGCAGTGAATCTACCCACAAAATTCAAACTTTTTTTTTTTCATTTTTTTTTTTAAAAAAAATTAATAAATAAATAAAAATAAAAATACGAAATAAGAAATAAGAAAATTCGGTTTCATAGAATAATTAAAAAGTACTCAAAAATAGAATTTCTAAGGCACAAGACTCACAAGGTATCTAGCCCAAGCTTCGGCTTTCGAAGTAAGCACTTTAGGTTCTAACTATTAGTTTCCCGTTAGAAAAGATCAAGGTCAACTATGCTCGAGTGCACGGTGCTATCTGGGCTAAACACAACTGGGGGTTTGGTTCTCTACATTCATAACATTCTAACAGTCTCCTAGAACGGTCAAAGTCGACCTTAGAACCTGAGTCAAAACCAGCTAATCTAGACAGGCTAGTGAGAGTTGTGGATATTCACCTTAATACCTTTCGGCTTTATATGTGATATTCCAGTTTCCCCACATTGTTTATAACGACGGCTTTCACACTATTTTCTTTTCTTTTTTTTTTCTTTTTTTTTTTTTTTTTTTTTCGGTCTCATTTTTTTTTTCTGGATCTAATTATATATCCCTTCCTAACTTGTATCATTCCAGCTGCACTCTATGCCCATGACACGCTGCCAACGCTCTCATGAGTTAGGTAGCCATCTTCATGTTGCCTTTATATTTGATTCACTCTGCATCCATAGGATCATTCTCATAACCCTATCGACCAGGCTTCACTCATACTAGGGCATACAGGTTAAGACTTTTATATAATTAGGTCCTAGACCATGCTAATAGGTAGCCCTTTCCGCTATACCTTAGAATTCACTGGTCGCTTTTCTAATGATATATTTTTTTTTTTTCAAACCAAGTGAACCAGATCCGCATGGTTCATCAGGACTCCAAGTGACTATTAGGTGATATGAAAGCTTTGAATCTAGACCCTAGAGGTGTAAGCCAGATGTGAAGTGAAAGTCAAGTCTAGTTTTTTTTGACAATCTCTAAGAGGTTACCAAGGGTCAGAACCATATTAGACATACTCTTTCTAGCTAATCCTTGGACTTTATACCTTGATTACCAAGTGCCTTATAGTCCTATTCGAGTACACTAGATTATACTACAAAATCTGAAATAAAGGTGAAATATATATATAAATTTTTTTTTTCTTTTTTTTTTTCGGAAAGAACGAAAAGGCCACCAAAAGTAATACGATAAGAAACTAAAACATGAAAAAGAAAATAAAAATATGCAAATGCAAATTCCTATAGACTTCTATACGAACGCTGTAGTTTTGGTAGGGGACTACAGACGAGACACACATACACCAAGACGTATATGCCGAGCTGTCCCACTACAGCGTAAGTTGATGCATTATTAATATTATTTAAAAAAAACAATTTGTTTTTTTTTTTTTTTTTTAAATTCAAAATAAGAACAGAAAAATTTTGTGGAAATTAAATGCATACAGGATTTTGCAAAAAGGTACATCACACCCCCAAACTTAAATTAGACATTGTCCTCAATGTAGGAATTAGACATGCTCATGAATGAGATGATGGCATTATATGATAGCATTTTTTTTAAGGACATATATGAAAAATAAAAGTACAAAGTTTTAAGGATGGATAATACCTTAAACGTGTTTTGTATGATAGTTTCCTGCAAAATGTTAGTGCCACGAAGAAAAAGAAAAGACAATCATAGTTTAACTAAAAATAAATAGCAGATATTCTACTGAAACAGAAAAATAGGTGATGATAAAAAAAAACAACTAACAGCTATTATACAATAGAGGATTTTTAGTAGATAGATAAATCAATCATGATAAACAGGATCTTCCAGAAGTACCTCTTCAACTTCTGGGGTCAGATACTCAAGGTATGGTTTCAAGCGATGTCCGTTCACTTGGAAAGTGGTTCCATCCTTATCATTTAAGAGTTCTACCGCACCGTATGGGTGAATTTTGTCGATAATGTATGGTCCCGTCCAACGTGATTTTAACTTGCCAGGGAACAGATGCAATCTAGAGTTGTATAATAGGACTTTTTGGCCTGGATATAATTCCTTTCGAATTATGATCTTATCGTGCATGATTTTCATTCGATCCTTATATCGCTTAGCGCAATTATACGCATCATTTCGAATCTCATCGAGCTCATCGAGTTGAAGTTTTCTTTGTTTACCAGCCTTATCGAGGTCATAATTTAATCGTTTGATCGCCCAATAGGCCCTATGTTCTAACTCGACAGGCAGATGACAGGCCTTTCCATAGACTATACGATATGGAGACATTCCAATCGGAGTTTTAAAAGCTGTACGATATGCCCACAGGGCATCAGTCAACCGAAGTGACCAATCCTTCCTATTAGGGTTAATTGTTTTCTCTAAAATCGTCTTTATCTCCCTATTTGAAATTTCAACTTGCCCACTAGTTTGAGGGTGGTAGGGAGTGGCTACCTTATGGGTGACGCAGTACTTTTTCATTAATGCTTCAAAAATTCTATTGCAGAAATGTTTACCTCCATCGCTAATGATAGCACGTGGAGTTCCAAATCTAGCAAAAATATTTTCTTTAAGGAACTGGATCACGACCTTGTGGTCATTCGTTCGGCATGCGACTGCTTCAACCCATTTGGAGACATAGTCAACAGAGACTAGAATGTATTGGCAACCATAAGACATAGGGAAAGGTCCCATAAAATCAATGCCCCAAACATCAAAGACTTCAGCGATCAGAATTGGATTTAAGGGCATCTCATTCCGTTTTGAGATTTTTCTGAGACGTTGACAGCGATCACAAGATTTACAATAAGCATGAGTATCTTTAAATAGGGTCGGCCAATAGAAACCACACTGCAAAATTTTTGCAGCGGTTTTCTTACCACTAAAGTGGCCACCACATGCGTGGTCATGGCAAAATGACATAATATGTTTATGATCGCAGTCAGGGACACATCGTCTAATAATTTGACCGGAACAGTATTTGAATAGATATGGCTCATCCCAGAAATACCATTTGGCTTTCGATATGAATCGCATTCGTTCTTGTTTAATCCAAGTATTAGGCATCTGCCCTGTGACTAGGTAATTTACAATATCAGCGTACCACGGGGTGTTAATATGAGATATTAGCATTAATTGCTCATCTGGAAAGGTTTCTAATATAGGTGTAGGTTCTGTCATTGGCTCAACTATCAGCCTAGATAGGTGGTCGGCAACTACATTCTCCGATCCCTTTTTGTCTCTAATTTCGAGGTCAAATTCTTGTAGCAATAAAATCCATCGGATTAATCGAGCTTTAGCGTCTTTCTTTGTGAGAAGATACTTAAGCGCAGCGTGATCAGTAAAAATGATAACCTTTGACCCAATTAGGTAGGGACGAAATTTGTCTAGGGCAAAGACGACGGCTAATAACTCTTTTTCAGTGGTTGAATAATTGAGTTGAGCATCATTAAGAGTTTTGCTCGCGTATTGAATGACGTGGGGGAGTTTAGCACTTCGTTGCCCTAAAACTGCACCTAAAGCGTAATCTGATGCATCGCACATCACCTCGAATGGAGCATTCCAATCTGGAGGTCGGATGATAGGCGCTGATGTTAATTCAGTTTTAAGCCTTTCAAAGGCATTTAAGCATGCAGGAGTAAATTCAAAAGAGACGTCTTTGGCTAGCAGGTCACATAAGGGTTTAGAAATTTTTAAGAAGTCTTTAATGAAGCGGCGATAGAAGCCAGCGTGTCCTAGGAAGGATCGCACTTCTCTGATAGTTTTGGGAGGTGGTAAATTAGAGATAAGGTCCACCTTGGCTTTATCAACTTCTATCCCCTTATCCGATACAATATGACCTAAGACAATACCAGATTTGACCATGAAGTGACATTTTTCCCAATTAAGAACTAAATTCTTCTCCTTACAACGGATTAGAACAAGAGATAGGTGATATAGCCCTTCATCAAAGTCAGATCCAAAAACTGAGAAGTCGTCCATGAAGACCTCTAAAAATCGTTCTACCATATCTGAAAAGATACTTAACATACACCGCTGAAAGGTAGCAGGTGCATTGCATAACCCAAAGGGCATGCGACGGTAGGCAAATGTACCAAACGGACATGTGAACGTCGTTTTCTCTTGATCCTCACGAGCAATTGGGATTTGGTTATATCCCGAATAGCCATCCAAAAATGAGTAGTATGCATGGCCTGCTAAACGCTCTAACATTTGGTCAATGAAAGGTAAGGGAAAATGATCTTTTCTAGTCATAGCGTTCAACTTCCTATAATCAATACAAACTCGCCAACCAGTTTGGACTCGAGTTGGTACTAATTCATTGTTTTCATTTGCAACTACGGTAACACCAGACTTTTTAGGAACAACTTGTACGGGGCTGACCCATTGACTATCAAAAATAGGATAGATAATGTCCGCGAAAAGTAACTTCATCACTTCACCTCGCACTACTTCCTTCATAACGGGATTTAGTCGCCTTTGTGATTCTCTCGAGGGTTTAGAATTATCTTCGAGATGAATTTGGTGCATGACTATTGAAGGACTAATGCCCTTTATATCAGCTATTGTCCACCCAATGGCTTCTCTATGTTTTTGTAGGACGTCCAGTAATTGCTTTTCTTGGTCCTTGTCTAATTGTGAAGAAATAATAACAGGCAAGGTTTCAGAGTCACCAAGAAAAGTATACTTCAACGTGTCAGGGAGAGGTTTCAATTCTAACTTTGGAGGTTCGACTATTAATGGGATAGGCATAGATTTGTTCACTGGTAGGGGTTCTATCCTAGCCTTCCATCGACCTATATCCATGGGAGGAGCAGAATCTAAGAGTGTATTAATTTCTCTAATAGATGCATCCATATCCATGTCTAATCCGAAATGGGCTAAGCATTGTTCCAGTGGATCATTCAAACAAGAGTTATCAAAAGTATCATCAACCAAAGTATCAATCATGTCAACTTCTTCAACGTCATCCATGTCAGAAGGTTGCACGCTATTACGAAAGACATTAAGTTCGACCTTCATATTGCCAAATGAAAGTGTCATTACTCCATTCCTACATCGAATAACAGCATCCGCCGTGGCAAGGAATGGTCGACCTAAGATCACAGGGATGTGTTTATTAGGGTTTAGGACTGGCTCAGTGTCGAGGATGACAAAATCAGCAGGGAAGTAGAATTCATCCACCTTAATGATGACATCTTCAACAATGCCCTTTGGAATTTTTACAGACCTATCGGCTAAGAGCAACGTCAGGGTTGTGGGTTTTAACTCCCCCAAACCTAATTGAGTGTAAACCGAATAGGGTAGAAGGTTAACGCTAGCACCCAAATCCAGAAGACATTTTTCCACTATTGTGTCTCCTATTCCTATAGAAATAGTTGGACAGCCCGGATCCTTATACTTGGGTGCAACAGTCTGTTGGATAAAACAGGAGGCTTGGGCTGCCATAGTAGCAGCACAAGGAACAGATGTTTTTCTTTTAATAGTAGTAAGGTCCTTGAGAAACTTAGCATAGGAGGGTATTTGCTTAATGGCATCCAAGAATGGGATATTGATTTGCATATTCTTAAAGACTTCTAGGATGCCTTCATTTTGATTAGATTTTTTATTGGCTTGCAGGCGCTGTGGGAATGGGACCTTGGGTATATAAGGTCTTGCGCAAGATTCAACGACAGGTTCTTTATCTTTTTGAGTTGTCGTATCCTCTTGAGCAGGTTGACTATGGCGCTCATTCGAAGTTTCAATATTGGTTTGGTTTTCATCAGGATTTTGAACTTGATTGTCCACTTCCTTGCCAGATCTTAGGGTATGAATTGCTTGAACTTCCTTATGGGGTTCCCTGGAGGTAGTTCCAACTTCAAACTGGCCTTTTGAAGAGTTTTGGCCATAACTTTGTCCTTTCGGATTAGGCACTGTTTGGCTTGGAAATTGGCCTTTTTCTCGTCCTCCTACTGACGCTGCAAGTTGTTCGAATTGAGTCTCTAATTTAGCTATTGCGAGTTGATTGACCTTGTCAGATTGCTCCTGTTTTTGTATAATTTGTTGGAGCATATCTTCTACAGATGGCTTTCTTTGATTAGGAGGGATGTAGGGAGGTACTTGTGGTGCCGCAGTATTTTGGATCTCTTGATTGAACTGGTTATTGGATCGATATTGTTGATTAGAGGAGGGGTATTGATTAGGACCTTGAAAAGATGATCCTCCTCCATACCCTTGTGGTGGCTTCCAAGCAAGGTTTGGATGGTTTCGCCAACCAGGATTATACGTTTGACTATAAGGGTTATTACCTTGGTTGAACTTACGGAAGGTATCAAGCACATTTGCTTGCTCAGCTTTAACCACTGGTAAACCAGGGCAATCCTCGACCAGATGGTCGGTTCCATCACACAAGACACAGATGGGGGATTCCTTAAATCTATTAGGTTCAGACGCAGTAGTGTTCGCCTCCTTGTTTACTTCTAAGGCTTCGAGTCTTCGTATTAGTGCGGCCATTTTGGCATCATCCTCGAAACTAGATTCGACTTTATAAAGACCTCCTTTGCTAGTAGCAATGGGTTTCTTAGGGTCAACACTAACTGGCTCTCATTCTAAGGTATTCTCTGCCATTTCCTCGAAATAATTCCAGGCCTCATTGACAGTCTTCTCAGTGAATCCTCCATTACAGAGAGATTCTACCATAGTCTTAGTCGTATAGTTGAGACCTTCGTAGAGGATCTGGATCAGTCGAATTTTTTCAAACCCGTGATGAGGGCATTCAAGTAGAAGATCCTTGAATCTTTCGAAGTACGTGTAGAAAGTCTCTCCCTCTAATTGATGAAACATGTTGAGGGATTGACGTACAATAGCAGTTTTCTGCTTGGAATAGAATTTCTTATAGAATGCTTCAGCTAGACTCTTCCAGGTCGTAAAGGTTCCCGGTTGTATCGAAATTAGCCAAGCTTTGGCTTTTTCTTTCAGGGAGGATGGGAATAACCTAAGTTTCAGAGAGTCATCGGTAACTTATTAAATTTCATTGTACCGCAAATATCTTCAAACTCCCTAACGTGTTGGTACGGGTTTTCATTGGCCATGCCACGGAAGACCGGTAGCATCTATATCATGCCAGATTTAATTTCGAAGTGAGCTGTAGCAGCTGGAAGCGTGATGCTAGAAGGTTGAGTGGACCAAGTAGGGTACATGTACTCCTTCAGGGTCATCGCTTGAGGTGGGTTTCCATTCGCCATTGTATTAACGATGGAGACGTTACCCACAAAGGTGAGAGGAATTTCTAATGATTCGTTTCGAACTAAGCGGCCGTTCACGCGAGTCCACGTGGACATACACCGCTCGAAAAGAAGTTTTTGTTTTGTTTTTTTTTTTTCTTGTTTTTTTTTTATTTAGAAATAGAGAATAATAATTAAGCTAATGAAACGAGATAGGGCAAATATGAAATAACCTAAATTCGAAAGCTCCGTTGCAATCCCCGGCAACGGCGCCAAAAACTTGATGCGATCTAAACTAATCCTAAATTAAGGGTTTAATTTGATCTAAATTATAACTCGCAAGTGCACGAATCGCTTTGTAGGAGCGGTACGTATTACGAGGTCGATCCCACAGGGATTGCTAATGAGGGAAGTTTTCTAATCTAGGTTTATTAACTATTTGACCTAAATTACTTTAAAAGGTAGTTTAATTGGAGTTGATTTGTTTTGAGATTAAAAGCAAACTAATTAAGGACAGGAAAACAAACTAGTTACGGTAAGTCGAGTTTCAAGTGGAGAAGGTACTAAGGCATTCGAATCCACCTCGGTTATCCATATTACTAGGTTTATTTAAAATGATCTATGCGAACGAGTAGCATGCGGGAATACGATTCCCGTGCTTGACTCGAGGATGTGATCGTTAGGCTCTAAATATAATTTTCTAATATTGGATTCAATTTAAGCATATGTAATAAAACGAAGCATCAAACATCTAGGTTAAGCACAACGGATCAAAGCACATAAGCAGAGCATCCGATGTCTGAGTTAAGCATGCAAGATCTGGGTTTTAATTATTCGATTAAAATAGGCCTAATTGCATGATGATCAATTATAGTGCTAACTACAAAACATACATGGCATGGATTGTGAGAGCAAATTGAATCATTAATTAATCAAGAATTGAATCGCATAAACATTACGGAGCATTGGCATAGATCACATAAAATAAACCGAAATAATATTTATAACCGGGGTTTCATCTAGGCCTTAGCATGGAATTTAGTTCATCATGGTTTGCATTACATCAAAAGTAAAAGAAGGGAAGAGCAAGATACAGATCATTCTCGGAATACGCTTTGCTCTTCGTTGTCCTCCTCTCCGATCGATGCTCCTTCACTTCGACTCGGCTGCAGCACGTTGTTGACGATGGTACGATGGCGGCTCGGATGACGACTGACGGATGATTCTCGGAGGTGGAGGCTAGGTCCGGTCGTGGGATAAGGTTTTCAGATGGGTTCTTGTTTGGTGGATGGCAAAGTAAGGTGATGGGAGGTGATGATGGCTCCGGTCCTAGATGAGTTAGTCGTCCAAAAGCCTCTAGTGGTGGATGATTTTTTTCGTCTAAAACCTCTCCTTTGATGGTTCGGATCCCCCCCCTATATATAGGAGAGAGAGAGAGAGTCCGGTGGTGAGAGAGAGATAAGGAAAGATTGAAAGAAAAGAAAGAGAAAGAGAGATGTTCGGTAAAGAGAAAGAAAGGAAAGAGAGGGAACGTGCATGGGTTTTAGAGAGAGAAATCCGGGAGAGAGAAAGAAGTTCGGCTGGGTGCGTGTATGGCTCGGGTACAGTGGGAGGTGGACGGCTTTGATGGGCTTGGGCGGTTGTGCTCGGGTGCAACGTAGGAACGGGAGAGAGTAGGAGAGAAGGAAGGAAACGTGATAGATAGCTGGAAGTTCGGTGAGTTTGAGATCCGGAGGGGCTTGAGGTGGAAAGGATGGCAGTGATTAATGGGAAGTAGAGAGAGAATCAAGGAGGGAGAGAATCTCGTAGAGAGAAAAGGAAAGAGATTTAGAGAGAGAGAAGATCGGGTAGAGAGCTGGCCGATGCTGGGTTCAGCTGGAGAGTTGGACGGAAGAGATAGAGAGAGAGCGGAACCGAGAGAGAGGGTTTCGGGGGGGAGAAAAACCAGGAGGAGAGAGAGAGACGTGAGGCCTAGAGAGAGAAAGTAGGAAGAGAGAGAGTAAATAGGGGGTCGTGGCTGCTTCAGATTTTAGAGAGAGAGCGGGGCACGTTCGGTTGAGAGAAAACAGGGAGGAGAGAGAGAATCGGGGGAGAAAGAGAGACGTGGAGAGTTGGGTCGCTGGGTTTCGGTGTGCAAGAGCTGATGCACGGAAGGGACGGCTGTGATCAGGTTAATGGATGGCTGTGATTCAGTGGGGAGAAGTGGGGCGCTGGGTTTCGGTCCGGTTTTGGTGGGATCGGACGGGCTGCATGTGTTTGCGAAAAGGGATGGCTGTGATAGTGGGTATGAGTGGTGGAGTGCTGGCCCGGTGGATGCACGGGACGGCTGGGATTAAGTATGAAAGAGAGAGAGGCTGCTGATGGATTGCATGGGTTTTAAAGGGCTTTGATTTAGTTTTAGAGAGAGGAGGGATCTGGGCGGTTGGGTTAGAGCCGGGTCTGATGCATCGCATGGATAGGTGGGATCGGATGGTTGTGTTTAAATCGGATGGTAAGGGCTGCAATACATGCATGGGATAGAGAGTGGAACGGACGGTGGGTTTTATGCATGGGCTTTGTGGATCAGACGGCTGTGATTGAGTAAGATCAGACGACTGTTGATTAAATAGGAAGGCTGTATCACTTTTGCACATGCATATGCATGCATGGCTATTGGGAATTGTAAGGGACGGCTGCGATGATGGGGTGGCGCATGAGGATTGATGCAATGGAGGGCTGTGATTGGGTCTCGGTGCAATGGATTAGGTGGCACTGATGAGTCGGATGCGAAGTTGGGCTTGGGTTTGTTTGCATAGGATTAATTGGAATTAGGGGTGGCGATGGGTCGGTTTTGATCGGAATTTCATGAGAGGCAGGTAGGGATGTATGTAAGAGATGGGATCTACGAAGGTGCATCAGATGGAATTGATCAAGGCCGTGCCATCTTCGTGAGTCACCATCATGATCATTAAGCACCGTAGAATGTCCGAGGGTCTTCTCTTGTTCACATCATGCAATTCGTCCGCCCGATGAAGTTAATTCTCCGCCAAATCATGTACTTAGCCTTTGCTCCATTGTTCTTCAGAAACTGCTTCAAAACATATTGTGCATCCTTCATCGAGTCACCGTGAGAGTATCCAACGCTTCAACATGATGCCCTTGAACTGATTGCATCGCGAACCGGGTCAAATCCCTGAAAGACACACATGAAATGACGCGTGTAAGATTCCAATGCGATCGATTATCGATAAAAAGAATAATTTGGATTATCGGGCTCTGTATCTTTCATGCATGCAATGTATGCGAGTGAACCAATATGTCGTTGGGTTCGTATGAGAGTCTACTATATCGTGGTGCAAAGAAATTCATGCAGTTTACGTGCATTATGAAAGTTTTACGTAGCAAAGTGACGCTATGTGCATGATAAAGAAAGGATAATTCGCACCAAATGGACGCTCAACACAATCCATTCTAATTCAATTGCGCGATCCATTCTAATTCATTCCTACGATCCATTCTAATTCAATCGTACGATCCATTCTAATTCATTCGCACGATCCATTCTAATTCATTCGTGCGATCTATTCTAATTCATTCGCACGAATGTATCCATTCTAATTCATTCGTACGATCCATTTTAATTCCTTCGTACTATCCATTCTAATTTATTCGCACGAATGTATCCATTCTAATTCATTCGTACGATCTATTCTAATTCATTCATACGATCCATTCTAATTCATTCATAAGATCCATTCTAATTCATTCGCACGAATCTATCTATTCTAATTCATTCGTACGATCCATTCTAATTCATTCGCACAATCTCTTCAAATTCATTCGTACGATCCATTCTAATTCATTCACAAGATCCATTCTAATTCATTCGTACGATCCATTCTAATTCATTCGTACGATCCATTCTAATTCATTTGCACGATCTATTCTAATTCATTCGTATGATCTATTCTAATTCATTCTTACGATCCATTCTAATTCATTAATACGATCCATTCTCATTCGCACGAATGCATCTATTCTAATTCATTCGTACGATCCATTCTAATTCATTCGCACGAATGTATCCATTCTAACTCATTCGTACGATCCATTCTAATTCGTTCGTACGATCCATTCTTACACATTCGTATGATCCATTCTAATTTATTCGCATGAATTTATCCATTCTAATTCATTCGCACGATTCATTCTAATTCATTCGTATGATCCATTCTAATTCATTCGTACAATCCATTATAATTCATTCACACAAATTTATCCATTCTAATTCATTTTCACGATCCATTCTAATTCATTCGTACGATCCATTCTAATTCATTCGTACGATCCATTCTAGTTCATTCGTACGATCCATTCTAATTCCTTCGTACGATCCATTCTAATTCATTTGCACGAATGTATCCATTCTAATTCATTCGTATGATCTATTCTAATTCATTCATACGATCCATTCTAATTCATTCATACGATCTATTCTAATTCATTCAAACGAATGTATCCATTCTAATTCTTTCGTACGATCCATTCTAATTCATTCGCACAATCTATTCTAATTCATTGGTACGATCCATTCTAATTCATTCGCACGATCCATTCTAATTCATTCGTACGATCCACTCTAATTCATTCGCATGAATGTATCCATTTTAATTCATTCGTACGATCCATTCCAATTCCTTCGTACGATCCATTCTAATTCATTTGCATGATTGTATCCATTCTAATTCATTCGTATGATCCATTCTAATTCATTCATACGATCCATTCTTACTTATTCGTACGACCCATTCTAAGTCACTCGCACGAATGTATCCATTCTAATTCATTTGTAAAATCCATTCTAATTCATTCGCACGATCCATTCTAATTCATTCGTACGATCCATTCTAATTCATTCGTACGATCCATTCTAATTCATTCAAACGATCTATTCTAATTCATTCGCATGAACGTATCCATTCTAATTCATTCTACGATCCAATCTAATTCCTTCATACGATCCATTCCAATTCATTCGCACGAATGTATCCATTCTAATTTATTCCTACGATCCATTCTAATTCATTTATGCTATCCATTCTAATTCATTCGCACGAATGTATCCATTCTAATTCATTCATACGATCTATTCTAATTCATTCGCACAATCTATTCTAATTCATTCGTACGATCCATTCTATTTCATTCGCACGATCCATTCTAATTCATTTATACGATCCATTCTTACATATTCGTACGATCCATTCTAATTCATTCGAACGAATGTATCTATTCTAATTCATTCGTACAATCCATTCTAATTCAATTGCACGATCCATTCTAATTCATTCCTACGATCCATTCTAATTCAATCGTACGATCCATTCTAATTCATTCGCACGATCCATTCTAATTCATTCGTACGATCTATTCTAATTCATTCGCACGAATGTATCCATTCTAATTTATTCGTACGACCCATTTTAATTCCTTCGTACTATCCATTCTAATTTATTCGCACGAATGTATCCATTCTAATTCATTCGTACGATCTATTCTAATTCATTCATATGATCCATTCTAATTCATTCATAAGATCCATTCTAATTCATTCGCACGAATCTATCTATTCTAATTCATTCGTACGATCCATTCTAATTCATTCGCACAATCTATTCAAATTCATTCGTACGATCCATTCTAATTCATTCACAAGATCCATTCTAATTCATTCGTACGATCCATTCTAATTCATTCATACGATCCATTCTAATTCATTCGTACGATAGATTCTAATTCATTTGCACGATCGATTCTAATTCATTCGTACGATCTATTCTAATTCATTCTTACGCTCCATTCTAATTCATTCATACGAACCATTCTCATTCGCACGAATGCATCTATTCTAATTCATTCGTACGATCCATTCTAATTCCTTCGTACGATCCATTCTAATTCATTCGCACGAATGTATCCTGTTGGGGGTAGTCAAAAACCACGTATATTGGATAGTATTGCAAACACACCTGAGATAAGAATTCTCGAGGGAGCCCGTCCAGGAGTTGGAACCCTCGGAAGCCAAGCGAGCGCCCTCTCAGCCCGCTGGAGCTCGCCCCCACCTGGAGCTGGATGGACACCCTGTATCTGAGTGCAGCTCGCCCCTCTCAGCCCGCTGGAGCTCGCCCCCACCTGGAGCTGGATGGACACCCTGTATCTGAGTGCAGCTCGCCCCTCTCAGCCCGCTGGAGCTCGCCCCCACCTGGAGCTGGATGGACACCCTGTATCTGAGTGCAGCTCGCCCCTCCCCGGCTCGCACAGGAGCTCGCCCCAAGCTCGCACCGGAGCTCGCCTAAGCTCTCTCAGGAGCTCGCCTAAGCTCGTTTAGGAGCTCGCCTAAGCTCGTTTAGGAGCTCGCCCAAGCTCGTTCAGGAGATCGCCTAGACTCTCTTGGGAGCTCGCCGAGCTCGTTCAGGAGCTCGCCTAGACCCTCTCAGGAGCTCGCCGAGCTCACTCGGCAGCCCGCCCACAGCTCGCCCAGACCCCTGTTTATCGAAGAGGTTGCTCCCGAAAGGTCCGACTCTTGATAAATACAGAGGAAAGGACGGAGCAAGTGCCGGGCAAGCTTGCCTTGGCTTCCTCCCTGAGACCGCCCAGACTTGAACGTTCCAGAATAGCCACCTGGCCGCGACAAGAAAGATGCTCTCCCCCACTCAAACAGCCTGGCAGGTTTGACGACAGAATGTCAGGGCGCGAGTACCAAGGACTGTCAGGGCGCAAGTACCAAGGACTGTCAGACCCACGCGAGCCAGAACGTGGGGGTCTAGAAGGCTCTAGAAGAATCCCCACGTGTCGGGCCATGGTAGGCCGCCTATTGCTATAAATGCTCCCCCCCCAGGCTCCATAGTACAGGTTCGAAATCCCTTCTCCTACCGCTTTGGTATACAACAGCTCGCCGTTGTGCTACCGGAACTGACTTGAGCGTCGGAGGGTCTGCGCTCCGAAGGGAGCCAGCCGTTCTCACGTTCTCTTCTTTGTCTTGCAGGCGGCTCGCAAGGACCAGCGAAAATATCCCCCGACATTTGGCGCCGTCTGTGGGATCTTCGACTGGTTCCTGCGAGAACGCCCACGACCACGCGGTGCGAACGCCATCGGCTCACGTAATCCCGAAGATGGCTCCGGCGACAAGGGGACGCAGGCGGACGAGGGCCCGTGTGGGGTCTGTGCACAGCGAGACCCCCGCTGAGACTCCCCAGCCCCTTGTCCCGCTCAGTGACCAGCTCCTATTGGAGATGTTGGCCACCCAGCGGGCAATGATGGAGGAGTTGACGCGCTTGCGTCAGGCCCCGGCGGCAAGCCGGCGATCGGGACCATCGAGACCCACAACCCCGCGCGACCTTCCGTCTCGTCGCGTCTGCCCACGACTGTCCCAGCACGGCGAACTCCCCGCCCGGAACCCCCGGTTGAGAGGATGGCCGTGCGTGGAGCGAAGGAGACCCCGCTCACAAGGTTGCAGAAGCTGGTAACCCAGCGGTCTAGCAACCAGGCGACCTCGCGCGCGACCATCCCTCGCCGCCGTAGCCGGAGCGTCGACTCTGACGGGTCGGAGGCGAGGTCTCAAGAGAGAGATCGCGACCCGCGCCATCGGCGACGAGGGAAAGAGCCCGCGGTGGCTATTCCTTCCGAACCTCGAGAGGCGACGGCCTCCCATAGACCAACCGCCACGCTGAAGGGATCCGCAGGCGAGCAGCCAGGAGGCCGCCGATCGGTGGCCCCCGAAGGTCACCGCGGGCCGGATCCGAACCTCCCTAGAGGAAGTGCCCACAACCGCCTAGGACCTGCGCAGCCGCCTTTGGGATTTCTCCCCGGGCACTGGCAGCGACCTAGTGCGCCAGTGGATTTACTGGAGGACCTCGCCGCCCACGGAGGAAGCTCGCCCTTCACCAGCGAGGTCCACCAAGGGGGTTTTCCGCACCATTGGACCCCCCCGAAATTTGTATTGTTCGACGGGTCCCAGGACCCCGTGGACCATCTCTTGGCCTACAGAAAGCTTCTGTTTTTCTGGGACCAAGACCACGTCTTGTGTCGAGCATTCCCGAGTAGTTTGACCGGCTCGGCATTGAATTGGTTCCATAAGTTGCCGTCCGGCGTGATCCCCGATTTTCCAACTCTCTCTAGGTTATTCCTGGAGCAGTATCGCTGCAATAGGCAGCCCCCGAAGAGGATCGAATCTCTGTTTACTCTAGCCATGGGAGCTTGCGAAACGCTCCGGTGCTTCGCAACGCGATTCCGAAGCGCCTACCTCGCTCTGGAAGACACGGCGGGCCAGGATCGTACCGTTGTGAGTGCTTTCAGAAGCGCCCTACCCGAGGGGGGCAAGCTGCATGACGCCTTAGTAATCAAGGACCCTCGCACAATGGTTGAACTATTTGCCCTGGTCCAGCAGCACATCAAGCTGGAAGATGCGGTGCTAGATCGGAAGGGAAAGGCAGCCGAGCAGCGACCTCCCCCGGCTCTGCGACCTCTTGTCGTTAAGGCCGTGGAGAAGAGGGAGGTGCCACTGGCTGTACCTTTGCCCGGACCGCCCGCAGCTCCTGCTGTACAGCCCGCCGAGATCCCCACGGTGATCGCTGGAAGGCCGGCGAACTGGCGCCTGCCTCCGGGACCCGGGGAGCGGGACTTCACCGTGCTGACCCACTCGCCGGGACAAATCTTCCATCAGATTCGGAATGAGCCATTCTTCCAGTACCCACCGCCCCTACAGGTCGGAGAGCCCGGCTCTACCGATAATTCACGGCGGTGCGCTTTTCATCGAAGCCCGGGGCATCACACTAACAGATGCCGGGCTCTGAAGAACCACCTGGAGGATTTGGTCACCTTGGGGCACCTGAACCAATTCATCTCGCCCCCGAGGAGGTTCGAGGTGATTCCAGAACGAGCCCCTCGGGAGGGAGACCGCCCAGGACTCGCGGAGCCCGCCTTACCTCCGCCTCCCCCGGGAGGGCCGGCGATCTGCCACACCATCAGCGGACGGCTGAGCGGTCTGAGATCCAGTAATGAAGCCCGCCGACGAGTTAGGGAGACGGAGCAGGCACAGAAGGTATTTTCCGTCTCGCTAACTCCTACTTTACTTCAAGCACCAAGGGTGGAAGCCCACGATTTTCTCTGGTTTTCGAAAGATGACATGACCGGGGTCGTTACGCCCCACAATGACCCCCTCGTTATACGCCTGATGATGGCTAACATCGAGGTGAGGCGAGCTCTGGTTGATTCAGGGAGCGCCGTTGACATTCTTTTTCTGTCGGCCTACCTGCGAATGGGGTTGAGACTTGCCGACCTGTCTCCCTCGACGAGCTCCCTCACTGGATTCACCGGCGAGGTCGCCAAAGTAGCGGGAGAGATAACCCTTACCGTGACCGCGGGTCCGGAGGCTCGCCAAGTCTGCTTCGCGGTAGTGGACGGAAGTTCGGCTTTTAATGCCATCCTTGGGCGGCCTTGGCTAAGGCAAATGAAGGCAGTATCTTCACCCAACCATCAGGCCCTCAAATTTCCAACCACGAGCGGGGTCGTGGTTATTCGGGGTGATCAGGTAACTGCTACCAGATGCGAGCAGGATGTCCTTCACCTCATGGACATGGAGGTCGCCGAAGCCAAGAGGCCCGCACCCTCCTAGCAATTACCGCCCGCTACGAGCGAGCTCCTGGGGATCCCGCTGGGGGCATCCTCGCCTAAGTCCCCTACTCCACCCTCGGGTGGGAGCGGTGTGGATCTTAAGATGGAGGAAGGTCGCCTAACGACCCCCAAGAGAGGAAGCTTTCCAGTTGTCGAGCCACTTCAAGAGGTCGACATTGGCGGCGAAGAAGGGCCGAGAGCGGTTAGCCTCGGGACCTCGCTAACCAAGGGCGAGGTCCTGGCCATAACCAACTTGCTCAGGGAATACCGTGACGTATTCGCCTGGAGCTTCGCGGACATGCCAGGGATTGACCCGGAGGTCGCCTGTCATCGTCTGCACACCATGAAGGAGTTCCCACCGGTCAAACAGAAAGCTCAGCACATACCTGCTACGAAGTCTGTTGCAGTAGCGGCGGAGATAGACAAGCTAGAGCGAGCTGGCTTCATCCGTGAGGCGCACTTTCCCGAGTGGATCTCCAATATCGTGGCGGTGCCCAAGAAGAGCGGAGCGGTCAGGGTGTGCATTGACTTCTCCGACCTCAATAAGGCATGCCCGAAGGACAGTTTTCCCCTTCCACGGATAGGTGCACTGGTCGACGCAGCTGTCGGGTTCCGGGCTCTATCTTTCATGGATGGATACTCAGGGTATAACCAGATACCCCTCCACCTCGAAGATCAGGAGAAGACCACCTTCTACTCCGGAGCGGGCTACCAGAAGCTATACTGCTATCGAGTGATGCCTTTCGGACTTAAGAACGCTGGAGCGACCTACCAAAGGTTAGTCACTCAGATGTTTAAAAATCAGATCGGCAGAAATGTCGAGGTTTATGTTGACGACCTTCTGGTAAAGAGTTGAGAGCGAGGAGGGCACGTCGCCGATCTCCGCGAAACCTTCGAAATACTGAGAAAGTACCAAATGAGGTTGAACCCGGCGAAGTGCGCATTCGGGGTGACTTCAGGGAAATTCCTCGGGTACCTGGTCACCCACAGGGGGATCGAGGCCGACCCTGGGCAAATCCGAGCACTTGTCGAAATGCCCGCCCCAAGAACCCGACAGGAAGTCCAGAGATTGAGTGGGAGAATCGCCGCGCTCAATCGGTTTATATCTAAATCCTCAGACAATTGCCGACCTCTTTTCGAGCTGCTGCGAAAAGGAGCGAGCATTTGTTGGGATGAGAAGTGCGACCATGCCTTTCAGAAGATCAAGGACTATCTGGCGAGCCCGCCAATTCTAGCGGCACCAAAAGATGGCGCCGAGCTCGGCGTA
Organism: Chamaelirium japonicum; assembly: GCA_947650365.1. NCBI lineage: Eukaryota > Viridiplantae > Streptophyta > Magnoliopsida > Liliales > Melanthiaceae > Chamaelirium > Chamaelirium japonicum. The sequence continues at coordinate 24,590,057 of OX393554.1, read as the reverse complement.
TATCTCGCGGTCACAGAGAACGCGGTAAGCGGGGTCCTTGTGGTAGAAGAAGCAAAGGTGGAGCGGCCTGTTTACTTTGTAAGCCACACAATGCTTCTCGCCGAGCTCCGTTATCGACCAATCGAGAAGGTCGCATTGGCCTTGGTCCTTACCGCGAGAAAGCTTCACCCCTACTTCTCGGCACATACTGTCAAGGTCATCACCGAGCACCCTTTGAAGAGCGCGCTCTCCAGACCCTCGGTAGCGGGCAGGCTCTATCGATGGTCCGCCGAGCTTGCCGCCTATGGCTTGGAGTATGTCCCTCGAGTTGCTGTCAAGGGGCAGGCTGTCGCCGATTTCTTGGCGGACTTCCCCATAGAGGAACCAGTCCAGCACCAGGAGGATGAGCCAACTGAGGCGCACCCTGGGAAGGCGAGGTTTTTGAGCGATCAAGGCGAGCTTCCTCCTGCTAAGCGTTCAGAAGAGGCGGGCTGGGAATTATTCATCGATGGATCCTCCAACGCTGTGGGAGCGGGGATCGGGGTCGTACTGATCGCTCAAGAGGTGCTACTTGAGAAGTCAGTCTGGCTGGATTTCGCTGCAACCAACAATGAAGCGGAATACGAGGCGTTGCTGGCTGGTCTGGAGCTCGCTCACGAGGTGGGCGCCAAACGCTTGAAAGTCTTTAGTGATTCCCAACTAGTTATTTGCCAAATCAATGGGGAGTACGCTTCTCGGGATGCGAGAATGGCGGGCTACGTGGATCTGGTGAAAGGCAAGGCCGCGGAATTTAAGAAGATCACCTTCGAACAAATTCCGCGGGCCGATAATAGGCAAGCTGATGCTTTGGCAAACGCCGCCTCCCTGCTGGGAACGTCCGAAGCTCGCCAGATTCTCATTGAGGTACAAACTCAGTCTAGACTCCAGCTAACGGAGCCCGCTGTTAACCAAGTTTCTGCCGACGAATCTCCTGGCGGGTGGACCGCTCCCATTCTTCGATTTCTTCAGAAGGGCGAGCTTCCAGAGGACAAAGAGGAAGCCCGGCGAGTGGAGAAATGCACTGGTCGCTATCTCATTCGCTGGGGTCGCCTTTTTCGAAGATCTTTTGGCGGGCCAAATCTTCGTTGCATCGAAAGCCCAGAGACCGAAGAAGCACTGAATTACATCCATTCTGGCGAGCTGGGAAACCACGCCGGAGGGCGATCTCTAGCTGCGAAAGTACGAAGGCAAGGATACTGGTGGCCCACTCTTGAGCAAGACGCTTTGAAGGTCGCCCAGAGGTGCATCCAATGCCAGAAGCACGCCACGACGAATCACATGCCCGCAGAAGAACTGCACCCTCTGGCGAGCCCCTGGCCTTTCCAGCAATAGGGGTTGGACATCGTGGGACCTTTCCCTGTGTCAGCCCGGCAGAAGAAATTCATCTTAGTAGCTACGGACTACTTCACCAAGTGGGTGGAAGCGGTCCCGCTAGCTAAGATTGGCGAGAAGCAAGTAAAGGACTTCCTTTGGAAGAATATCTTCTGCCGCTTTGGGCTGCCCCGAGTGCTCATCACCGACAATGGTCGCCAGTTCGACAATCACTTAATCAGAAGCTTTTGTGTTGAATATGGGGTCGATCTAAGGTTCTCGTCCCCAAGGTACCCTCAAAGCAACGGGCAAGCTGAAGCTACGAACCGTGTAATCCTAGACAACCTCAAGAAAAGGTTGGAAGGAAAGAAAGGATTGTGGGAGCAGGAGCTCGACGGCGTGCTATGGGCTTATCGTACCACTCCACGACGCTCGACTAACGAATCACCTTTCAGCCTGACTTACGGATGTGAGGCTGTGCTACCTGTCGAGGCCGAGCTGCCCACTGAAAGAAAGCTCGCGGCAGATGAGGTCGATAATGATGCTCTACTCGTCGACTCCCTCGATCAGCTCGAAGAAAGACGAGAGCGTGCGAATCTACACCTCACCGGGTACAGGCAAGAAATGAAGCGAGCCTACGACAAAAGAGTCCACCATCGGGCATTCAAAGCCGGGGACATGGTGATGAGAAAGGTGTTCGCAAATACTCAAGAGCCTAATGCAGGGAAGCTCGCGGCGAGCTGGGAAGGCCCCTACATAATACGCGAAGCACGAGGCTCGGGGGCTTACCAGTTGATGACCGCTGAAGGCGACCTGTTAGAGCGACCTTGGAATGTTTTGCACCTTCGCAAGTTTTACGCTTAAGGAGATTTTTGTAAGTTATCTTCTGAAGTTATGAATGAATGATGGGGTTTTCAACAAAGAATTCAACTCGGGAGCTCGCCGCAGCGAGAGCTCGCTTGATCTACAAAGTAGTCCGCCGTTGTACGGACTTAAAGCAAGACCGGGATCCTCAGAGGCAGCCAGTGGGCGACCTTGAGCTTCCCGGGGCAGTCCGCCGTTGTGCGGACTTAAAGCAAGACCGGGATCCTCAGAGGCAGCCAGTGGGCGACCTTGAGCTTCCCGGGGCAGTCCGCCGTTGTGCGGACTTAAAGCAAGACCGGGATCCTCAGAGGCAGCCAGTGGGCGACCTTGAGCTTCCCGGGGCAGTCCGCCGTTGTGCGGACTTAAAGCAAGACCGGGATCCTCAGAGGCAGCCAGTGGGCGACCTTGAGCTTCCCGGGGCAGTCCGCCGTTGTGCGGACTTAAAGCAAGACCGGGATCCTCAGAGGCAGCCAGTGGGCGACCTTGAGCTTCCCGGGGCAGTCTGCCGTTGTGCGGACTTAAAGCAAGACCGGGATCCTCAGAGGCAGCCAGTGGGCGACCTTGAGCTTCCCGGGGCAGTTCGCTGTTGTGCGGACTTAAAGCAAGACTGGGATCCTCAGAGGCAGCCAGTGGGCGACCTTGAGCTTCCTGGGGAAGCCCGCTGCCAAGTGGACTCTAAACCTAACCAGGATCCTTCGCGTTCACCCGCCATGAACGGAAGCATCCTGGCGTCGGCATACCCCTCGAAGGGCGAGCCCGCCGAACAGGATCAACGAGAGAAATTAACCGGGCAGGGGGCAGCTAGCACTTATTAGTTTTCTTTAAAAATAAAAATGGTTTAAGTCTCTGAGTATAGGGAAGATTTTAGTCTTTTGGTTTGCTTATCGTTTTTCCAGGCTCAGAGACTTGAGTTTTTACGAGCATACCGAGGTTTTCGTTTGCATATACTTTAAAATAAAAAGGTTGAATCGAATTAGCTGCCTCGCCCGGGGTATCACTCTCGAGATCGCTGCGAAACTCCTAAAGCGGACTCATGAGCGACACATAGAAAGAAAGAAACGCATGGACGAGCTCAAAAAGATGAAAATTTCATTGATAGACAAAAATTACAAAAGCAGTTACAAGGCTGCAAGCTCAAGGCTTGCTTGTCTCCGCCCCACTGTCGTCCCCTCGGCGCCGCTTCTTCGACCTTTCGGTCTTGTATTTCTCCACAGCGGCCAGGGCGCCTTTCTTGAGGAGATCGTCCAGTTGAGCTTGGAGGCGACCTTGCTGAGCCCGAAGGCCGTTGGCGTGTGTCTCCTTCAAGGCAGCGATCTCCGTCTTCAGAGCAGCGACCTCGCCTTGAAGTTGAGCCGCCTCCCGCTGCGCGACCTCCCGGGCGGACACAGCTTCATCTCGCTCCGCCTTAGCCTTAAGGAGGGCGGTAGTGGACAGGCCTTTGGCTACCTCGGCCATAGTGAGGCCTGACACCAGGGCTTTGACCCTACGGTGCAGTGCCTCTGACTCCGCCCTCAGCTCCTCGGAGCCCTTGGCTCGCTGAAGCTCGTGGATGTGCTCGTCCACCTTGCGCTCGGACCCCCGAAGGGAATCATCGAACAAGGCGGCCAGTGCCTTCCCGGCCCCAGCGACCTCCGCGGCCAGCTCCTGGCTCTGCCTCTCCGCCTACATAAGGAAAGTGAAAGAGTTAGCAAGAATTGAGACTAACATTTGTACGGAGACAGGTTCGGTGAGTACCTCGGCGAGGCGTTCGCTTATAGAGGCGAAGGGAGTGCGCGTGAAAACGTTGCGACCTAGCAGCTGCCGCACGTAGTAAGGCGCCCTCCCCTCTTCCGCAGAGGAGCCCGCGCTGGGACCCCCGGGAGCTCCGGAAGGAGGGGGCACGATGGGAGGAATAGAGGCTATCACCTCCCCCGGGCGAGCTCCGGCTCCTGGCGGGCTCGGAGGGTCTGCCGTGGCCCCCTTGGCCTCCGACTCCGAGCTGAAGGACTCGGAGTCGGAGCCAATGTCTACAAAGCTAGGGGACCTGTAGACCAGGTCCCCTAAGCCCTGCTGGGAGCCCGCTCCCTCCTGGCCGGAGGGGCGGGGGCTGGAGCGGCCACCGGTGCAGAGGCCGCGGGAGGCGGAGCCGACGCCGGCAAGGAGGTCGCAGCGACGGCGTCAGATTCGCCCTGCTGGATCCCTGCCCCGTCGGTGGGAGATGAAAGCTCCTGCCCGCTCGATCCCGCCCCGGGTGCGGGAGCTGATGGAGTCGGGGGCTTCTCCACTTGGGCGGAAGCAGAAGGCTCCGCCCGGGAAGGTTGAGGAGCGGGCTCTTCCTCCTCGGGGCCTGAGGCCTCCTCCGCGGAGTCCGTCCAGCTGGGCTCCGAGTCCAAGCCCGCCTCCTCCAGCGCTTTCCGCCGCTGCTCCGCCTGGACGTTAGAAGGCGTGGGCCCCGCGCGCTTGGCCTTTTTCTTCCCGCGGGCCTCCATCTCCGACGTCAGCACTGCTACACGAAGCGGGACGGTCAGATCGCCCGGGAAGTAGCCCATTAAAATTTGAGCCATCCCGGATTCGACTTCCGCCATGGTTAGCGGGAGGTCGATGTTCGGGTCGTCGGGCTCGACCATTTGGATCTTGCGGCGGACAATGGGAGTTGGCTCCGGAGCTCCCTGCCCCCTTGCTGGCCCCTTTGGAGGGAGGAGGGGCGTTCTGCATCGGCGGAATAGCGCCGACCTCCTCCTCCTTCTTCTTCCGGACGACTTTCTGCTTCAGCAGAATAGCGCCGGTCCTCCCGTCCCTCAGCTGGAAGGCGAAGTCGGGGGCGGTGATCTTCTCCGGAGTCCGCCCCCCGAGGTAGTGAAGGAAGGCCTCATCCAGAGACCGCTCCCGGTCGGGAGCGATGCACTTCTTCTTCCCCGCCTTGAAGAAAGAGATCTCCCGGAAGACCGCCGTTGGGGGAACCCCGGGGTGAGCGGGGACTCCGCTGTGCCGTCCGCGCCACTCGCCGACCGCCACGAAAGGATAATCCTTCCAGTGGCGGTCCTTGCTCTCGACGGTGGAGAAGGGAAGCACCTCGCCAGGCCGCCCGGCGAGGTAGAAGTAGCCGCAGCCCACGGTACTGAAGACCGGCCCAGGCTTGAGAAGCCACTTCTTGAGCAAGTAGCTCAGAGGGATCCTCGCCTTCAGGGCGGTCTCCAGCTGAGACAGCCCATAGAGTATTCCCCAGGAGTTTCTTGAGAGTTGGGCGGGGCAAAGCCCCATCAACTCCAGGAGCTCCCCGGCGAGATGACTCAGGGGGAACCGCAGCCCAGACCACAGCAGCCCGACGGAAGCTACTGTGCCCTGGGGCGGCCTCCCCGAGAGTGGCATCTCGGTGACGAGGATCTCCTGAGGAAGATCAATCGCCGCCCGGATACTCTCCCCAACGGGCACCCCGGTCGGGTTCTGCAGCCAAACCACCGCCCTCTCAGCGGCGGGCTCAGAGGCTTGGGTGGCGGCAGCAGCGGCGGCAACAGCAGCAGCAACATCGGAAGCGGAGGCCATCAGAGCAGAAAAGCAAAGGCGAGCTGAAAGCAGGAAAGAAAGAGCGAGCTGAAGAGAAGGGAGAGCTGTTTTCACACGGCGGTAAAAATCGCCCCCCATCCCCTATTTATAGGCGAGTGAGAGACAGGTGAATCGATCCGCAGTTAATGCCCGAGCGCGCTCGGCGAGGCAACGTGACGGCAATCGAAGCGACAGCTCGCTTCTTTCCAATCGACAAGCGCCATGTGGGCCACGCGTGGAAAAAGCTGCGCCGGCGCCGACAATATCATTTACTGACAGAAGAAGAGCAAATAAGGAGGAGACACGTGTCTCGCGCCGATCGGGATCTCATGATGAGATTCGCTGTATCCGCCTTGAGCCTCGCGCCGCATTTAAGATGAAGCGACCGTTGGAGATTCGGAGCGATACCCCAGTCACAAGATCGCCCACGGCTGGAGCCCGCAGCTCGCCCGACGCAGACCCTGACCGCGTGTGACAAGCTCGCACCGGAAGGAGATCGCTCGTGGCTGATGCTCCAGGCCCGCCCAGCGTCTGTGAAATACTGACAGTCAAAGCTCTCTGCGCAGATCGCTCACGGCTGGAGCCCGCGGCTCGCCCGACACAGACCCTGACCGCGTGCGACAAGCTCGCACCGGAAGGAGATCGCTCGTGGCTGATGCTCCCGGCCCGCCCGGCGATGGTTGCAAAAGCATGGTCCTCGAGGTCTCACTAAGGAGAGATAGCTCGGGTACAGAAGCTCGCCCATAGTCCACCCCCATTGAGACTCCTGAGCAAGCGTCGAAGTCTCCTTAGTCGCTCCCTCAGGAGGGGGTAATGTTGGGGGTAGTCAAAAACCACGTATATTGGATAGTATTGCAAACACACCTGAGATAAGAATTCTCGAGGGAGCCCGTCCAGGAGTTGGAACCCTCGGAAGCCGAGCGAGCGCCCTCTCAGCCCGCTGGAGCTCGCCCCCACCTGGAGCTGGATGGACACCCTGTATCTGAGTGCAGCTCGCCCCTCTCAGCCCGCTGGAGCTCGCCCCCACCTGGAGCTGGATGGACACCCTGTATCTGAGTGCAGCTCGCCCCTCTCAGCCCGCTGGAGCTCGCCCCCACCTGGAGCTGGATGGACACCCTGTATCTGAGTGCAGCTCGCCCCTCCCCGGCTCGCACAGGAGCTCGCCCCAAGCTCGCACCGGAGCTCGCCTAAGCTCTCTCAGGAGCTCGCCTAAGCTCGTTTAGGAGCTCGCCTAAGCTCGTTTAGGAGCTCGCCCAAGCTCGTTCAGGAGATCGCCTAGACTCTCTCGGGAGCTCGCCGAGCTCGTTCATGAGCTCGCCTAGACCCTCTCAGGAGCTCGCCGAGCTCACTCGGCAGCCCGCCCACAGCTCGCCCAGACCCCTGTTTATCGAAGAGGTTGCTCCCGAAAGGTCCGACTCTTGATAAATACAGAGGAAAGGACGGAGCAAGTGCCGGGCAAGCTTGCCTTGGCTTCCTCCCTGAGACCGCCCAGACTTGAACGTTCCAGAATAGCCACCTGGCCGCGACAAGAAAGATGCTCTCCCCCACTCAAACAGCCTGGCAGGTTTGACGACAGAATATCAGGGCGCGAGTACCAAGGACTGTCAGGGCGCAAGTACCAAGGACTGTCAGACCCACGCGAGCCAGAACGTGGGGGTCTAGAAGGCTCTGGAAGAATCCCCACGTGTCAGGCCACGGTAGGCCGCCTATTGCTATAAATGCTCCCCCCCAGGCTCCATAGTACAGGTTCGAAATCCCTTCTCCTACCGCTTTGGTATACAACAGCTCGCCGTTGTGCTACCGGAACTGACTTGAGCGTTGGAGGGTCTGCGCTCCGAAGGGAGCCAGCCGTTCTCACGTTCTCTTCTTTGTCTTGCAGGCGGCTCGCAAGGACCAGCGAAAATATCCCCCGACATATCCATTCTAATTCATTCGTACGATCCATTCTAATTCATTCGTACGATCCATTCTTACACATTCGTATGATCCATTCTAATTCATTCGCACGAATTTATCCATTCTAATTCATTCGCACGATCCATTCTAATTCATTCGTATGATCCATTCTAATTCATTCGTACAATCCATTATAATTCATTCACACAAATTTATCCATTCTAATTCATTTTCACGATCCATTCTAATTCATTCGTACGATCCATTCTAATTCATTCGTACGATCCATTCTAGTTCATTCGTACGATCCATTCTAATTCCTTCGTACGATCCATTCTAATTCATTTGCACGAATGTATCCATTCTAATTCATTCGTATGATCTATTCTAATTCATTCATACGATCCATTCTAATTCATTCATACGATCTATTCTAATTCATTCAAACGAATGTATCCATTCTAATTCTTTCGTACGATCCATTCTAATTCATTTGCACAATCTATTCTAATTCATTCATACGATCCATTCTAATTCATTCGCACGATCCATTCTAATTCATTCGTACGATCCACTCTAATTCATTCGCATGAATGTATCCATTTTAATTCATTCGTACGATCCATTCCAATGCCTTCGTACGATCCATTCTAATTCATTTGCATGATTGTATCCATTCTAATTCATTCGTATGATCCATTCTAATTCATTCATACGATCCATTCTAATTCATTCATATGATTCATTCTAATTCATTCGCAAGAATGTATCCATTCTAATTCATTCGTAGGATCCATTCTAATTCATTCGTACGATCTATTCTAATTCATTTGCACGAATGTATCCATTCTAATTCAATTGTACAATCCATTCTAATTCATTTGCACGATCCATTCTAATTCATCCGTATGATCCATTCTAATTCATTCGCACGATCCGTTCTAATTCATTCGTACGATCCATTCTAATTCATTCAAACGATCCATTTTAATTCATTCATAAGATCCATTCTAATTTGCACGAATGTATCCATTCTAACTCATTCGTACGATCCATTCTAATTCTTTCCTACGATCCATTCTAATTCATTCGTACGAATGTATCCATTCTAATTCATTCGTACGATCCATTCTAATTCATTAATAAATTCCATTCTAATTCATTTGCACGAATGTATCCATTCTAATTCATTCATACGATCCATTCGAATTCATTCGCACAATCTATTCTAATTCATTCGTACGATCCATTCTAATTCATTCGTACGATCCATTCTTACTTATTCGTACGATCCATTCTAAGTCACTCGTACGAATGTATCCATTCTAATTCATTCATAAAATCCATTCTAATTCATTCGCACGATCCATTCTAATTCATTCGCACGATCCACTCTAATTCATTCGTACGATCCATTCTAATTCATTCATACGATCCATTCTAATTCATTCGAACGATCTATTCTAATTCATTCGCATGAATGTATCCATTCAAATTCATTCTACGATCCAATCTAATTCCTTCATACAATCCATTCCAATTCATTCGCACGACTGTATCCATTCTAATTTATTCGTACGATCCATTCTAATTCATTTATGCTATCCATTCTAATTCATTCGCATGAATGTATCCATTCTAATTCATTCGTACGATCTATTCTAATTCATTCGCATAATCTATTCTAATTCATTCGTATGATCCATTCTATTTCATTCGCACGATCCATTCTAATTCATTTATACGATCCATTCTTGCACATTCGTACGATCCATTCTAATTCATTCGAACGAATGTATCTCTTCCAATTCATTCGTACAATCCATTCTAATTCAATTGCATGATCCATTCTAATTAATTCCTTCGATCCATTCTAATTCAATCGTACAATCCATTCTAATTGATTCGCACGATCCATTCTAATTCATTCGTACGATCCATTCTAATTCATTCGCACGAATGTATCCATTCTACTTCATTCGTACGATCCATTTTAATTCCTTCGTACTATCCATTCTAATTTATTCGCACGAATGTATCCATTCTAATTCATTCGTACGATTTATTCTAATTCATTCATACGATCCATTCTAATTCATTTATAATATTCATTCTAATTCATTCGCACGAATCTATCTATTCTAATTCATTCGTACGATCCATTCTAATTCGTTCGCACAATCTATTCAAATTCATTCGTACGATCCATTCTAATTCATTCACAAGATCCATTCTAATTCATTCGTACGATCCATTCTAATTCATTCGTATGATCCATTCTTACTTATTCGTAAGATCCATTCTAATTCATTCGCACAAATATGTCAATTCTAATTCATTCGTACAATCCATTCTAATTAATTCGCACGATCCATTCTAATTCATTCGTACGATCCATTCTAATACATTCGTACGATCCATTCTACTTCATTCAATTCATTCGTACGATCCATTCTAATTAATTCGTACGATCCATTCTTACTCATTCGTACGATCCATTTTAATTCATTCGCACGAATGTATCCATTCTAATTCATTCGTACAATCTATTTTAATTCATTCACACGATCCATTCTAATTCATTCCTACGATCCATTCTAATTAATTTACACGATCCATTCTAATTCATTCGTACAATCCATTCTAATTCATTCATACGATCATTCTAAGTCATTCATACGATCCATTCTAATTCATTCGCACGAATGTGTCACTTCTAATTCATTCATACGATCCATTCTAATTCCTTTGTATGATCCATTCTAATACATTCGCACGAATGTATCCATTCTAATTCATTCGCACGAATGTATCCATTCTAATTCATTAGTATGAACCATTCTAATTCATTCATACGATCCATTCTAATTCATTCATACGATCCATTCTTATTCATTCGCACGAATGTATCCATTCTAATTCATTCGTACAATCGATTCTAATTCATTCATACAATCTATTCTAATTCATTCTTACGATCCATTCTAATTCATTCGCACGGTCCATTCTAATTTATTCATAGGATTCATTCTAATTCATTCGTACGATCCATTTTTACACATTCGTACGATACATTCTAATTCATTCACACGAATGTATCCATTCTAATTCATTCGTACAATCAATTCTAATTCATTCGCATGATCCATTCTAATTCATTCGTACGATCCATTCTAATTCATTCGTATGATCCATTCTAATTCACTCGCACGATCCTTTCTAATTCATTCGTATGATCTATTCTAATTCATTCATACGATCCATTCTAATTCATTCACACGAATGTATCCATTCTAATTCATTCATATGATCTATTCTAATTCCTTCATACGATCCATTCTTTTTCATTCGCACGAATGTATCCATTCTAATTTATTCATACTATCAATTCTAATTCATTCATTCGATCCATTCTAATTCATTCATTTGATCCATTATAATTCATTCGCACGAATGTATCTATTCTAATTTATTCATACGATCCATTCTAATTTATTCGCACGAATGTATCCATTCTAATTCATTCGTACAATCCATTCTAATTTATTCGCACAATCTGTTTTAATTCATTCGTACGATCCATTCTAATTCATTCGCACGATCCATTCTAATTCAATTGTACGATCTACTCAAATTCATTCATACGATCCATTCTTACTCATTCGTACGATCCATTTTTATTCATTCGCACAAATGTATCAATTCTAATTCATTCGTACAATCCATTCTAATTCATTCGCACGATCCATTCTAATTCATTCGCACGATCGATTCTAATTCATTCCCACGATCCATTCTAATTCATTCTTACGATCCATTCTTATTCATTTGTATGATTCATTCTAATTCATTCTTACGATCCATTCTAATTCATTCGCACGAATGTATCCATTCTAATTCATTCGTACAATCCATTCTAATTCATTCGTACGATCCATTCTAATTCATTCGGACGATCCATTCTAATTCATTCGCTCGATCCAATCTAATTCATTCGTATACGATCCATTCTAATTCATTCATACGATCCATTCTAATTCATTCGCACGAATGTATCCATTCTTATTCATTCATACGATGCATTCTAATTCCTTCGTACGATCCATTCTAATTCATTCGCATGAATGTATCCATTATAATTCATTCGTACGATCCATTCTAATTCATTCATACGATTGATTCTAATTCATTCGCACAAATGTATCCATTCTAATTCATTCGTACGATCCATTCTAATTCATTCTCACAATCTATTCTAATTCATTCGTACGATCCATTCTAATTTATTCGCATGATCCATTGTAATTCATTCATACGATCCATTCTAATTCATTCGTACGATCCATTCTTACTCATTCGTACGATTCATTCTAATTCTTTCGCACAAATGTATCCATTCTAATTCATTCATACAATCCATTCGAATTTTTTCGCACGATCCACTCTAATTCATTCGTATGATCCATTCTAATTCGTTCGCTCGATCCATTCTAATTCATTCGTACGATCCATTCTAATTCATTAATACGATTCATTCCAATTCATTCATAAGATCCATTCTAATTCATTCGCACGAATGTATCCATTCTAATTCATTCGTACGATCCCTTCTATTTCCTTCGTACGATCCATTCTTATTCATTCGCACGAATGTATCCATTCTAATTCATTCGTACGATCTATTCTAATTCATTCATACGATCCATTCTAATTCATTTATACGATCCTTTATAATTCATTCGCACGTATGTATCCATTCTAATTCATTAGTACGATCCATTCTAATTCATTTGCACAATCTATTCTAATTCAATCGTACGAACCATTCTAATTCATTAGGACGATCCATTCTAATTCATTCGTATGATCCATTCTAATTCATTTGTACGATCCATTCTTACTCATTCGTCTGATCCATTCTAATTCATTCGCACGAATGTATCCGTTGTAATTCATTCGTAAAATATATTCTAATTCATTCGCACGATCCATTCTAATTCATTCGAACAATCCATTCTAATTCATTCGTATGATCCATTCTAATTCAATCGCATGATCTATTCTAATTCATTCGTATGATCCATTCAAACTCATTCTTACGATCTATTCTAATTCATTCATATGATTCATTCTAATACATTCGGACGAATGTATCCATTCTAATTCATTCGTACGATCCATTCTAATTCATTCATACGATCCATTCTAATTCATTCATACGATCCATTCTAATTCTTTCGCATGAATGTATCCATTCTAATTCATTCGTACGATCCATTCTAATTTATTCGCACAATTTACTCTAATTCATTTGTATGATCCATTTTAATTCTTTCGCATGATCCATTCTAATTCATTCGTACGATCTATTCTAATTCATTTGTACGATCCATCCTTACACATTCGTATGATTCATTCTAATTCATTCGTACGAATGTATCCATTCTCTTTCATTCGCACGAATGTATCCATTCTAATTCATTCATACGATCCATTCTAATTCATTCGTACGATTCATTCTAATTCATTCGTCCGATCCATTCTAATTCCTTCGCACGAATGTATCTATTCTAATTCATTCGTATAATCCATTCTAAATCATTCGCACGATTCATTCTAATTCATTCGTACAATCCACTCTAGTTCATTTGTACGATCCATTATAATTCATTCCCACGATCCATTCTAATTTATTCGTACGATCCATTCTAATTCATGCATACGATCCATTCTAATTCATTTATACGATCCATTCTAATTCATTCGCACGAATGTATCCATTCTAATTCATTCGTACAATCCATTCTTATTCCTTCATACGATCCAGTCTAATTCATTCGCACGAATGTATCCAATTATAATTCATTTGTACGATCCATTTTACTTCATTCATATGATCCATTCTAATTCATTCATACGATTCATTCAAATTCATTCGCACAAATATATCCATTCTAATTCATTCGTACGATCCATTCTAATACATTCGTACGATCCATTCTGATTCATTCGTACAATCTATTCTAATTCATTCGTACGATCCATTCCAATTCATTCGCACTATTCATTCTAATTCATTCGTACAATCCATTCTTATTCATTCGTATGATCCATTCTTACTCATTCGTACGATCCATTCTAATTCATTCGCATGAATGTATCCATTCTAATTCATTTGGACGATCCATTCTAATTCATTCGTACGATCTATTCTAATTCATTCGCTCGATCCATTCTATTTTATTCGTACGATTCATTCTAATTCATTCATATGATCCATTCTAATTCATTCATACGATCCATTCTAATTCATTCGCATGAATGTATCCATTCTAAGTCCTTCGTACGGTCCATTCTAATTCATTCGCACGAATGTATCCATTCTAATTCATTCGTACAATCCATTCTAATTCATTCATACGATCCATTCTAATTCATTCGCACGAATGTATCCATTCTAATTCATTCGTACGATCCATTCTAATTCATTCGCACAACCTATTCTAATTTATTCGTACGATCTATTTTAATTCATTCACACGATCCATTTTAATTCATTCGTATGATCCATTCAAATTCATTCGTACGATCCATTCTTACTCATTCGTATGATCCATTCAAATTCATTCGCACGAATGTATCCAATTTAATTCATTTGTACAATCCATTCTAATTCATTCGCACGATCCATTCTAATTCATTCATACGATCCATTCTGGTTCATTCGTACGATCCATTCTAATACATTCGCACGATCCATTCTAATTCATTCGTACGATCCATTCTAATTCATTCTTATGATCCATTCTAATTCATTCACACGATCCATTCTAGTTTATTCGCACGAATGTATCTATTCAAATTCATTCGTATGATCCATTCTAATTCCTTCGTATGATCCATTCTAATTCATTCGTACGAATGTATCCATTCAAATTCATTCGTATGATTTATTCTAATTCATTCATACGATCTATTCTAATTTAGTCGTACGATCCATTCTAATTCATTCATACGATCCATTCTAATTCATTCGCACAAATATATCCATTCTAATTCATTCGTACGATCCATTCTAATTCATTCGTACGATCCATTCAAATTCATTCGCACAATCTATTCTAATTCATTCGTATGATCCATTCCAATTCATTCGCACGATCCATTCTAATACATTCGTTCAATCCTTTCTAATTCATTCGTATGATCCATTCTTACTCATTCATATGATCCATTCTAATTCTTTCATACGATCCATTCTAATTCATTCGCACAAATGTATCCATTCTAATTCCTTCGTACGATCCATTCTAATTCATTCGCACGAATGTATCCATTCTAATTCATTCGTACGATCCATTCTAATTCATTAATACGATCCATTCTAATTCATTCGCATGGATGTATCCATTCTAATTCATTCGTACGATCCATTCTAATTCATTCACACAATCTATTCTAATTTATTCGTACAATCTATTCTAATTCATTCACATGATCCATTCTAATTCATTCGTACGGTCCATTCTAATTCATTCGTACGATCCATTCTTACTCATTCGTACGATCCATTCTAATTCATTCGCACGAATGTATCCAATCTAATTCATTCGTACAATCCATTCTAATTTATTCGCACGATCCATTCTAATTTATTCATACGATCCATTCTATGTCATTCATATGATCCATTCTAATACATTCGCACGATCCATTCAAATTCATGAGTACGATCCATTCTAATTCATTCTTACGAAACATTCTAATTTATTCATATGATCCATTCTAATTTATTCGCACGAATGTATCTATTCAAATTCATTCGTACAATCTATTCTAATTCCTTCATACTATCCATTCTAATTCATTCGTACGAATGTATCCATTCATATTCATTCGTATGATCCATTTTAATTCATTCATACGATCCATTCTAATTCATTCATACGATCCATTCTAATTCATTCGCACGAATGTATCCATTATAACTCATTCGTACGATCCATTCTAATTCATTTGCACAATCTATTCTAATTCATTCGTACGATCTATTCTAAGTCATCGCACGATCAATTCTAATTCATTCGTACGATCCATTCTAATTCATTGGCTCGATCAATTCTAATTCATTCGTACGATCCATTCTAATTCATTCATACAACCCATTCTAATTCATTCATACGATCCATTCTAATTCATTCACACGAATGTATCCATTCTAATTCATTCGTACAATCCATTCTAATTCATTCTCATAATCTATTCTAATTCATTCGTACGATCCATTCTAACTCATTCTCATGATTCATTCTTATTCATTTGTACGATCCATTTTAATTCATTCGTACGATCCGTTCTTACTAATTCGTACGATCCATTCTAATTCATTCGCACGAATGTATCTATTCTAATTCATTCGTATAATCCATTCTAATTCATTCGCATGATCCATTCTAATTCATTCGTACGATCCATTGTAATTCATCCGCATGATCCATTCTAATTCATTCATACGATCTATTCAAATTCATTCAGACGATCCATTCTAATTCATTCGCACGAATGTATCCATTTTAATTCATTCGTACGATCCATGCTAATTCCTTCGTACGATCCATTCTAATTCATTCGCACGAATGCATCCATTCTAATTCATTCGTACGATCCATTCTAATTCCTTCATACGATCCATTCCAATTCATTCGCACGAATGTATCCATTCTAATTTATTCGTACGATCCATTCTAATTCATTTATGCTATACATTCTAATTCATTCGCACGAATGTATCCATTCTAATTCATTCGTACGATCTATTCTAATTCATTCGCACAATCTATTCTAATTTATTCGTATGATCCATTCTATTTCATTCGCACGATCCATTCTAATTCATTCGTACGATCCATTCTTACACATTCGTACGATCCATTCTAATTCATTCGAACGAATGTATCCATTCTAATTCATTCGTACAATCTATTCTAATTTAATCGCACGATCCATTCTAATTCATTCCTACGATCCATTCTAATTCATTCGTACGATCCATTCTAATTCATTCGCACGATCCATTCTAATTCATTCGTACGATCCATTCTAATTCATTCACACGAATGTATCCATTCTAATTCATTCGTACGATCCATTTTAATTCCTTCGTACTATCCATTCTAATTCATTAGCCCGAATGTATCCATTCTAATTAATTCGTACGATCTATTCTAATTCATTCATATGATCTATTCTAATTCATTCATACGATCCATTCTAATTCATTCGCACGAACCTATCTATTCTAATTCATTTGTATGATCCATTCTAATTCATTCGCACAATCTATTCAAATTCATTCGTACGATCCATTCTTATTCATTCGTATGATCCATTCTTACTCATTCGTACGATCCATTCTAATTCATTCGCACAAATATGTCCATTCTAATTCATTGGTACAATCCATTCTAATTAATTCGCACGATCCATTCTAATTCATTCATACGATCCATTCAAATACATTCGTATGATCCATTCTACTTTTTTCTATTCATTCGTACGATCCCTTCTAATTAATTCATACGATCCATTCTTACTCATTCGTACGATCCATTCTAATTCATTCGCACGAATGTATCCATTCTAATTCATTCGTACAATCCATTCTAATTCATTCGCACGATCCATTCTAATTCATTCCTACGATCCATTCTAATTCATTTGCACGATCCATTCTAATCCATTCGTACAATCCATTCTAATTTATTCATACGATCCATTCTAATTCATTCATACGATCCATTCTAATTCATTCGCACGAATGTGTCACTTCTAATTCATTCATACGATCCATTATAATTCCTTCGTACGATCCATTCTAATTCGCACGAATGTATCCATTCTAATTCATTCGCACGAATGTATCTATTCTAATTCATTCGTACGAACCATTCTAATTCATTCATACGATCCATTCTAATTCATTCATACGATCAATTCTAATTCATTCGCACGAATGTATCCATTCTAATTCATTCGTATAATCGATTCTAATTCATTCGTACAATCTATTCTAATTTATTCTTACGATGCATTCTAATTCATTTGCACGGTCCATTCTAATTCATTCGTACGATCCATTCTAATTCATTCGTACGATCCATTTTTACTCATTTGTACGATACATTCTAATTCATTCACACGAATGTATCCATTCTAATTCATTCGTACAATAAATTATAATTCATTCGTACGATCCATTCTAATTCATTCGTACGATCCATTCTAATTCATTCGTATGATCTATTCTAATTCACTCGCACGATCCTTTCTAATTCATTCGTATGATCCATACTAATTCATTCATACGATTTATTCTAATTCATTCACACGAATGTATCCGTTCTAATTCATTCATATGATCCATTCTAATTCCTTCGTACGATCCATTCTTTTTCATTCGCACGAATGTATCCATTCTAATTCATTCATACTATCAATTCTAATTCATTCATTCGATCCATTCTAATTCATTCATTTATTCCATTATAATTCATTCACACGAATGTATCTATTCCAATTCATTCATACGATCCATTCTAATTTATTCATACGATCCATTCTAATTCATTCGCACGAATGTATCCATTCTAATTCATTCATACAATCCATTCTAACTCGTTCGCACAATCTATTTTAATTCATTCGTACGATCCATTCTAATTCATTCACACGATCCATTCTAATTCATTCATACGATCTATTCAAATTCATTCGTACGATCCATTCTTGCTCATTCGTACGATCCATTTTAATTCATTCGCACGAATGTATCCATTCTAATTCATTCGTACAATCCATTCTAATTCATTCGCATGATCCATTCTAATTAATTCGTACGATCTATTCTAATTCATTCGTACGATCCATTCTAATTCATTCGCACGATCCATTCTAATTCATTCGTACGATCCATTCTAATTCATTCGCACGAATGTATCCATTCTAATTCATTCGTACAAGCCATTATAATTCATTCGTACGATCTATTCTAATTCATTCGGACGATCCATTCTAATTCATTCGCTCGATCCAATCTAATTCATTCATATATGATCCATTCTAATTCATTCATACGATCCATTCTAATTCATTCGCACGAATGTATCCATTCTTATTCATTCGTACGATGCATTCTAATTCCTTCGTACGATCCATTCTAATTCATTCGCATGAATGTATCCATTCTAATTCATTCGTACGATCCATTCTAATTTATTCATACGACTCATTCTAATTCATTCGCACGAATGTATACATTCTAATTCATTCGTACGATCCATTCTAATTCATTCTCACAATCTATTCTAATTCATTCGTACGATCCATTCTAATTTATTCGCATGATCCATTGTAATTCATTCGTACGATCCATTCTAATTCATTCGTACGATCCATTCTTACTCATTCGTACAATCCATTCTAATTCTTTCGCACGAATATATCCATTCTAATTCATTCATACAATCCATTCTAATTTATTTGCACGATCCATTCTAATTCATTCGTACGATCCATTCTAATTCGTTCGCACGATCCATTCTAATTCGTTCGTACGATCCATTCTAATTCATTAATACGATCCATTCTAATTCATTCATAAGATCCATTCTAATTTATTCGCATGAATGTATCCATTCTAATTCATTCGTACGATTCATTCTATTTCCTTCGTACGATCCATTCTAATTCATTCGCACGAATGTATCCATTCTAATTCATTCGTACGATCCATTCTAATTCCTTCGTACGATATATTCTAATTCATTCGCACAATCTATTCTAATTCATTCGTATGATCCATTCTAATTCATTCGCATGATCAATTCTAATTCATTCGTACGATCCATTCTGATTCATTCGCACGGATGTATCCGTTCTAATTCATTCATATGATCAATTCCAATTCCTTCGTACGATCCATTCTAATTAATTTGCATGATTGTATCCATTCTAATTCATTCATATGATTCATTCTAATTCATTCATACGATCCATTCTAATTCATTTGCACGAATGTATCCATTCTAATTCATTCGTTGGTTCCATTCTAATTCATTCGCATAATCTATTCTAATTCTTTCGTACGATCCATTCTAATTCATTCGCACGATCCATTCTAATTCATTCGTATGATCCATTCTAATTCATTCGTACTATCCATTCTTACTCATTCGTACGATCTATTCTAATTCATTCGCACGGATGTATCCATTCTAATTCATTCGTACGATCCATTCTAATTCATTCGCACGACCCATTCTAATTCATCCATATGATCCATTCTAATTCATTTGTACTATCCATTCTAATTCATTTACACGATCCATTCTAATTCATTCGTACGATCCATTCTAATTCATTCAAACGATCCATTCTTATTTATTCATACGATCCATTCTAATTCGCACAAATGTATACATTCTAATTCATTCGTTCGATCTATTCTAATTCCTTCGAACGATCCATTCTAATTCATTCGCACGAATGTATCCATTCTAATTCATTCGTGCGATCCATTCTAATTCATTCATACGTTCGATTCTAATTTATTTGCATGAATATATCCATTCTAATTCATTCGTACGATACATTCGAATTCATTCACACAATCTATTCTAATTCATTCATACGATCCATTCTAATTCATTCATAAAATTCATTCGTACGATCCATTCTTATTTATTCGTACGATCCATTCTAACTCACTCGCACGAATGTATCTATTCTAATTCATTCGTACAATCCATTCTTATTCATTCGCACGATCCATTCTAATTCATCCGTACGATCCATTCTAATTCATTCTAATCCATTCGTACGATCCATTCTAATTCATTCGTACGATCCATTCTAATTCATTCTAATTCATTCTAATCCATTCTTATTCATTCTAATTCATTAGTGCGATCCATTCTTATTCATTCGCACGATCCTTCCTAATTCAATCTACGATCGAATCTAATTCCTTCGTACGATCCATTCTAAATCATTCGCACGAATATATCCATTCTAATTCATTCGTACGATCCATTCTAATTCATTCATACGATCCATTCTAATTCTTTTGCACGAATGTATCCATTCTAATTCATTCGTATGATCCATTCTAATTCATTCGTACGATCCATTCTAATTCATTCGCACGATCCATTATAATTCATTCGTACAATCCATTCTAATTCATTCGTACGATCCATTCTAATTCATTCGCACAAATGTATCCATTCTAATTCATTCATACAATTCATTCTAATTCATTCATACGATCCATTCTAATTCATTCGTACGATCCATTCTAATTCATTTGCATGATCCATTCTAATTCATTCGTACGATCCATTCTAGTTCATTCCTACAATCCATTCTAATTCATTCATAGGATCTATTCTAATTCATTCGCACGAATGTATCTATTCTAATTCATTCGTACGATCCATTTTAACTCCTTCGTACGATCCATTCTAATTCATTCGCACGAATGTATCCATTTTAATTCATTAGTACGATCCATTCTAATTTATTCATACGATCCACTCTTATTCATTCATACGATCCATTCTAATTCATTCGCACGAATGTATCCATTCTAATTCATTCATACGATCCATTCTAATTCATTCGTTCGATCCATTCTAATTCGTTCGCACGATCCGTTCTAATTCATTCGTACGATCCATTCTAATTCATTCATACGATCCATTGTTACGCATTCGTACGATCCATTCTAATTTATTTGCACGAATGTATCCATTTTAATTCATTCATACAATCTATTCTAATTCATTCGCACGATCCATTCTAAATCATTCGCACGATCCATTCTAATTCATTCGCACGATCCATTCTAATTCATTCGTATGATCCATTCTAATTTATTCATACGATCCATTCTAATTTATTCGCACGAATATATCCATTCTAATTCATTCGTATGATCCATTCTAATTTATTCATACGATGCATTCTAATTTATTCGCACGAATATATCCATTCTAATTCATTCGTACGATCCATTCTAATTCCTTCGTACGATCCATTCTAATTCATTCGCACGAATGTAACCATTCTAATTCATTCGTACGATCCATTCTAATTTATTCATACAATCCATTCTAATTCATTCATAAGATCCATTCTAAGTCATTTGTATGAATGTATCAATTCTAATTCATTCGTACGATCCATTCTAAGTCATTCTAATTCATTCTAATTAATTCGTACGATCCATTCTAATTCATTCTAATTCATTCTAATCCATTCTAATTCATTCGTACGATCCATTCTAATTCATTCGCACGATCCATTCTAATTCATTCTACGATCCAATCTAATTCCTTCGTACGATCCATTCTAATTCATTCGCACGAATGTATCCATTCTAATTCATTCGTACAATCCATTCTAATTCATTCATACGATCTATTCTAATTCTTTTGCACGAATGTATCAATTCTAATTCATTCGTATGATCCATTCTAATTCATTCGTACGATTCATTCTAATTCATTCGTACGATCTATTCTAATTCATTCGCACGATCCATTCTAATTCATTCGTACAATCCATTCTAATTTATTCCTACGATCCATTCTAATTCATTCGCACGAATGTATCCATTCTAATTCATTCGTACAATCCATTCTAATTCATTCGTACGATCTATTCTAATTCACTCGTACGATCCATTCTAATTCATTTGCACGATCCATTCTAATTCATTCGTACGATCCATTATAGTTCATTCATATAATCCATTCTAATTCATTCATAGGATCTATTCTAATTCATTCGCACGAATGTATCTATTCCAATTCATTCGTACGATATATTTTAACTCCTTCGTGTGATCCATTCTAATTCATTCGCACGAATGTATCCATTTTAATTCATTCATACAATCCATTCTAATTTATTCATACGATCTATTCTAATTCATTCATACGATCCATTCTAATTCATTCGCACGAATGTATCCATTCTAATTCATTCGTATGATCCATTCTAATTCATTCGTGCGATCCATTCTAATTCATTCGCACGATCCATTCTAATTCATTAGTACGATCCATTCTAATTCATTCATACGATCCATTCTTACGCATTCTTACGATCCATTCAAATTCATTTGCACGAATGTACCCATTTTAATTCATTCATACAATCTATTCTAATTCATTCGCACGATCCATTCTAATTCATTCACACGATCCGTTCTAATTCATTCACACAATCCATTCTAATTCATTCATATGATCCATTCTAATTTATTCATACGATCCATTCTAACTTATTCGCACGAATATATCCATTCTAATTCATTCGTATGATCCATTCTAATTCCTTCGTACGATCCATTCCAATTCATTCGCACGAATATATCCATTCTAATTCATTCGTACAATCCATTCTAATTTATTCATACGATCCATTCTAATTCATTTATACGATCCATTCTAATTCATTCGCACGAATGTATCCATTCTAATTCATTCGTACGATTCATTCTAATTCATTCGTACGATTCATTCTAATTCATTCGCACGGTCCATTCTAATTCATTCGTACGATCCATTCTAATTCATTCATACGATCCATTCTTACGCATTCGTACGATCCATTCAAATTCATTTGCACGAATGTATCCATTTTAATTCATTCATACAATCTATTCTAATTCATTCGCACGATCCATTCTAATTCATTCACACGATCCGTTCTAATTCATTCGCACAATCCATTTTAATTCATTCATATGATCCATTCTAATTTATTCATACGATCCATTCTAATTTATTCGCACGAATATATCCATTCTAATTCATTCGTACGATCCATTCTAATTCCTTCGTACGATCCATTCTAATTCATTCGCACGAATATATCCATTCTAATTCATTCGTACAATCCATTCTAATTGATTCATACGATCCATTCTAATTCATTCATACGATCCATTCTAATTCATTCGCATGAATGTATCAATTCTAATTCATTCGTACGATTCATTCTAATTCATTCGTACGATCCATTCTAATTCATTCGCACGGTCCATTCTAATTCATTCATACGATCCATTCTAATTCATTCATACGATCTATTCTTACGCATTCGTACGATCCATTCTAATTCATTTGCACGAATGTATCCATTTTAATTCATTAATACAATCTATTCTAATTCATTCGCACGATCCATTCTAATTCATTCGCAAGATCCATTCTAATTCATTCGTATGATCCATTCTAATTTATTCATACGATCTATTCTAATTTATTCGCACGAATATATCCATTCTAATTCATTCGTACGTTCTATTCTAATTCCTTCGTACGATCCATTCTAATTCATCCGCACGAATGTATTCATTCTAATTCATTCATACGATCCATTCTAATTTATTCATACAATCCATTCTAATTCATTCATAAGATCCATTCTAATTCATTTGCATGAATGTATCCATTCTAATTCATTCGTACGATCCATTCTAATTCATTCGCATAATCTATTCTAATTCATTCATACAATCCATTCTAATTCATTCGCACGATCTATTCTAATTCATTCATACAATACATTCTAATTCATTCGTACGATCCATTCTTACTTATTCGTACGATCCATTCTAATTCATTCGCATGAGTGTATCCATTCTAATTCATTCGCACGATCCATTCTAATTCATTCGTACGATCCATTCTAATTCATTCACACGATCTATTCTAATTCATTCGTACGATCCATTCTAATTCATTCATACGATCCATTCTAATTCATTCACACGATCTATTCTAATTCATTCGTACGATCTATTCTAATTCATTCGCACAAATGTATCCATTCTAATTCATTCGTATGATCCATTCTAATTCATTCGCACAATCTATTCTAATTCATTCGTACGATCCATTCTAATTCATTCGCACGATCCATTCTAATTCATTCGTACCATCCATTCTAATTCACTCGTACGATCCATTCTTACTCATTCGTACGATCTATTCTAATTCATTCGTACGAATGTATCCATTCTAATTCATTCGTACAATCCATTCAAATTCATTCGCACGATTGATTCAAATTCATTCGCACGATCCATTCTAATCCATTCGCACGATCCATTCTAATTCATTCGCACGATCCATTCTAATACATTCGCATGATCCATTCTAATTCATTCCTACGATCTAATCTAATTCATTTATACGATCCATTCTAATTCATTCAAACGATCCATTCTAATTCATTCGCACGAATGTATCCATTCTAATTCATTCATATGATCGATCCATTCTAATTCATTCGTACAATCTATTCTAATTCATTCGTACGATCCATTCTAATTCATTCGCACGATCTATTCTAATTCTGTGATACGATTCATTCTAATTCATACGTACGATCCATTCTTATTCATTCATACAATCCATTCTAATTCATTCGGACGAATGTAACCATTCTAATTCAGTCATACGATCCTTTCTAATTTATTCGCACGAATGTATCCATTCTAATTCATTCATACGATCCATTCTAATTCATTCGTACGATCCATTCTAATTTATTTGCACGATCCATTCTAATTCATTCATACGATCCATTCTAATTCATTCGTACGATCCATTCTAATTCATTCGCACGAATGTGTATATTCTAATTCATTCGTACGATCCATTCTAATTCCTTCGTACGGTCCATTCTAATTTATTCGCACGAATGTAACCATTCTAATTTATTCGTACTATCCATTCTAATTCCTTATTTTACGATCCATTCTAATTCATTCATACA
This sequence comes from Chamaelirium japonicum, assembly GCA_947650365.1. NCBI lineage: Eukaryota > Viridiplantae > Streptophyta > Magnoliopsida > Liliales > Melanthiaceae > Chamaelirium > Chamaelirium japonicum. The sequence continues at coordinate 24,564,596 of OX393554.1, read as the reverse complement.
ATCCATTCTAATTCATTCATACAATCTATTCTAATTCATTCGCACGAATATATCCATTCTAATTCATTCGCACAATCTATTCTAATTCATTTGTACGATCCATTCTAATTCATTCTCACGATCTATTCTAATTCATTCGTACGATCCATTCTTACTCATTCGTACGATCCATTCTAATTCATTTAGAATGGATACATTCGTGCGAATGAATTAGAATGGATCGTATGAATGAATTAGAATCGATCGTACGAATGAATTAGAATGGATCATGCGAATGGATTAGATCCATTCTAATTCATTCGTACGATCCATTCTAATTCATTCATTTGATTATTCGCACGATCCATTCTAATTCATTCATACGAATGGATTATTCGCACGATCCATTCTAATTCATTCGTACGATCCATTCTAATTCATTCGTACAATCCATTCTAATTCATTCGCAGAAATTTATCCATTCTAATTCATTCGTACGATCCATTCTAGTTCATTCGTACGATCCATTCTAATTCCTTCGTATGATCCATTCTTATTCATTTGCACGAATGTATCTAGTCTAATTCATTCGGATGATCTATTCTAATTCATTCATACGATCTATTCTAATTCATTCATACGATCCATTCTAATTCATTCATTTGATCATTCTAATTCATTCGCACAATCTATTCTAATTCATTCGCACAATCTATTCTAATTCATTCGTATGATCCACTCTAATTCATTCGCACGAATGTATCCCTTCTAATTTATTCATACGATCCATTCCAATTCCTTCGTACGCACCATTCTAATTTATTTGCACGAATGTATCCATTCTAATTCATTCGTAGGATCCATTCTAATTCATTCATACGATCTATTCTAATTCAATCATACGATCCATTCTAATTCTTTCGCACGAATGTATCCGTTCTAATTCATTCGTAGGATCCATTCTAATTCATTCGCACAATCTATTCTAATTCTTTCTTACGATCCATTCTAATTCATTCGCACGATCCATTCTAATTCATTTGTATGATCCATTCTAATTCATTCGTACGATTCATTCTTACTCATTCGTACAATCTATTCTAATTCATTCGCACGAATGTATCCATTCTAATTCATTCGTACAATCCATTCTAATTCATTCGCATGATCCATTCTAATTCATCCGTATGATCCATTCTAATTCATTCGTACTATCCATTCTAATTCATTCGCACGATCCATTCTAATTCATTCGTACGATCCATTCTAATTAATTCAAACGATCCATTCTAATTCATTCATACGATCCATTCTAATTCACACAAATGTATTCATTCTAATTCATTCGTACGATCCATTCTAATTCACACAAATGTATTCATTCTAATTCATTCGTACGATCCATTCTAGTTCATTCTTACGTTGCATTCTAATTCATTTGCACGAATGTATCCATTCTAATTCATTCGTACGATCCATTCGAATTCATTCGTACGATCCATTCGAATTCATTCGCACAATCTATTCTAATTCATTCGTACGATCCATTATAATTCATTCGTACGATCCATTCTTACTTATTTATATGATCCATTCTAATTCACTCGCACGAATGTATCCATTCTACTTCATTCGTACAATCCATTCTAATTCATTCGCAAGATCCATTCTAATTCGTTCGTACGATCCATTCTAATTCATTCTAATCCATTCGTACGATCCATTCTAATTCATTCTAATTCCTTCGTACGATCCATTCTAATTCATTCTAATTCATTCTAATTCCTTCGTACGATCCATTCTAATTCATTCGCACGATCCATTCTAATTCATTCTACGATCCAATCTAATTCCTTCGTACGATCCATTCTAATTCATTCGCACGAATGTATCCATTCTAATTCATTCGTACGATCCATTCTAATTCATTCATCCGATCCATTCTAATTCTTTTGCACGAATGTATCCATTCTAATTCATTCATATGATCCATTCTAATTCATTCGTACAATCCATTCTAATTCATTGGTACAATCTATTCTAATTCATTCGTACGATCCATTCTAATTCATTCGCACGATCAATTCTAATTCATTCGTATGATCTATTCTTACTCATTCGTACGATCCATTCTAATTCATTCGCACGAAAGTATCCATTCTAATTCATTCGTACGATCCATTCTAATTCATTTGTACGATCCATTCTAATTCATTTGCACGATCTATTCTAATTCATTCGTACGATCCATTCTTGTTCATTCATAAAATCCATTCTAATTCATTCATAGGATCTATTCTAATTCATTCGTACGAATGTATCTATTCTAATTCATTCGTACGATCCATTCTAATTCATTCACACAAATGTATCCATTCTAATTCATTCGTACGATCCATTCTAATTCTTTCGTACGATTCATTCTAATTCATTCATACGATATATTCTTACGCATTCGTACGATCCATTCTAATTAATTTGCACGAATTTATCCATTCTAATTCATTTGTACAATCTATTCTAATTCATTCGCACGAACCATTCTAATTCATTCACACGATCAATTCTAATTCATTCGCACAATCCATTCTAATTCATTCGTACGATCCATTCTAATTCATTCGCACGAATGTATCCATTCTAATTCATTCGTGCGATCCATTCTAATTCATTCATACGATCCTTTCTAATTCATTCATATGATCCATTCTAATTCATTTGCATGAATGTATCCATTCTAATTCATTCGTACGATCCATTCTAATTCATTCGCATAATCTATTCTAATTCATTCATACGATCCATTCTAATTCATTCGCACAATCCATTCTAATTCATTCATACAATCTATTCTAATTCATTCGTACGATCTATTATTACTTATTCGTACGATCCATTCTAATTCATTCGCATGAATGTATCAATTCTAATTCATTCGCAGGATCCATTCTATTTCATTCGTATGATCCATTCAATTCATTAACACGATCCATTCTAATTCATTCGCATGATCCATTCTAATTCATTCATACGATCCATTCTAATTCATTTATACGATCCATTCTAAATCATTCGCACGAATGTATCCGTACTAATTCATTCGTACGATCCATTCTAATTCCTTCGTACGATCCATTCTAGTTCATTCGCACGAATGTATCCATTCTAATTCATTCGTACGATCCATTCTAATTCATTCATATGATCCATTCTAATTCATTCGCACAAATGTATCCATTCTAATTCATTCGTAGGATCCATTCTAATTCATTCGCACAATCTATTCTAATTCATTCGTACGATCCATTCTAATTCATTCGCACAATCCATTCTAATTCATTCGTACGATCCATTCTAATTCATTCGTACGATCCATTCTTACTCATTCGTACGATCGATTCTAATTTATTCGGACGAATGTATCCATTCTAATTCATTCGTATAATCAATTGTAATTCATTCGCACGATCCATTCTAATTTATTCGCATGATCCATTCTAATTCATTCGCACGATCTATTCTAATTCATTCGCACGATCCATTCTAATACATTCGCACGATCCATTCTAATTGATTCCTACGATCTATTCTAATTCATTCATACGATCTATTCTAATTCATTCAAATGATCCATTCTAATTCATTCACATGAATGTATCCATTCTAATTCATTCGTATGATTCATTCTAATTCATTCGTACAATCTATTCTAATTCATTCGTACGATCCATTCTAATTCATTCGCACGATCCATTCTAATTATGTCGTACGATCCATTCTAATTCATTCGTACGATCCATTCTTATTTATTCGTACGATCTATTCTAATTCATTCACACGTATGTATCCTTTCTAATTCATTCGTATGATCCATTCTAATTCATTCGTACGATCCATTCTAATTCATTTGCACGATCCATTCTAATTCATTTGTACGAACCATTCTAATTCATTCTTACGATCCATTCTAATTCATTCGCACGAATGTATATATTCTAATTCATTCGTACGATCCATTCTAATTCCTTTGTATGATCCATTCTAATTCATCCGCACGAATGTATCCATTCTAATTTATTCGTATGATCCATTCTAATTCATTCATACGATCCATTCTAATTCATTCATACAATCCATTCTAATTCATTCGCACGAATGTATCCATTCAAATTCATTCGCACAATCTATTCTAATTTTATTCGTTTGATCCATTCTAATTCATTCGCACGATCCATTCTAATTCATTAGTACGATCCATTCTTACTCATTCGTACGATCCATTCTAATTCATTCGCACGAATTTATCCATTCTAATTTATTCGCACGATCCATTCTAATTAATTCGTACGATCCATTCTAATTCATTCGTAAAATCCATTCTAATTCATTCGCACAAATTTATCCATTCTAATTCATTCGCACAATCCATTCTAATTCATTCGTATGATCCATTCTAGTTTATTCGTACGATCCATTCTAATTCCTTTGTATGATCCATTCTAATTCATTCGCGCAAATATATCTATTCTAATTCATTCGTATGATCTATTCTAATTCATTCATACGATCCATTCTAATTCATTCATACGATCCATTCTAATTCATTCGCATGAATGTATCCATTCTAATTCATTCGTACGATCCATTCTAATTTATAATTACAATCTATTCTAATTCATTCGTACGATCCATTCTAATTTATTTGCACGATCCATTCTTATTCATTCGTATGATCCATTCTAATTCATTCGCATGAATGTATCCATTCTAATTCATTCGTACGATCCATTCCAATTCCTTCGTACGATCTATTCTAATTCATTTGCACAAATGTATCCATTTTAATTCATTCGTATGATCCATTCTAATTCATTCATACGATCCATTCTAATTCATTCATACGATCCATTCTAATTCATTCGCACGAATGTATCCATTCTAATTCAATCGTAGGATCCATTCTAATTCATTCGCACAATCTATTCTATTTCTTTCGTACGATCCATTCTAACTCATTCGCACCATCCATTCTAATTCATTCGTATGATCCATTCTAATTCATTCGTACGATCCATTCTTAATCATTCATACGATCTATTCTAATTCATTCGCTCGAATGTATCCATTCTAATTATTTCGTATAATCTATTCTAATTTATTCGCACGATCCAATCTAATTCATCTGTATGATCCATTCTAATTCATTCTTACTATCCATTCTAATTCATTCGCACAATCTATTCTAATTCATTCGTACGATCCATTCTAATACATTCAAACGATCCATTCTAATTCATTCATACGATCCATTCTAATTCGCACAAATGTATCCATTCTAATTCATTCGTACGATCCATTCTAATTCCTTTGTACGATCCATTCTAATTCATTCGCACGAATGTATCCATTCTAATTCATTCGTACGATCTATTCTAATTCATTCATATGTTCCATTCTAATTCATTTGCATGAATGTATCCATTCTAATTCATTCGTATGATCCATTCGAATTCATTCGCACAATTTATTTTAATTCATTCGTACGATCCATTCTAATTCATTCGTACGATCCATTCTTACTCATTCGTACGATCCATTCTAATTTACTCGCACGAATGTATCCAATCTAATTCATTCATACAATCCATTCTAATTCATTCGCACGATCCATTCTAATTCATTCGTACGATCCATTCTAATTCATTCTAATCCATTCGTACGATCTATTCTAGTTCATTCTAATTCATTCGAACGATCCATTCTAATTCATTCTAATCTATTCTAATTCATTCTAATTCGTTCGTACGATCCATTCTAATTCATTCGCATGATCCTTTCTAATTCATTCTACGATCCAATCTAATTCCTTCGTATGATTCATTCTAATTCATTCGCACGAATGTATCCATTCTAATTCATTCGTACGATCCATTCTAATTCATTCAAACTATCCATTCTAATTCTTTTGCACGAATGTATCCATTCTAATTCATTCTAATTCATTCGTACGATCCATTCTAATTCATTCGCACGATCCATTCTAATTCATTCGTACGATCAATTTTTACTCATTCGTACGATTTATTCTAATTCATTCGCACGAATGTATCCATTCTAATTCATTCGTACGATCCATTCTAATTCATTCGTATGATCCATTCTAATTCATTTGCATGATTCATTCTAATTCATTCGTACGATCCATTCTAGTTCATTCATACAATCCATTCTAATTCATTCATAGGATCTATTCTAATTCATTCATATGAATGTATCTATTCTAATTCATTCGTACGATCCATCCTAATTCCTTCGTATGATCCATTCTAATTCATTCGCACGAATGTATCCATTCTAATTCATTTATACGATCCATTCTAATTCATTCATACGATCCATTCTAATTCATTCGCACGAATGTATCCATTCTAATTCATTCGTACGATCCATTCTAATTCATTCGCACGATCCATTCTAATTCATTCGTACGATCGATTCTAATACATTCGTGCAATCCATTATAATTCATTTATACGATCCATTCTAATTCATTTGTACGATCTATTCTAATTCATTCGCACGAATGGATCCATTCTGATTTATTCGTCCGATCTATTCAATTTCATTTGTTTGATCTATTCTAATTCATTCGTATGATCCATTTTAATTCATTCGGACGAATGTATCCATTCTAATTCATTTATACGATCCATTCGAATTCGTTCGCACGATCCATTATAATTCATTCGTATGATCCATTCTAATTCATTTGTACGATCCATTCTAATATATTCGCACGAATGTATCTATTCTAATTCATTCATACGATCCATTCTAATTCATTCGCATGATGTATTCAAATTGATTCGTAAGATCCATTCTAATTCATTCGCATGATGCATTCGAATTGATTCGTAAGATTCATTCTAATTCATTCGCACGAATGTATCCATTCTAATTCATTCGTACGATCCATTCAAATTCATTCGCCTGATCCATTCTAATTCATTCGTACAATCAATTCAAATTCATTCATATGATCCAATCTAATTCATTCGTACGATCCATTCTAATTCATTCGTACAAATGTATCGATTCTAATTCATTCGTACGATCCATTCGAATACATTTGCGCGATCCATTCTAATTCATTTGTACGATCCATTCTTAGTTATTCGTATGATCCATTCTAATTCATTCGCATGAATGTATCCATTCTAATTCATTCGTACGATCTATTCTAATTCATTCACACGATCCATTCTAATTCATTCGTATGATCCATTCTAATTCATTCATACGATCCATTCTATTTATTCGTACGATCCATTCTAATTCATTCGCACGAATGTATCCATTCTAATTCATTCATATGATCCATTCTAATTTATTCGCACGATCCATTCTAATTAATTCGCACAATCCATTCTGATTCATTCGTATGATCAATTCTAATTAATTCGTATGATCCATTCCAATTCATTCGCACGAATGTATTCATTCTAATTCATTCGTACGATCCACTCTAATTCATTCGCACGATCCATTCTAATTCATTCGTACGATCTATTCTAATTCATTCGCACGAACGTATCCATTCTAATTTATTTATATGATCCATTCTAATTTATTCGCACGATCCATTCTAATTCTTTCATACGATCCATTCTAATTCATGTGTACGATCTATTCTTATTCAATTGTACGATCCATTCTAATTCGTTCGCACAAATGTATCCATTCTAATTTATTTGCACGATCCATTCTAATTCATTCGCACGATCCATCATAATTCATTCGTACGAACCATTCTAATTCATTCGCACAAATGTATCCATTCTAATTTATTCCTACGATCCATTTTAATTCATTCGTACGATCTATTATAATTCATTCGTACCATCCATTCAAATTCATTCGTATGATACATTCTAATTCATTCGCACGAATGTATCCATTTTAATTCATTCGTACGATCCATTCAAATTCATTCACACGATTCATTCTAATTCATTCGTATGATCTATTTTAATTCATTCGCACGAATGTATCCATTCTAATTCATTCGTACGATCCATTCTAATTCATTCGCACGATCCATTCTAATTCATTTGTACGGTCCATTCTAATTCATTCGTGCGATCCATTCTAATTCATTTACACGAATGTATCCATTCTAATTCATTCGTACGATCCATTCTAATTCATTCGCACTATCCATTCTAATTCATCCGTATGATCCATTCTAATTCATTCGTATGATCCATTCTAATTCATTCGCACGAATGTATCTATTCTAATTCATTCGTACGATCCATTCTAATTCATTCGCACGATCCATTCTAATTCATTCGTACATTCCATTCTAGTTCATTCGCCTAAATGTATCCATTATAATTCATTCGTACGATCCATTCTAATTGATTCGGAGGATCCATTCTAATTCATTCGTACGATCTATTCTAATTCATTCATACAAACCATTCTAAATCATTCATACAATCCATTCAAATTCATTCGCACGAATGTATCCATTCTAATTCATTCACATGATCCATTTTAATTCATTCGCACGATCCATTCTAATTCATTCATACGATCCACTCTAATTCTTTCCCACGAATGTATCCATTCAAATTCATTCGTACGATCCATTATAATTCATTCATACGATCCATTCTAATTCATTCGTATGATCCATTCCAATTCATTCGCACGAATGTATCCATTCTAATTCAATCGTACGATCCATTCTAATTCATTCGCACGATCCATTCTAATTCATTCGTTCGATCCATTCTAATTTATTCGTACGATCCATTCTAATTCATTAATATGATCTATTTTAATTCATTTGCACGAATGTATCCATTCTAATTCATTCGTAAGATCCATTCTAATTTATTTGTATGATCCATTCGAATTCATTTGCACGAATGTATTCATTCTAATTCATTTGTACGATCCATTATAATTCATTCGCATGGTCCATTCTAATTCATTCGTATGATCCATTCTAATTCATTCGTACGATCCATTCTAATTCATTCCCACGAATGTAACAATTCTAATTCATTCGTACGATCCAATCTAATTCATTCGCACGATCCATTCTAATTCATTCGTACGATCCATTCTAATTCATTCACACGAATGTATCCATTCTAATTCATTCGTACGATCGATTCTAATTGATTTGCACGATCCATTCTAATTCATTCATACGATCCATTCTAATTCATTCGTACGATCTATTCTAATTCATTCGCATGAATGTATCCATTCTAATTCGTTCGTACGATCCATTCTAATTCATTCGCATGATCCTTTCTTATTCATTCGTACGATCTATTCAAATATATTCATGAGATCCATTCTAAGTCATTCGTACGATCCATTCTAATTCATTCGTACGATCCATTCTAATTCATTCGCACAATCTATTCTCATTCATTCATACGATCCATTCTAATTCATTCATACGATCCACTCTAATTCATTCGTACAATCCATTCTAATTCATTCGCACGAATATATCCATTTTAATTTATTCGCACGATCCATTCTAATTTATTCGTACGATCCATTATAATTCATTCGTACGATCCATTCTAATTCATTCGTACGATCCATTCTAATTCATTCACACGAATGTATCCATTTTAATTCATTCGTACGATCCATTCTAATTTATTCGCACGATCCATTCTAATTCATTCGCACGATCCATTCTAATTCTACGATAAATTCTAATTCATTCGTACGATCCATTCTAATTAATTCACGCGAATGTATCTATTCTAATTCATTCGTACGATCCATTCTAATTCATTTGAACGATCATTCAAATTCATTCGCACAGTCCATTCTAATTCGTTCGTACGATCCATTCTAATTCATTCGCACGAATGTATCCATTCTACTTCATTCGTATGATCCATTCTAATTCATTCGCACGAATGTATCCATTCTAATTCATTTGCACGAATGTATCCATTCTAATTCATTCGCAAGATCCATTCTAATTCATTCGCACGATCCATTCTAATTCATTCGCACAAATGCATCTATTCTAATTCATTCATACGATCCATTCTAATTCATTCGCACGATCTATTCTAATTCATTCGTATGATCCATTCTAATTCATTCGTACGATCCATTCTAATTCATTCGCACGAATGTATCCATTTTAATTCATTCATACAATCCATTCTAATTCTTTCGCCTGATCCATTCTAATTCATTCATACTATCCATTTTAATTCATTCCTACGATCCATTCTAATTCATTTGCACGAATGTATCCATTCTAATTCTTTCGCACGATCCATTCTAATTCATTCGCACGATCCATTCTAATTCATTCGTACGATCCCATCTAATTCACTCGTAGAATCCATTCTAATTCATTCGTATGAATGTATCCATTCTAATTCATTCGTACGATCGATTCTAATTCATTCGCACTGTCCATTCAAATTCATTCGTACGATCCATTCTAATTCATTCATACGTATGTATCTATTCTAATTCATTCGTACGATCCATTCTAATTGATTCGGATGATCCATTCTAATTCATTCGTACGATCTATTCTAATTCATTCGCACGAATGTATTCATTCCAATTCATTCATATGATCCATTCTAATTCATTCACACGATCCATTCTAATTCATTCGTATGATCCATTCTAAGTCATTCGTACCATCCATTGTAATTCATTCGCATTAATGTATCCATTCTTATTTATTCCTACGATCCATTCTAATTCATTCGTATGATCCATTCTAATTCATTCGTATGATCCATTCTAATTCTTTCACAGGAATGTATCCATTATAATTCATTTGTACGATCCATTCTAATTCATTCGTACGATCCATTCTAATTTATTCGTACGATCCATTCTAATTCTTTCACACGAATGTATCCACTCTAATTCATTTGTACGATCCATTATAATTCATTCGTACGATCCATTCTAATTCATTCGTACGATCCATTTAATTCATTCGCACGATTGTATCTCTTCTAATTCATTCGTACGATCCATTCTAATTCATTTGCACGATCCATTCTAATTCATTCGTACGATCCATTCTAATTCATTCGTATGATCCATTCTAATTCATTTGCATGATTCATTCTAATTCATTCGTACGATCCATTCTAGGTCATTCATACAATCCATTCTAATTCATTCATAGGATCTATTCTAATTCATTCGTATGAATGTATCTATTCTAATTCATTCGTACGATCCATCCTAATTCCTTCGTATGATCCATTCTAATTCATTCGCACGAATGTATCCATTCTAATTCATTTATACGATCCATTCTAATTCATTCATACGATCCATTCTAATTCATTCGCACGAATGTATCCATTCTAATTTATTCGTACGATCCATTCTAATTCATTCGCACGATCCAGTCTAATTCATTCGTACGATCGATTCTAATACATTCGTGCAATCCATTATAATTCATTTATACGATCCATTCTAATTCATTCGTACGATCTATTCTAATTCATTCGCACGAATGGATCCATTCTGATTCATTCGTACGATCTATTCAATTTCATTTGTTTGATCTATTCTAATTCATTCGTATGATCCATTTTAATTCATTCGGACGAATGTATCCATTCTAATTCATTTATACGATCCATTCGAATTCGTTCGCACGATCCATTATAATTCATTCCTATGATCCATTCTAATTCATTTGTACGATCCATTCTAATATATTCGCACGAATGTATCTATTCTAATTCATTCATACGATCCATTCTAATTCATTCGCATGATGTATTCAAATTGATTCGTAAGATCCATTCTAATTCATTCGCATGATGCATTCGAATTGATTCGTAAGATTCATTCTAATTCATTCGCACGAATGTATCCATTCTAATTCATTCGTACGATCCATTCAAATTCATTCGCCTGATCCATTCTAATTCATTCGTACAATCAATTCAAATTCATTCATATGATCCAATCTAATTCATTCGTACGATCCATTCTAATTCATTCGTACAAATGTATCGATTCTAATTCATTCGTACGATCCATTCGAATACATTTGCACGATCCATTCTAATTCATTTGTACGATCCATTCTTAGTCATTCGTATGATCCATTCTAATTCATTCGCATGAATGTATCCATTCTAATTCATTCGTACGATCCATTCTAATTCATTCACACGATCCATTCTAATTCATTCGTATGATCCATTCTAATTCATTCATACGATCCATTCTATTCATTCGTACGATCCATTCTAATTCATTCGCACGAATGTATCCATTCTAATTCATTCATATGATCCATTCTAATTTATTCGCACGATCCATTCTAATTAATTCGCACAATCCATTCTGATTCATTCGTATGATCAATTCTAATTAATTCGTATGATCCATTCCAATTCATTCGCACGAATGTATTCATTCTAATTCATTCGTACGATCCACTCTAATTCATTCGCACGATCCATTCTAATTCATTCGTACGATCTATTCTAATTCATTCGCACGAACGTATCCATTCTAATTCATTTATATGATCCATTCTAATTTATTCGCACGATCCATTCTAATTCTTTCATACGATCCATTCTAATTCATTTGTACGATCTATTCTTATTCAATTGTACGATCCATTCTAATTCGTTCGCACAAATGTATCCATTCTAATTTATTTGCACGATCCATTCTAATTCATTCGCACGATCCATTATAATTCATTCGTACGATCCATTCTAATTCATTCGCACAAAAGTATCCATTCTAATTCATTCCTACGATCCATTTTAATTCATTCGTACGATCTATTATAATTCATTCGTACCATCCATTCAAATTCATTCGTATGATACATTCTAATTCATTCGCACGAATGTATCCATTTTAATTCATTCGTACGATCCATTCAAATTCATTCACACGATTCATTCTAATTCATTCGTATGATCTATTTTAATTCATTCGCACGAATGTATCCATTCTAATTCATTCGTACGATCCATTCTAATTCATTCGCACGATCCATTCTAATTCATTTGTACGGTCCATTCTAATTCATTCGTGCGATCCATTCTAATTCATTTACACGAATGTATCCATTCTAATTCATTCGTACGATCCATTCTAATTCATTCGCACTATCCATTCTAATTCATCCGTATGATCCATTCTAATTCATTCGTATGATCCATTCTAATTCATTCGCACGAATGTATCTATTCTAATTCATTCGTACGATCCATTCTAATTCATTCGCACGATCCATTCTAATTCATTCGTACATTCCATTCTAGTTCATTCGCCTAAATGTATCCATTATAATTCATTCGTACGATCCATTCTAATTGATTCGGAGGATCCATTCTAATTCATTCGTACGATCTATTCTAATTCATTCATACAAACCATTCTAATTCATTCATACAATCCATTCAAATTCATTCGCACGAATGTATCCATTCTAATTCATTCACATGATCCATTTTAATTCATTCGCACGATCCATTCTAATTCATTCATACGATCCACTCTAATTCTTTCCCACGAATGTATCCATTCAAATTCATTCGTACGATCCATTATAATTCATTCATACGATCCATTCTAATTCATTCGTATGATCCATTCCAATTCATTCGCACGAATGTATCCATTCTAATTCAATCGTACGATCCATTCTAATTCATTCGCACGATCCATTCTAATTCATTCGTTCGATCCATTCTAATTTATTCGTACGATCCATTCTAATTCATTAATATGATCTATTTTAATTCATTTGCACGAATGTATCCATTCTAATTCATTCGTAAGATCCATTCTAATTTATTTGTATGATCCATTCGAATTCATTTGCACGAATGTATTCATTCTAATTCATTTGTACGATCCATTATAATTCATTCGCATGGTCCATTCTAATTCATTCGTATGATCCATTCTAATTCATTCGTACGATCCATTCTAATTCATTCCCACGAATGTAACAATTCTAATTCATTCGTACGATCCAATCTAATTCATTCGCACGATCCATTCTAATTCATTCGTACGATCCATTCTAATTCATTCACACGAATGTATCCATTCTAATTCATTCGTACGATCGATTCTAATTGATTTGCACGATCCATTGTAATTCATTCATACGATCCATTCTAATTCATTCGTACGATCTATTCTAATTCATTCGCATGAATGTATCCATTCTAATTCGTTCGTACGATCCATTCTAATTCATTCGCATGATCCTTTCTAATTCATTCGTACGATCTATTCAAATATATTCATGAGATCCATTCTAAGTCATTCGTACGATCCATTCTAATTCATTCGTACGATCCATTCTAATTCATTCGCACAATCTATTCTCATTCATTCATACGATCCATTCTAATTCATTCATACGATCCACTCTAATTCATTCGTACAATCCATTCTAATTCATTCGCACGAATATATCCATTTTAATTTATTCGCACGATCCATTCTAATTTATTCGTACGATCCATTATAATTCATTCGTACGATCCATTCTAATTCATTCGTACGATCCATTCTAATTCATTCACACGAATGTATCCATTTTAATTCATTCGTACGATCCATTCTAATTTATTCGCACGATCCATTCTAATTCATTCGCACGATCCATTCTAATTCTACGATAAATTCTAATTCATTCGTACGATCCATTCTAATTAATTCACGCGAATGTATCTATTCTAATTCATTCGTACGATCCATTCTAATTCATTTGAACGATCATTCAAATTCATTCGCACAGTCCATTCTAATTCGTTCGTACGATCCATTCTAATTCATTCGCACGAATGTATCCATTCTACTTCATTCGTATGATCCATTCTAATTCATTCGCACGAATGTATCCATTCTAATTCATTTGCACGAATGTATCCATTCTAATTCATTCGCAAGATCCATTCTAATTCATTCGCACGATCCATTCTAATTCATTCGCACAAATGCATCTATTCTAATTCATTCATACGATCCATTCTAATTCATTCGCACGATCTATTCTAATTCATTCGTATGATCCATTCTAATTCATTCGTACGATCCATTCTAATTCATTCGCACGAATGTATCCATTTTAATTCATTCATACAATCCATTCTAATTCTTTCGCCTGATCCATTCTAATTCATTCATACTATCCATTTTAATTCATTCCTACGATCCATTCTAATTCATTTGCACGAATGTATCCATTCTAATTCTTTCGCACGATCCATTCTAATTCATTCGCACGATCCATTCTAATTCATTCGTACGATCCCATCTAATTCACTCGTAGAATCCATTCTAATTCATTCGTATGAATGTATCCATTCTAATTCATTCGTACGATCGATTCTAATTCATTCGCACTGTCCATTCAAATTCATTCGTACGATCCATTCTAATTCATTCATACGTATGTATCTATTCTAATTCATTCGTACGATCCATTCTAATTGATTCGGATGATCCATTCTAATTCATTCGTACGATCTATTCTAATTCATTCGCACGAATGTATCCATTCCAATTCATTCATATGATCCATTCTAATTCATTCACACGATCCATTCTAATTCATTCGTATGATCCATTCTAAGTCATTCGTACCATCCATTGTAATTCATTCGCATTAATGTATCCATTCTTATTTATTCCTACGATCCATTCTAATTCATTCGTATGATCCATTCTAATTCATTCGTACGATCCATTCTAATTCTTTCACACGAATGTATCCATTATAATTCATTTGTACGATCCATTCTAATTCATTCGTACGATCCATTCTAATTTATTCGTACGATCCATTCTAATTCTTTCACACGAATGTATCCACTCTAATTCATTTGTACGATCCATTATAATTCATTCGTACGATCCATTCTAATTCATTCGTACGATCCATTTAATTCATTCGCACGATTGTATCTCTTCTAATTCATTCGTACGATCCATTCTAATTCATTTGCACGATCCATTCTAATTCATTCGTACGATCCATTCTAATTCATTCGCACGATCCATTCTAATTCATTCGTACGATCCACTCTAATTCATTCGTACGATCCATTCTAATTCATTCGCATGAATGTATTTACTCTAATTCATTCGTCGTATCCATGATAATTCATTCGCCCGGTCTATTCTAATTCATTTATATGATCCATTCTAATTCATTCATATGATCCTTTCTAATTCATTCGTACAATCCATTCTAATTCATTCGCACCAATGTATCCATTCTAATTTATTCACACGATCTATTCTAATTTATTCGCACGATCAATTCTAATTCATTCGTACGATCCATTCTAATTCTAGCACATGAATGTATCCATTCTAATTTATTCATACGATCTATTCTAATTGATTTGTACGATCCATTTTAATTCATTCGTACGATCCATTCTAATTAATTTATACGATCCATTCTAATTCATTTGTACGATCCATTCTAATTCATTCGGACGAATGTATCCATTCTAATTCATTTGTATGATCCATTCTAATTTATTTGTATGTTCCATTCTAATTCATTCGTACGATTGATTCTAATTCATTCACACGAATATATCCATTCTAATTCATTTGTACGATCCATTCAAATTGATTTGCACGATCCATTTTAATTCATTCGTATGATCCGTTCTAATTCATTCGTACGAGCCATTTTAATTCGTTTGTACGATCCATTCTAATTCATTCGCACGAATGTATCCATTCTAATTCATTCGTACGATCCATTCTAATATATTCGTGCGATACAATCTAATTCATTTGTACGATCCATTCTAATTCATTCGTACGATCCATTCTAATTGCTTTGTACGATCCATTCTAATTCATTCGTACTATCCATTCTAATTCATTCGTACGATCCATTCTAATTCATTCGCACAAATGTATCCATTCTAATTCATTTGTACGATCCATTCTAATTCATTTGTACAATCCATTCTAATTAATTCGTACGATCCATTCTAATTCATTCGTATGATCCATTGTAATTCATTCGCATGAATGTATCCATTATAATTCATTCGTACGATCCATTCTAATTCATTCGCACGATCCATTCTAATTCATTCGTGCGATCCATTCTAATTTATTCGTACGATCCATTCTACTTTATTTGTACGATCCATTCTAATTCATTTGCTCGAATGTATTCATTCTAATTCATTCATACGATCCGTTCTAATTCATTCGCACGGTCCATTCTAATTCATTCGTACGATCCATTCTAATTCATTCATACGATCCAGTCTAATTCATTCATACGATCCATTCTAATTCATTCGCATGAATGTATCTATTCTAATTCATTCGTACGATCCATTCTAATTCATTCGCACGATCCATTCAAATTCATTCGTAAGATCCATTCTAATTCATTCGCACGAATGTATGCTTGGCAAAAGTGATCGGAGGTGCGATGTGATAGTCAACCTGGAAGGAACCTAGTCATATAGTCATATGGAGTCTGACGGTGCTCTCCACCGCTCGAGTTAACTCTTGGCACCAAGTGGAGGGATATCGTATTACCAATACTAAGCGGAGATCAGGGGTATGCGAGAGAGCTTAATAAGTCTGGGAGAATTGGAGTGCAATCTGCGTTGCACTCTGGGTGGCCACGTAGGTTAACCGGGACCCAGAGGATTGACAGGGACACTTGGATAGTGTGTCGATCGGGTTCGGTTGGAAGCCATGAATCCTAGTCCCTGAAGGTTCCACCCTATCCACGATCGTTACAGATCATTACTTTCTCCTTGTCTCACAGCATATTATGAGTTGAAGAAATAATACCTAATCGTCCTGTGTTCCGTGAGTGCATCGCACTGGAGCATGGTGGTTGCACAGGACTAAGTGTGTTCACTAGGGGGCAACCCTAGAGTAGTGTAGAGACATACGATGTTGCCATTATACCATGAGGAGTTCATTCCGTGTGTGCGTGTTGCACTAGAACGCAGAATACGAGTTTAGTAATTTTTACTATGAGGCACCCCACCTTTTACTAAGGGCACCCTAGTAAATAGTAAAAATACTATTCATCATCTCATGGTGTATTGACCTGTTGCTGATACCGATGAGGTACCCTAAGTGATAGGGTGCATTATTGTGCATGTAGATGGGCCATACATAGTCCCGCATGAGGTGAACGATCACTAGATGCATTGGGGCATTTTGGTTATTTCAAAATGTCTCGCATGCCCTAATGGCCACCATCATCACTAGGGCTAGCTTGCATGGCCATCAAACTTATAATTAAGGGATTAATTCAGATTTGAAAAAATTTGAATCATCTCCTTAATTGCAACAATTTTAATATGGCAACTAGTAATAAAAAGGGGCATTGAATTTGAGAGTAATGAGATGGAGAGAGAAAGGAACGGTTTCAAATGGCAAGGGAGAGTAAGGGGCACGAATTTCAGATCTGAAATGGTGCATCCTTCTTATATTTCCGATGAAGAACCAAAGCCCCTTCGCATATGGTTCGGATTTTTTTAGCCATCTCTCTCTCTCGGGTTCATCTCTTCTCTCTCCCTCCTCTTCTTCTCCAAGTGTGTGTGTGAGATTGATGGAGATCACTTGCACTCTGAGGCACTTAGAGATTAGAGTGCAAGGATCCGGGATGATATGTGAGATCGGGTGAATCCGAAGTGATTTATTTCTCTCTTGCGCGAGGATCCCGCTCGTGATTGCTGCCCAGATTTTACGGGCAGATCTGCACTGTTTTGATCACTGCAGTAGTTCTAGAAGTCCAAATGACTTCAAACTGGTTGCAAATTCTTGGCGTTGAAGTCTTCTTTCTGACAAATCAAGTTTTGCTCCGTTTCGATGTCGGGATAGAAAGTTACGGCCTTTGCACTGAAGTATGTTCGTGCAGATCCGAATTTGTCTTCATCAACATTGAAGCAATTCTTCGCGGTGTTAAATCCCGCACGAAGGTATAACCTACTAACCCCTAGATCTATCATAATGCGTACATTAAAGATATGTTAATCATTTCGATAGATAACTATAGGGGTTCGATTCGTATCTGATTTATCATTTACACATATGATTAATATGAATGAAAATTTTAAAATGTACCGCACACCGAAACGATCCTCGGGATCGACTTCACCTTCCGCTGCGCCTCTAATATCATTCCAACAATGACCCCTTTAGGGTAGGGCATGTTTGATGGCTCTCTCTTTCTCTTATCTCACAACACGTTATCAGCACGAATATATTGAGCCCAGCTGACCAGTCACAAGAAAACGGAGAGAAAAACGAAGACAAAAGAGAAAGAAGATAAGAGGAGAACGGAGAGATAAACGAAAAGAGAAGAGAGAAGAAGTCATACTCCATTCCATACGCCATGGGTATAGGTATGAAGTAAGAAGGAATCTAAATTTCAAAGCACCACTTCTCAATAGTATCTTCTCAACGTTATTATGATTATCATAGTAATGTTACTATAATTTTTTTAATTAAATTAATCGTTTGATTAAAACGAAGAGAGACTAAAATTTACTATGATAATCGTAATAACGTGGAGATGATATTATTGAGAAAACTCTACTTCTCAATAATATAATTAAATCTCTCCATTCTCTTCTTTCTTCTCCCATTGATTATGTTTTCCCATGGATTGCTTATGCCCTAAGTAAGCTTACCTTATAAATAATATACAACCCCTTTAGGGTGGGTCACGTTTGACGGCTCTCTCTTTCTCCCATCTCACAACATGTTATTCATTCGCACGATCCATTCTAATTCATTCGCATGATCCATTCTAATTCATTCATATGATCCATTCTAATTCATTCGCACAAATGTATCCATTCTAATTCATTCAAATAATCCATTCTAATTTTTTCATACGATCCAATCTAATTCATTCGCACAAATATATCCATTTTAATTCATTCATATGATCCATTCTAATTCATTCATATGATCCATTCTAATTCATTCATACGATCCATTCTAATTCATTCGCACGAATGTATCCATTCTAATTCATTTGTATGATCCATTCTAATTCATTCGCACAATCTATTCTCATTCATTCGTACGATTCATTCTAATTCATTCGCACGATCCATTCTAATTCATTCGTACGATCCATTCTTACTCATTCGTACGATCCATTCTAATTCATTCGCACGAATATATCCATTCTAATTCATTCGTACAATCCATTCTAATTCATTCGCACGATCCATTCTAATTCATTCGAACGATCCATTCTAATTCATTCGTACGATCCATTCTAATTCATTTGCACGATCCATTCTAATTCATTCGTACGATCCATTCAAACTCATCTTACGATCCATTCTAATTCATTCATATGATCCATTATAATTCATTCGTACGATCCATTCTTACTCATTCGTACGATCCATTCTAATTCATTTGCACGAATGTATCCATTCTAATTCATTCGTACAATCCACTCTAATTCATTTACACGATCCATTCTAATTCATTCGTACGATCAATTCTAATTCATTCATACCATCCATTCTAATTCATTCACATGATCCAATCTAATTCATTCGTACGATCCATTCTAATTCATTCATATGATCCATTCTAATTCATTCGCACGAATGTGTCTATTCTAATTCATTCATACGATCAATTCTAATTCCTTTAAACGATCCATTCTAATTCATTCGCACGAATATATCCATTCTAATTCATTCGTACGATCCATTCTAATTCATTCGTACGATCCATTCTAATTCATTCGTACGAATGTATCTATTCTAATTCATTCGTACGATCCATTCTAATTCATTCGCACAATCTATTCAAATTCATTTGTACGATCCATTCCAATTCATTCACACGATCCATTCAGTTCATTCGTACAATCCATTCTAATTCATTCGTATGATCCATTCTTACTCATTCGTACGATCCATTCTAATTAATTCGCATGAATGTAACCATTCTAATGCATTCGCACGATCAATTCCAATTCATTCGTATGATCCATTCTAATTCATTCGCACGATCCATTCTAATTCATTCGCACGATCCATTCTAATTCATTCGCACGATCCATTCTAATTCATTTATTCGATCCATTCTAATTCATTCGCACGAATATATCCATTCTAATTAATTCGTACGATCCATTCTAATTCATTCGCACGATCCATTCTAATTCATTCGTACGATCCATTCTAATTCATTCGCATGATCCATTCTAATTCATTCGCACGATCGACTCTAATTCATTCGCACGATCCATTCTAATTCAATTATACGATCCATTCTAATTCATTCGCATGAATGTATCCATTCTTATTCATTTATGTGATCCATTCTAATTCCTTCGTACGATCTATTCTAATTCATTCGCACGAATGTATACATTCAAATTCATTCGTACAATCCATTATAATTCATTCAAACGATCCATTCTAATTCATTCATATAATCCATTCTAATCCATTCGCACAATCCATTCTAATTCATTTGTACGATGCATTCTAATTCATTCGTACGATCCATTCTTACTCATTCGTACGATCCAATCTAATTCGTTCGCACGAATGTATCCATTCTAATTCAATCTTAAATCCATTCTAATTTATTCGCATGATCCATTCTAATTCATTCGTACGATCCATTCTAATTTATTCGTACGATCCATTCTAATACATTCGTATGATCTATTCTCATTCATTCGCACGAAACATTCTAATTCATTCGTACGATCGATTCTAATTCATTTATACGATCCATTCTAATTCATTCATACGATCCATTCTAATTCATTCGCACGAATGTATCCATTCTAATTCATTCGTACGATCCATTCTAATTCATTCATACGTTCCATTCTAATTCATTCGCATGAATGTATCCAATCTAATTCATTCGTACGATCCATTCTAATTCATTCGTACTATCTATTCTAATTCTTTCGTACGATCCATTCTAATTCATTCGCACGATCCATTCTAATTCATTCGTACGATCAATTCTAATTCATTCGTACGATCCATTCTTACTCATTCGTACGATCCATTCTAATTCATTCGCACGAATGTTTCCATTCTATTTCATTCGTATGATCCATTATAATTCATTCGCACGATCCATTCTAATTCATTCGTACTATCCATTCTAATTCATTCGCATGATCCATTCTAATTCATTCATATTATCCATTCTAATTTATTCGCACGTACGTGTTCATTCTAATTCATTCGTACGATCCATTGTAATTCATTCTTACGATCCGTTTTAATTCATTCGCATGAATATATCCATTCTAATTCATTCGCACGATCCATTCTAATTCATTCATACGATCACTCTAATTCATTCATATCATCCATTCTAATTCATTCGCACGAATGTATCCATTCTAATTCATTCGTATGATCCATTCTAATTCAGCTCCACAATCTATTCTAATTCATTCGCACAATCCATTCTAATTCATTCGTACGATCCATTCTAATTCTTTTGTACGATCAATTCTTACTCATTCGTACGATACATTCTAATTCATTCGCATGAATGTATCCATTCTAATTCATTCGTACAATCCATTCTAATTCATTCGCATGATACATTTTACATCATTCGTACGATCCATTCTAATTCATTCGTACGATCCATTCTAATTCATTCGCACGATCCAATCTAATTCATTCGCACGATCCATTCTAATTCATTTATACGATCCATTCTAATACATTCATACGATCCATTCTAATTCATTCATACTATCCATTTTAATTCATTCGCACAAATGTATCCATTCTAATTCATTCGTATGATCCATTCTAATTCCTTCGTACGATCCATTCAAATACATTCACACGAATGTATCCATTTTAATTCATTTGTACGATCCATTCTAATTCATTCATACGATCCATTCTAATTCATTCATACGATCCATTCTAATTCATTCGCACGAATGTATCCATTCTAATTCATGCATACGATCATTTCTAATTCATTCGCACAATCTATTTTAATTCATTCGTACGCACCATTCTAATTCGTTCGCACGATCCATTCTAATTCATTCGTACGATCCATTCTTACTCATTCGTACGATCTATTCTAATTTATTCGCATGAATATATCCATTCTAATTCATTCGTACAATCCATTCTAATTCATTGGCACGATCCATTCTAGTTCATTCGTACAATCTATTCTAATTCATTCGTACGATCCATTCTAATTCATTCGCACGATCCATTCTAATTCATTCGTACGATCCATTCTATTTCAATCATACGATCCATTCTAATTCATTCGTACGAATGTATCCATTCTAATTCATTCGTACGATCCATTCTAATTCCTTCGTATGATCCATTCTAATTCATTCGCACGAATGTATCCTTTCTAATTCATTCGTACGATCCATTCCAATTCATTCATACGATCCATTCTAATTCATTCATACGATCCATTCTAATTCATTCGCATGAATGTATCCATTCTAATTTATTCGTACGATCCATTCTAATTCATTCACACAATCTATTCTAATTCAATTGTACGATCCATTCTAATTCATTCGCCCGATCCATTCTAATTCATTCGTACGATCCAATCTAATTCATGCGTACGATCCATTCTTACTCATTCATACGATCCATTCTAATTCATTCGCACGAATATATCCATTCTAATTCATTCGTACAATCTATTCTAGTTCATTCGCACGATCCATTCTAATTCATTCATACGATCCATTCTAATTCATTCTTACGATCCATTCTAATTCATTCGCTCGATCTATTCTTATTCATTCGAAAGATGCAATCTAATTCATTCATACGATCCATTCTAATCCATTCATACGATCCATTCTAATTCATTTATACGAATGTATCCATTCTAATTCATTCGTACGATGCATTCTAATTCCTTCGTACTATCCATTCTAATTTATTCGGATGAATGTAACCTTTCTAATTCATTCGTACGATCCATTCTAATTCATTCATACGATCTATTCTAATTCATTCATATGATTCATTCTAATTCATTCGCACGAATGTATCCATTCTAATTCATTCGTACGATCTATTCTAATTCATTCTCACAATCTATTCTAATTCATTCATACGATCCATTCTGATTTATTCGTATGATCCATTCTAATTCATTCGTACGATCCATTCTAATTCATTCGTACGATCCATTCTTACTCATTCATATGATCCATTCTAATTCATTCGCACGAATGTATCCATTCTAATTCATTTGTACAATCCATTCTAATTCATTCGCACGATCCATTCTAATTCATTCGTACGATTCATTCTAATCCAGTCGTACTATCCATTCGAATTCATTCGCAATATCCATTCTAATTCATTCGTATGATCCATTCTAATTCATTCATACGATCCATTCTAATTCATTCATACCATCTATTATAATTTATTCGCACGAATGTATTCATTCTAATTCATTCGTACGGTCCATTCTAATTCCTTCGTATGATCCATTCTAATTTATTCGCACGAATGCATCCATTCTAATTCATTCGTACGATCCATTCTAATTCATTCATACGATCCATTCTAATTCATACATACGATCCATTATAGTTCATTCGCACGAATGTATCCATTCCAATTCATTCGCATAATATATTCTAAGTCATTCCTATGATCCATTCTAATTCATTCGTACGATCCATTCTTACTCATTTGTATGATCCATTCTAATTCATTCGCACGAATGTATCTATTCAAATTCATTCATACGATCCATTCTAATTCATTCGCACAATCTATTCAAATTCATTCGTAAGATCTATTCCAATTCATTCACACGATCCATTCTAATTCATTCATACAATCCATTCTAATTCATTTGTATGATCCATTCTTACTCATTCGTACGATCCAATCTAATTCATTCGCATGAATGTATCCATTCTAATTTATCCGCACGATCCATTCTAATTCATTCGTACGTTCCATTCTAATTCATTCGCACGATCCATTCTAATTCATTCGCACGATCCATTCTAATTCATTCATTCGATCCATTCAAATTCATTCGCACGATCCATTCTAATTCTTTCGTACGATCCATTCTATTTCATTTGCACGATCCATTCTAATTCATTCGCACGATCCATTCAAATACTTTCGTACGATCCATTCAAATTCATTCATACGATCCATTCTAATTTATTCGGACGAATGTATCCATTCTAATTTCTTCGTACGAACCATTCTAATTCATTCGCACGAATATATACATTCTAATTTTATTGTATGATCTATTCTAATTCATTCATATGATCCATTCTAGTTCATTCATATGATCCATTCAAATTCATTCGCACGAATGTATCTATTCTAATTCATTCGTACGATCCATTCTAATTCATTCGCACAATCTATTCTAGTTTATTCGTACGATCTATTCTAATTCATTCGCACGACCCATTCTAATTCAGTCGTACGATCCATTCTAATTCATTCGTACGGTCCATTCTTACTCATTCATACAATCCATTCTAATTCATTCCCACGAATGTATCCATTCTAATTCATTCGTACAATCCATTCTAATTTATTCAAACAATTCATTCTAATTTATTCGTACGATCCTTTCTAATACATTCATACGATCCATTCTAATACATTCGCATGATCCATTCTAATTCATTCGCACGATCCATTCTAATTCATTCGTATGATCCATTCTAATTCATTCATACGATCCATTCTAATTCATTCGCACGATCTATTCTAATTCATTCATACGATCTATTCTAATTCATTCATTCGGTCCATTCTAATTCATTCGCATGAATGTATCCATTCTAATTCATTCGTACGATCCACTCTAATTCATTCGCACGATCCATTCTAATTCTTTCGTACGATCCATTCTATTTCATTTGCACGATCCATTCTAATTCATTCGCATGATCCATTATAATTTATTCATACGATCCATTCTAATTCATTCATACGATCCATTCTAATTTATTCGGACGAATGTATCCATTCTAATTTCTTCGTACGAACCATTCTAATTCATTCGCACGAATGTATACATTCTAATTCATTTGTGTGATCTATTCTAATTTATTCATATGATCCATTCTAGTTCATTCATATGATCCATTCAAATTCATTCGCACGAATGTATCCATTATAATTCATTTGTACGATCCATTGTAATTCATTCGCACAATCTATTCTAGTTTATTCGTACGATCTATTCTAATTCATTCGCACGATCCATTCTAATTCATTCATACGATCCATTCTAATTCATTCATACGATCCATTCTTACTCATTCATACGATCCATTCTAATTCATTCGCATGAATGTATCCATTCTAATTCATTCGTATAATCCATTCTAATTTATTCAATCGATTCATTCTAATTCATTCGTACGATCCTTTCTAATACATTCGTACGATCCATTCTAATACATTCGCACGATCCATTCTAATTCATTCGCACGATCTATTCTAATTCATTCGTATGATCCATTCTAATTCATTCATACGATCCATTCTAATTCATTCGCATGATCCATTCTAATTCATTCATACGATCCATTCTAATTCATTCATTCGATCCATTCTAATTCATTCGCATGAATGTATCCATTCTAATTCATTCTGACGATCCACTCTAATTATTCGCACGATCCATTCTAATTCTTTCGTACGATCCATTCTATTTCATTTGCGCGAACCATTCTAATTCATTCGCATGATCCATTATAATTCATTCGTACGATCCATTCTAATTCATTCATACGATCCATTCTAATTTATTCGAACGAATGTATCCACTCTAATTTCTTCGTACGAACCATTCTAATTCATTCGCACGAATGTATACATTCTAATTCATTTGTATGATCTATTCTAATTTATTCATATGATCCACTCTAGTTCATTCATATGATCCATTCAAATTTATTCGCACGAATGTATCCATTCTAATTCATTCGTACGATCCATTCTAATTCATTCGCACAATTTAGTCTAGTTTATTCGTACGATCTATTCTAATTCATTCGCACGATCCATTCTAATTCATTTGTACGATCCATTCTAATTCATTCGTACGATCCATTCTTACTCCTTCATACGATCCATTCTAATTCATTCGCACGAATGTATCCATTCTAATTCATTCGTACAATCCATTCTAATTTATTCAAACGATTCATTCTAATTCATTCGTACGATCCTTTCTAATACATTCGTACGATCCATTCTACTACATTCGCACGATCCATTCTAATTTATTCGCACGAACCATTCTAATTCATTCGTATGATCCATTCTAATTCATTCATACGATCCATTCTAATTCATTCGCACGAATGCTTCCATTCAAATTCATTCGTACGATCCATTAATTCCTTTGTACGATCCATTCTAATTCATTCGCACGAATGTATCCATTCTAATTCATTCGTACGATCAATTCTAATTCATTCATATGATCCATCCTAATTCATTCGCACGAATGTGTCCATGCTAATTCATTCGTACGATCTATTCTAATTCATTCGTACGATCAATTCTAATTCATTCGCACGATCCATTCTAATTCATTTGTACGATCAATTCTAATTCATTCGTATGATCCATTCTTACTCATTCGTACGATCCATTCTAATTCATTCGCACGAATGTTTCTATTCAAATTAATTCTTATGATCCATTCTAATTCATTCATACGATCCATTCTAATTCATTCGTACGATCCATTCTAATTTATTCGCACGATCCATTCTAATTCATTCGTACGATCCATTCTAATTCATTCATACGATCCATTCTAATTCATTCGCACGTATGTATCCATTCTAATTCATTCGTACGATCCATTCTAATTCCTTCGTATGATCCATTCTAATTATTCGCATGAATGTATCCATTATAATTAATTCGCACGATCCATTATAATTCATTCATACGATCACTTTAATTCATTCATATGATCCATTCTAATTCATTCGCATGAATGTATCAATTCTAATTCATTCGTACGATTCATTCTAATTCATTTGCACAATCTATTCTAATTCATTCGTGCGATCCATTCTAATTCATTCGTACAAACTATTCTAATTCATTAATACAATCCATTCTAATTTATTCGTACGATCTATTCTTACGCATTCGTACGATACATTCTAATTCATTCGCACAAATGTATCCATTATAATTCATTCGTACAATCTATTCTAATTCATTCGTACGATCCATTCTAATTAATTCGAACGATCCATTCTAATTCATTCATACGATCCATTCTAATTCATTCGCACGACCCAATCTAATTCATTCGCACGATCCATTCTAATTCATTTATACGATCCATTCAAATTCATTCATACGATCCATTCTAATTCATTCATATGATCAATTCTAATTCATTCGCACGAACGTATCCATTCTAATTCATTCGTACGGTCCATTCTAATTCTTCGTACGATCCATTCTAATTCATTCGTACGAATGTATCCATTCTAATTCATTCATACGGTCCATTCTAATTCATTCATTCGATCCATTCTAATTCATTCACACGAATATATCCATTCTAATTCATTCGTAAGATCCATTCTATTTCATTCGCATAATCTATTCTAATTCAATTGTATGATTCATTCTAATTCATTCGCACGATACATTCTAATTCATTTGTACGATCCTTTCTAATTCATTCGTACGATCCTTTCTTACTTATTCGTACGATCCATTCTAATTCATTCGCACGTATATATCCATTCTAATTCATTCATACAATCTATTCTAATTTATTCGCACGATCCATTCTAATTCATTCGTACGATCCATTCTAATTCATTCATACAATCCATTCTAATTCATTCGCTCGATCCATTCTTATTCATTCGTACGATCCAATCTAATTCATTCGTACGATCCATTCTAATTCATTCATAAGATCCATTCTAATTCATTCGCACGAATGTATCCATTCTAATTCATTCGTACGATGCATTCTAATTCCTTCCTACGATACAGTCTTATTCTTTCACACAAATGTATACATTCTAATTCATTCGTACGATCCATTCTAATTCATTCTCATAATCTATTCTAATTCATTCATACGATCCATTCTAATTCGTTCGCATGATCCATTCTAATTCATTCGTATTATCCATTCTAATTCATTCGTACTATCCATTTTTATTCATTCCTACGATCCATTCTAATTCATTCACACGAATGTATCCATTCTAATTCATTCGTGCAATCCATTCTAATTCATTCGCACGATCCATTCTAATTCATTCGTACGATCCATTCTAATTCATTCGTACGATCCATTCAAATTCATTCGCATGATCTATTCTAATTCATTCGTACGATCTATTCTAATTCATTCATATGATCTATTCTAATTCATTCGCACGAATGTATCCATTCTAATTCATTCAAACAATCTATTCTAATTTTTTCGTACAATCCATTCTAATTCATTCGCACGTATATATCCATTTTAATTCATTCATACGATCCATTCTAATTCATTCGCATGAATGTATCCATTCTAATTCATTCGTATGATCCATTCTGATTCATTCGCACAATCTATTCCAATTCATTCGTACGATTCATTCTAATTCATTCACACGATCCATTCTAATTGATTCGTACGATCCATTCTAATTCATTCATACGATCCATTCTAATTTATTCATACGATCCATTCTAATTCATTCGCACGAATGTATCCATTCTTATTAATTCGTACGATCCATTCTAATTCCTTCGTATGATCCATTCAAATTCATTCGCACGAAGGTATCCATTCTAATTCATTCGTACGATCCATTCTAATTCATTCATACGATCCATTCTAATTCATTCATACGATACATTCTAGTTCATTCGCACGAATGTATCCATTCAAATTCATTCATACGATCCATTCTAATTCATTTGCATAATCTATTCTAAGTCATTCGTACGATCCATTCTAATTCATTCGTAAGATCCATTCTTACTCATTTGCATAATCCATTCTAATTCACTCGTACGATCCATTCTAATTCATTCGCACGATCCACTGTAATTCATTCATACGATCCATTCTAATTCATTCATACGATTCATTCAAATTTATTCATACGATCCATTCTAATTCATTCGCACGAATGTATCTATTTTAATTCATTCGTACGATCCATTCTAATTCCTTTGTACAATCCATTCTAATTCATTCACACGAATGTATCCATTCTAATTCATTCGTATGATCCATTCTAATTCATTCATACGATTCATTCTAATTCATTCTATAATCCATGCTAATTCATTCGCACGAATGTATCCATTCTAATTCATTCGTACGATCCATTCTAATTCATTCGCACAATCTATTTTAATTCATTCGTACGATCCATTCTAATTCATTCGCACAATCCATTCCAATTCATTAGTACGATCCATTCTAATTCATTCGTACGATCCATTCTTACTCATTCGTACGATCCATTCTAATTCATTCGCATGAATGTATCCATTCTAATTCATTCGTATAATCCATTCTAATTCATTCGCACGATCCATTCTGATTCATTCGTACGATCAATTCTAATTCATTCATACGATCTATTCTAATTCATTCGCACGATCCATTCTAATTCATTTGTACGATCCATTCTAATTCATTCATACGATACATTCTAATTCATTCGCACAAATGTATCCATTCTAATTCATTCGTATGATCCATTCTAATTCTTTCATACGATCCATTCTAATTCATTGGCATAAATGTATCCATTCTAATTCATTCGTACGATCCATTCTTACTCATTTGTATGATCCATTCTAATTCATTCACACGAATGTATCTATTCTAATTTATTCATACGATCCATTCTAATTCATTCGCACAATCTATTCAAATTCATTCGTACGATCCATTCCAATTCATTCGCACGATCCATTCTAATTCATTCGTACAATCCATTCTAATTCATTTGCATGAATGTATCCATTCTAATTCATCCGCATCATCCATTCTAATTCGTTCGTACGTTCCATTCTAATTCATTCGCACGATCCATTCTAATTCATTAGCACGATCCATTCTAATTCATTCAAACGATCCATTCTAATTCATTCATTCGATCCATTCTAATTCATTCGCATGAATGTATCCATTCTTATTCATTCGTACGATCCATTCTAATTCATTTGCACTATCCATTCTAATTCATTCGCACGATCTATTCTAATTCATTCGTACGAATGTATCCATTCTAATTTCTTTATGATCCATTCTAATTCATTCGCACGAATACATACATTCTAATTCATTCGTACGATCCATTCTAATTCATTCATATGATCCATTCTAATTCATTCATATGATCTATTCAAATTCATTCGCGCGAATGTATCCATTCTAATTAATTCGTACGATCCATTCTAATTCATTCTCACAATCTATTCTAATTTATTCGTACGATCTATTCTAACTCATTCGCACGATCTATTCTAATTCATTCGTACGATCAATTCTAATACATTCGTACGATCCATTCTTACTTATTCGTATGATCCATTCTAATTCATTCGCACGAATGGATCCATTCTAATTCATTCGCACGATCCATTCTAATTCATTCATACGATCCATTCTAATACATTCGTACGATCCATTCTTATACATTCGCACATTCCATTCTAATTCTTTCGCACAATCTATTCTAATTCATTCGTACGATCCATTCTAATTCATTCATACGATCCATTCTAATTCATTCACACGAATGTATTCATTCTAATTCATTCGTACGATCCATTCTAATTCCTTCGTACTATCCATTCTAATTCATTCGCACGAATGTATCCATTCTAATTCATTTGTACGATCTATTCTAATTCATTCATACGATCCATTCTAATTCATTCATACTATCCATTCTAATTCATTCGCACGAATATATCCATTCTAATTCATTCGTACGATCTATTCTAATTCATTCGTACGATCCAGTCTAATTCATTCACACGATCCATTCTAATTCTTTCGTACGATCAATTCTAATTTATTCGTACGATCCATTCTTACTCATTCGTACGATCCATTCTAATTCATTCTAATGATCCATTCTAAATCATTCGTACGATCTATTCTAATTCATTCGTACGATCCATTCTAATTTATTCGCACGATCTATTCTAATTCATTCGTACGATCCATTCTAATTCATTCATACGATCCATTCTAATTTATTCACACAAATGTATCCATTCTAATTCATTCGTACGATCCATTCTAAATCATTCACATGAATTTATCCATTCTAATTCTTTCGCACGATCCAATCTAATTCTTTCATACGATCACTCTAATTCATTTATATACTCTATTCTAATTCAGTCGTACGAATATATCCATTCTAATTCATTCGTACGATCCATTCTTATTCTTTTGCACAATCTATTCTAATTCATTCGCACAAATGTATCCATTCTAATTCATTCGTACAATCTATTCTAATTCATTCGCACGATCCATTCTAATTCATTCCTACGATTTATTCTAATTCATTCGTACGATCCATTCTAATTCATTCGCACGATCCAATCTAATTCATTCGCACGATCCATTCTAATCCATTTATACGATCCATTCAAATTCATTCATACGATCCATTCTAATTCATTCATACAATCCATTCTAATTCATTCGCACGAACGTATCTATTCTAATTCATTCGTACGGTCCATTCTAATTCCTCGTACGATCCATTCTAATTAATTCGTATGAATGTATCCATTCTAATCCATTCGTACGATCCATTCTAATTCATTCATACGGTCCATTCTAATTCATTCATTCGATCCATTCTAGTTCATTCGCACGAATGTATCCATTCTAATTCATTCGAACGATCCATTCTAATTTATTCATATAATCTATTCGAATTCAATTGTACGATCTATTCTAATTCATTTGTATGCTTCATTCTAATTCATTCGTACGATCCATTCTTACTCATTCGTACGATCCATTCTAACTCATTCGCATGTACATATCCATTCTAATTCATTCGTACAATCTATTCTAATTTATTCGCACGATCCATTCTAATTCATTCGTACGATCCATTCTAATTCATTCATACGATCCATTCTAATTCATTCGCTCGATCCATTCTTATTCATTTGTACGATCCAATCTAATTCATTCATACGATCCATTCTAATTCATTCATATGATCCATTCTAATTCATTCGCACGAATGTATCCATTCTAATTCATTCGTACGATACATTCTAATTTCTTCGTACGATACATTCTAATTCATTCGCAAAAATGTATTCTTTCTAATTCATTCGTACGATCCATTCTAATTCATTCTCACAATCTATTCTAATTCATTTGTACGATCCATTCTAATTCGTTTGCATGATCCATTCTAATTGATTCGTATGATCCATTCTAATTCATTCGTACGAAGCATTCTTACCCATTCGTACGATCCATTCTAATTCATTCGCACGAATATATGTATTCTAATTCATTCATGCAATCCATTCTTATTCATTCGCACGATCCATTCTAATTCATTCGTACGATCCATTCTAATTCATTCGTACGATCCATTCTAATTCATTCGTACGATCCATTCTAATTCTTTCATATGATCCATTCTAATTCATTCGCACGAATGTATCCATTCTAATTCATTCAAATAATTCATTCTAATTTTTTCATACGATCCATTCTAATTCATTCGCACGAATATATCCATTTTAATTTATTCGTACGATCCATTCTAATTCATTCATACGATCTATTCTAATTTATTCATACGATCCATCGTAATTCATTCGCACGAATGTATCCATTCTAATTCATTCGTATGATCCATTCTGATTTTTTCGCATAATCTATTCTAATTCATTAGTACGATTCATTCTAATTCATTCGCACGATCCATTCTAATTCATTCGTACGATCCATTCTTACATATTCGTATGATCGATTCTAATTCATTCGCACAAGTATATCCATTCTAATTCATTCGTACAATCCATTCAAATTCATTCGCACGATGCATTCTAATTCATTCGAACGATCCTTTCTAATTCATTCGTACGATCCATTCTAATTCATTCGCACGATCCATTCTAATTTATTCATACGATCCATTCTACCTCATTCTTACGATCCATTCTAATTCAATCGTACGATCCATTCTAACTCATTCCTACAATCCATTCTAATTCATTTGCACGAATGTATCCATTCTAATTCATCATACAATCAATTCTAATTCATTCGTATGATCCATTCTAATTCATTCGTACGATTCATTCTAATTCATTCGTACCATCCATTCTAATTCATTTGCACGAACCATTCTAATTCATTCGTACGATCCATTCTAATTTATTCATATGATCCACTCTAATTCATTCGCATGAATGTATCCATTCTAATTCATTCGTACGATCCATTCTAATTCCTTCATACGATCCATTCTAATTCATTCGCACGAATGTATCCATTCTAATTCATTCGTACGATCCATTCTAATTCATTCATACGATCCATTCTAATTCATTCGCACGAATGAATCTATTATAATTCATTCGTACGATCCTTTCTAATTCATTCGCACAATCTATTCAAATTAATTTGTACGATCCATTCCAATTCATTCGCACGATCCATTCAAATTCATTCGTACAATCCATTCTAATTCCTTCATACGATCCATTCTAATTCATTCGCGTGAATGTATCCATTCTAATTCATTCGCACGATCCATTCTAATTCATTCGTACGATCCATTCTAATTCATTCACACGATCCATTCTAATTCATTCGTACGATCCATTCTAATTCATTCTCACGATCCATTATAATTCATTCATTCGATCCATTCTATTTCATTCGCA
Source organism: Chamaelirium japonicum (assembly GCA_947650365.1). Classification (NCBI taxonomy): domain Eukaryota; kingdom Viridiplantae; phylum Streptophyta; class Magnoliopsida; order Liliales; family Melanthiaceae; genus Chamaelirium; species Chamaelirium japonicum. The sequence continues at coordinate 24,529,599 of OX393554.1, read as the reverse complement.
CGAATGTATCCATTCTAATTCATTCATACGATCCATTCTAATTCATTCGCACGATCCATTTTAATTCATTCGTACGATCCTTTCTAATTCATTCGCACGATCCATTCTAATTCATTCACACGATCCATTCTAATTCATTCGTACGATCCATTCTAATTCATTCATACGATCCATTCTAATTCATTCGCACAAATGTATCCATTCTAATTCATTTGTACGATCCATTTTAATTCCTTCGTACGATCCATTCTAATTCATTCGCACGAATGTATATATTCTAATTCATTCATACAATCCATTCTAATTCATTCGCACGATCCATTCTAATTCCTTCGTACGATCTATTCTAATTCATTCGCACGATCCATTCTAATTCATTCTCACGATCCATTATAATTCATTCATTCGATCCATTCTAATTCATTCGCACGAATGTATCCATTCTAATTCATTCGTACGATCCATTCTAATTCATTAGCACGATCCATTCTAATTCATTCGTACGATCCTTTCTAATTCATTCGCACGATCCATTCTAATTCATTCACACGATCCATTCAAATTCATTCGTACGATCCATTCTAATTCATTCATATGATCCATTCTAATTCATTCGCACGAATGTATCCATTCTAATTCATTCGTGCGATCCATTCTAATTCATTCGTACGATCTATTCTAATTCATTCGTACGATCCATTCTAATTCATTCGCACGATCTATACTAATTCATTCGTACGATCAATTCTAGTTCATTCGTACGATCCATTCTTACTTATTCGTACGATCCATTCTAATTCATTCGCACGAATGTTTCCATTCTAATTCACTCGTATGACCCATTCTAATTCATTCGCACGATCCATTCTAATTCATTCGTAATATCCATTCTAATTCATTCACACGATCCATTCTAGTTCATTTGTACGATCCATTCTAATTCATTCATACGATCCATTCTAATTCATTCGCACATATGTATCCATTCTAATTCATTCATACGATCCATTCTAATTCATTCGTACGATTCGTTCTAGTTCATTCGCATGAATGTATCCAATCTAATTCATTCGTACGATCCATTCTAATTCATTCATACGATCACTCTAATTCATTCATATGATCCATTCTAATTCATTCGCACAAATGTATCCATTCTAATTCATTCGTATGATACATTCTAATTCATTTCCACAATCTATTCTAATTCATTTGTACGATCCATTCTAATTCATTCGCACGATCCATTCTAATTCATTCGTACGATCCATTCTTACTCATTTGTATGATACATTCTAATTCATTCGCACGAATGTATCCATTTTAATTCATTCGTACAATCCATTCTAATTCATTCGTACGATCCGTTCTAATTCATTCGTACGATCCATTCTAATTCATTCGCACGATCCAATCTAATTTATTCGCATGATCCATTCTAATTCATTTATACGATCCATTCTAATACATTCATACGATCCATTCTAATTCATTTATACGATCCATTCTAATTCATTCGCACAAAAGTATCCATTCTAATTCATTCATACGATCCATTCTAATTCCTACGTATGATTCATTGTAATTCATTCACACGAATGTATCCATTTTAATTCATTCGTACGATCCATTCTAATTCATTCATACGAGCCATTCTAATTCATTCATACGATCCATTCTAATTCATTCGCACAATCTATTCTAATTCATTCGTACGCACCATTCTAATTCATTCGTACGCACCATTCTAATTCATTCATACGATCCATTCTAATTCATTCGCTCGAATATATCCATTCTAATTCATTCGTACAATCCATTCTAATTCATTCGCACAATCCATTCTAATTCATTCGTACAATCTATTCTAATTCATTCATGCGATCCATTCTAATTCATTCGCATGATCCATTCTAATTCATTTGTATGATCCTATCTAATTCAATCATATGATCCATTCTAATTCATTCGCACGAATGTATCCATTCTATTTCATTCGTATGATCCATTCTAATTCCTTCGTACGATCCATTCTAATTCAATAGCACGAATGTATCCATTCTAATTCTTTTGTACGATCCATTCCAATTCATTCATACAATCCATTCTAATTTATTCATTCGATCCATTCTAATTCATTCGCACGAATGTATCCATTCTAATTCATTCGTATGATCCATTCTAATTTATTCGCATAATCTAATCTAATTCAATTGTACGATCTATTCTAATTCATTCGCTCGATCCATTCTAATTCCTTCATACGATCCATTCAAATTCATTCGTACGATCCATTCTGACTCATTCGTATGATCCATTCTAATTCATTCGCACGAATATATCCATTATAACTCATTCATACAATCTATTCTAGTTCATTCGCATGATCCTTTCTAATTTATTCGTACGATCTATTCTAATTCACTCGTACGATCCATTCTAATACTTTCAATCGATCCATTCTAATTCATTCGCACGAATGTATCCATTCTAATTCATTCGTACGATGCATTCTAATTCCTTCGTACGATCCACTCTAATTTATTCGCACGAATGTGTCCTTTCTAATACATTCGTACGATCCATTCTAATTCATTCATACGATCCAGTCTAATTCATTTATACGATTCATTCTAATTCATTCGCACGAATGTATCCATTCTAATTCATTCGTACGATCCATTCTAATTCATTCTCACAATCTATTCTAATTCCTCCGTACGATCCATTCTAATTTATTCGCATGATCCATTCTAATTCATTCGTATGATCCATTCTAATTCATTCGTACGATCCATTCTTACTCATTCATACGATCCATTCTAAGTCATTCGCACGAATGTATCCATTCTAATTCATTCGTACAATCCATTCTAATTTATTCGCACGATCCATTCTAATTCATTCGTACGATCCATTCTAATTCATTCGTACTATCCATTCTAATTCATTCGCACGATCTATTCTAATTCATTCGTACGATCCATTCTAATTCATTCATATGATCCATGCTAATTCATTCGCAAGAATGTATCCATTCTAAATCATTCGTACGATCCATTCTAATCCCTTCGTATGATCCATTCTGATTCATTCGTATGAATGTATCCATTCTAATTCATTCGTACGATCCATTCTAATTCATTCATACGATCCATTCTAATTCATTTATACGATCCATTCTAATTCATTCGCACAATCTATTCGAATTTATTCGTACGATCTATTCTAATTCATTCGCACAATCCATTCTAATTCATTCGTATGATCCATTCTAATTCATTTGTACGATCCATTCTTACTCATTCGTATGATCCATTCTAATTCATTCGCACGAATGTATCCATTCAAATTCATTCGTACAATCGATCCTAATTCAGTCGCATGATCCATTCTAATTCATTCGTACGATCCATTCTAATACATTCGCACGATCCATTCTAATTCATTCGCAGGATCCATTCTAATTTTTTCATACGATCCATTCTAATTCATTCGCACGAATGTATCCATTCTGATTCATTCGTACGATCCATTCTAATTCCTTCGTACGATCTATTCTAATTCATTCGCACGAATGTATCCATTCTAATTCATTCGTACGATCCATTGTAATTCATTCATACGATCCATTCTAATTCATTCACACGAATGTATCCACTCTAATTCATTCGTACGATCCATTCTAATTCATTCGCACAAACTATTCTAGTTCATTCGTTCGATAAATTCTAATTCATTCGCACAATCCATTCTAATTCATTCATACGATCCATTCTTACTCATTCGTACGATCCATTCTAATTCATTCGCACAAATGTTTCCATTCTAATTCATTCGTACTTTCCATTCTAATCCATTCGTACGATCCATTCTGATCAATTCGTATGATCCATTCTAATTCATTCGCACGATTCGTACTAATTTATTCGTACGATCTATTCTAATTCATTCATACAATCCATTCTAATTCATTCGCACGAATGTATCCATTCTAATTCATTTGTACGATCCATTCTAATTCTTTCGTACAATCCATTCTAATTCATTCGCATGAATGTATCCATTCTAATTCATTCGCATGAATGTATCCATTCTAATTCATTCGTACGATCCATTCTAATTCATTCATACGATTCACTCTAATTCATTCAAATGATCCATTCTAATTCATTCGCACGAATGTATCCATTCTAATTCATTCGTACAATCCATTCTAATTCATTTGCACAATCTATTCTAATTCATTCGTAGGATCCATTCTAATTCATTCGCACAATCCATTCTAATTCATTCGTACGATCCATTCTTACTCATTCATACGATACATTCTAATTCAATCGCACGAATGTATCCATTCTAATTCATTCGTGCAATCCATTCTAATTCATTCGCACGATCCATTCTAATTCATTCGTATGATCCATTCCAATTCTTTCGTACGGTCCATTCTAATTCATTCATACGATCCATTCTAATTCATTCACACGAATGTCTCTATTCTAATTCATTCGTACGATTAATTTTAAATCCTTCGTACGATCCATTCTAATTCATTCACACGAATGTATCCATTCTAATTCATTCATACGATCCATTCTAATTCATTCATATGATCCATTCTAATTCATTCGCACGAATGTATCTATTCTAATTCATTCGTACGATCGATTCTAATTCATTCACACAATCTATTTTAATTCATTTGTACGATCCATTCTAATTCATTCGCACGATCAATTCTAATTCAATCCTACGATCCATTCTAATTCATTCGTACGATCCATTCTTACTCACTCGTGCGATCCATTCTAATTCATTCGTGCGAATGTTTCAATTCTATTTCATTCGTATGATCCATTCTAATTCATTCGTACGATCCATTCTAATTCATTCGTACATTCCATTCTAATTCATTCGCACGATCCATTCTAATTCATTCGTACGATCCATTCTAATTCATTCACACGAATGTATCTATTCTAATTCATTCGTACGATCCATTCTAATTTCTTCGTACGATCCATTCTAATTCATTCGCATGAATGTATCCATTCTAATTCATTCACACGATCTATTCTAATTCATTCATACGATCACTCTAATTCATTCAAATGATCCATTCTAATTCATTAGCACGAATGTATCCATTCTAATTCATCCGTACGATCCATTCTAATTCATTTGCACAATCTATTCTAATTCATTCATACAATCCATTCTAATTCATTCGCACAATCCATTCTAATTCATTCGTACGATCCATTCTAATTCATTCGTACGATCCATTCTTACTCATTCGTACGATACATTCTAATTCATTCGCACGAATGTATCCATTCTAATTCATTCGTACAATCCAATGAAATTCATTCGCACGATCCATTCTAATTCATTCGTACGATCCATTCTAATTCATTCGCTTGATCCATTGTAATTCATTCGCACGATCCAATCTAATTCATTCATACAATCCATTCTAATTCATTCATACGATCCATTCTAATTCATTCACACGAATATATCCATTCTAATTTATTTGTACAATCCATTCTAATTCCTACGTACGATCCATTCTAATTCATTCACACGAATATATCCGTTTTAATTCATTCGTACGATCCATTCTTATTCATTGATACGATCCATTCTAATTCATTCATACGATCCATTCTAATTCATTCGCATGAATGTATCCATTCTAATTCATTCGTACGATCCATTCAAATTTATTCACACAATCTATTTTAGTTCATTCATACGATCCATTCTAATTCATTCGCACAATCCATTCTAATTCATTCGTACGATCCATTCTAATTCATTCGTACAATCCTTTCTTACTCATTCGGATGATCCATTCTAATTCATTCGCACGAATGTACCCATTCTAATTCATTCGTACAATCCATTCTAATTCATTCGCACGATTCATTCTAATTCATTCGCACGATCTATTCTAATTCAATCATACGATCCATTCTAATTCATTCGTATGATCCATTCTAATTCAATCATACGATCCATTCTAATTCATTCGTATGATCCATTCTAATTCATTCGTATGATCCATTCTAATTCCTTCGTACGATCCATTCTAATTCATTCGCACGAATGTATGCATTCTAATTCATTCATATGATCCATTCTAATTTATTCATACGATCCATTCTAATTCATTCGGACGAATCTATCCATTCTAAGTCATTCGTACGATCCATTCTAATTCATTCTCACAATCTATTCTAATTCAATTGTAAAAATCCATTCTAGTTCATTCGTACGATCCATTCTAATTCATTCGTACGATCCAATCTTACTCATTCGTACGATCCATTCTAATTCATTCCCACGAATATATCCATTATAATTCATTCGTACAATCTATTCTAATTCATTCGTACGATCCATTCTAATTCATTCGTACGATCCATTCTAATTTATTCGCTCGATCCATTCTAATTCATTCGTACGATCCAATCTAATTTTATTCATACGATCCATTCTAATTCATTCATACAATCCATTCTAATTCATTCGCACGAATGTATCCATTCTAATTCATTCGTACGATACTTTCTAATTCATTCATATAATCCATTCTAATTTATTCGCACGAATGTATCCATTCTAATTCATTCACATGAATATATCCATTCTAACACATTCGTACAATCTATTCTAATTCATTCGCACGATCCATTCTAATTCATTCGTACGATCCATTCTAATTCATTCGTACGATCCATTCTAATTCATTCGCTCGATCCATTCTTATTCATTCATACGATCCAATCTAATTCATTCGTACGATCCATTCTAATTCCTTCGTACAATCTATTCTAATTCATTCGCATAAATGTATCCATTCTAATTCATTCATACGATCCATTCTAATTCACTCGCACAATCTATTCTAATTCATTCGTTCGATCCATTCTAATTCACTCGCATGATCCATTCTAATTCATTCGTATGATCAATTGTTATTCATTCGTACGATCCATTCTTACTCATTCGTACGATCCATTCTAATTCATTTCCACAAATGTTTCCATTCTAATTCATTCGTACGATCCATTCTAATTCATTCATACGATCCATTCTAATTCATTCGCACGAATGTATCCATTCTAATTCATTCGTATGATCTATTCTAATTCCTTCGTATGATCCATTCTAATTCATTCGCATGAATGTATCCATTCTAATTCATTCGGACGATCTATTCCAATTCTTTCATATGATCCACTGTAATTCATTCATATGATCCATTCTAATTCATTCGCACGAATGTATCCATTTGAATTCATTCGTATAATCCATTCTAATTCATTTGCACAATCTATTCTAATTCATTCCTACGATCCATTCTAATTCATTCGCACAATCCATTCTAATTCATTCGTACGATCCATTCTAATTCATTCGTACGATCCATTCTTACTCATTCGTACGATACATTCTAATTCATTCGCACGAATGTATCCATTCTAATTCTTTCATGGAATCCATTCTAATTCATTTGCACGATCCATTCTAATTCATTCATACGATCCATTCTAATTCATTCGCAAGATCCATTCTAATTCATTCATACGATCCATTCTAATTCATTCACACGAATATATCCATTTTAATTCTTTCATACGGTACATTGTAATTCATTCATACGATCCATTCAAATTCGTTTATACGATCCATTCTAATTCATTCGCACAAATGTATCCATTCTAATTCATTCGTACGATCCATTATAATTCATTCGCACAATCAATTTTAATTCATTCGTACGATCCATTTTAATTCATTCGCACGATCCATTCTAATTCATTCGTACGATCCATTCTAACTCATTCGTACGATCCATTCTTACTCATTCGTACGATCCATTCTAATTCATTCGCACGAATATATCCATTCTAATTCATTCGTACAATCCATTCTAATTCATTCGCACGATCCATTCTAATTCATTCATACGAGCTATTCTAATTCATTCATACGAACTATTCTAATTTATTTGCACGATCCATTCTAATTCATTCGTACGATCCATTCTAATTCATTCGCACGAATGTATCTATTCTAATTCATTTGTACGATCCATTCTAATTCCTTCTTACGATCCATTCTATTTCATTCGCACGAATGTATCTTTTCTAATTCATTCGTACGATCTATTCTAATTCATTCATACGATCCATTCTAATTCATTCACATGATCCATTCTAATTCATTCGCACGAATGTATCCATTCTAATTCATTCGTACGATCCATTCTAATTCATTCCCACAATCTATTGTAATTGAATTGTACGATCCATTCTAATTTATTCGCATGATTCATTCTAATTCATTCGTACGATCCATTCTTACTCATTCGTACAATCCATTCTAATTCATTCGCACGAATATATCCATTCTAATTCATTCGTATAATCTGTTCTAATTCATTCGCACGATCCATTATAATTCATTCGTACGATCCATTCTAATTCATTCGTACGATCCATTCTAATTCATTCGCTCGATCCATTCTAATTTATTTGTACGATCCAATCTAATTCATTCATACGATCCATTCTAATTCATTCATACGATCCATTCTAATTCATTCGCACGAATGTATCCATTCTTATTCATTAGTACAATGGGTTCAAATTCTTTCGTACGATCCATTCTAATCCATTCGTACGAATATATCTATTCTAATTCATTCGTACGATCTATTCTAACTCATTCATACGATCCATTATAATTCATTCATACGATTCATTCTAATTCATTTGCACGAATGTATCCATTCTAATTCATTTTTACAATCCATTCTGATTCATTCTCACAATCTATTCTAATTCATTCGTATGATCCATTCTAATTTATTCGTATGATCCATTGTAATTCATTCGTACGATCCATTCTAATTTATTCGTACGACCCATTCTTACTCATTCGTACGATCCATTATTATTTATTCGCACGAATGTATCCATTCTAATTTATTCATACAATCCATTCTAATTCATGCGCACGGTCCATTCTAATTCATTCGTACGATCCATTCTAATTTATTCGTACGATCCATTCTAATTCATTCGCACAATCCATTCTAATTCATTCGTTCGATCCATTCTAATTCATTCATACGATCCATTCTAATTCATTCGCACAAATGTATCCATTCTAATTCATTCGTACGATCCATTCTAATTCCTTCGTACGATCTATTCTAATTCATTCGCACGAATGTATCCATTCTAATTCATTCGTATGATCCATTCTAATTCATTCAAACGATCCATTCTAATTCATTCGTACGATCCGTTCTAATTCATTCGCAGAATCTATTCTAATTCATTCGTACGATCCATTCTAATTCATTTGCACGATCCATTCTAATTCATTCTTACGATCCATTCTAATTCATTCGTACGATCCATTCTTACTCATTCGTACGATCCGTTCTAATTCATTCGCACGAATGTATCCATTCTAATTCATTCGTACAATCCATTCTAATTCATTCGCAAGATCCATTCTAATTCATTCGAACAATCCATTCTAATTCATTCGTACGATCTATTCTAATTCGTTCATTCGCACGATCCATTCTAATTCATTCGTACGATCCATTCAAACTTATTCTTACGATCCATTCTAATTATTCGTACAATCCATTCTAATTCATTCGCATCATCCATTCTAATACATTCATACGATCCATTCTAGTTCATTCATATAATCTATTCTAATTCATTCATAGGATCCATTCTAATTCATTCACATGAATGTATCCATTCTAATTCATTCGTATGATCCATTCTAATTCCTTCGTACGATCCATTCTAATTCATTCGTATGATCCATTCTAATTCGTTCATACGATCTATTCTAATTCATACATATGATCCATTCTAATTCATTCGCATGAATGTATCCATTCTAATTTATTCGTTTCATCCATTCTAATTCATTCGCACAATCTATTCTAATTCATTCGTACGATCCATTCTAATTCATTCGCATGATCCATTCTAATTCATTCGTATGATCCATTTTTATTCATTCGTATGATCCATTCTTACTCATTCGTACGATCCATTCTAATTCATTTGCACGAATGTATCCATTCTAATTCATTCGTACAATCTATTCTAATTCATTCGCACGATCTATTCTAATTCATTCGTACGATCTATTTTAATTCATTCGCACGATACATTCTAATTCATTCGTATGATCCATTCTAGTACATTAATACTATCCATTCTAATTCATTCGCACGAATGTATCGATTCTAATTCATTCATACGATCAATTCTAATACCTTTGTACGATCTATTCGATTTCGTTCGTACGATCCATTCTAATTCATTCATACGATCCATTCTAATTTATTCGCACGAATGTATCCATTCTAATTCATTTGTACGATCCATTCTAATTCATGCGCACAATCTATTCAAATTCATTCGTACGATCCATTCCAATTCATTCGCACGATTCATCCTAATTCATTCCTACAATCCATTCTAATTCATTCGTATGATCTATTCTTACTCATTCGTACGATCTATTCTAATTCATTCGTATGATCCATTCTTACTCATGCGCACGATCCATTCTAATTCATTCGTACTATCCATTCAAATTCATTCATACGATCCATTCTAATTCATTCATACGATCCATTCTAATTCATTCGCACGAATGTATCCATTCTAATTCATTCGTACGATCCATTCTAATTCATTCGCACAATCTATTTTAATTCATTCGTACGATCTATTCAAATTCATTCGCACGATCCATTCTAATTCATTCGTACGATCTATTCTTACTCATTCAGATGATCCATTCTAATTCATTCGCACGAATGTATCCATTCTAATTCATTCGTACAATCCATTCTAACTCATTCGTACGATCTATTCTAATTCATTCGTACGATCCATTATAATTCATTCTCACGATCTACTCTATTTCATTCGTACGATCCATTCTAATTCATTCATACGATCCTTTTTTATTCATTCGCACCAATGTATCCATTCTAATTCATTCGTACGATCCATTCTAATTCCTTCATACGATCCATTCTAATTCATTTGCACGAATGTATCCATTCTAATTCATTCATATGATCTATTCTAATACATTCATACGATCCATTCTAATTCATTCACACAAATGTAACCATTCTAATTCGTTTGTATGATTCATTCTAATTCATTCGTACAATCTATTCTAATTCAATTGTATGATCCATTCTAATTCATTCATACGATCCATTCTAATTCATTCGTACGATCCATTCTTACTCATTCGTACGATCCATTCTAATTCTTTCGCACGAATCTATCCATTCAAATTCATTCGTACAATATATTCTAATTCATTCGCACGTTCCCTTCTAATTCATTCATATGATCCATTCTAATTTATTCGCTCGATCCATTCTAATTCATTCGTACGATCCATTCTAATTCATTCATATGATCCATTCTAATTCATTCGTACGATGCATTCTAATTCCTTCGTACGATCCATTCAAATTCATTCATACGAATGTATCCTTTCTAATACATTCGAACGATCCATTCTAATTCATTCATACGATCCATTCTAATTCATTCATACGATTCATTCTAATTCATTCGCACGAATGTATCCACTCTAATTCATTCGTACGATCCATTCTAATTCATTCTCATAATCTATTCTAATTCATTCGTACAATCCATTCTAATATATTCGCATGATCCATTCTAATTCATTCGTACGATCTATTCTAATTCATTCGTACGATCCATTCTTACTCATTCGTACGATCCATTCTAATTCATTCGCATGAATTTATCCATTCTAATTCACTCGTACAATCCATTCTAATTCATTCGCACGATCCATTCTATATCATTCGTACGATCCATTCTAATTCATTCATACTATCCATTCTAATTCATTCATACGATCCATTCTAATTCATTCGCACGAATGTATCCATTCTAATTCATTCGTACGATCCATTCTAATTCATTCGCACAATCTATTCTAATTTATTCATACGATCTATTCTAATTCATTCGCACGATCCATTCTGATTCACTCGTACGATGCATTCTAATTCATTCGTATGATCTATTCTTACTCATTCGGACGATCCATTCTAATTTATTCGCACGAATGTTTCTATTCAAATTAATTCGTACAATCCATTCTAATTCATTCGCACGATCCATTCTAATTCATTCGTATGATCAATTCTAATTCATTCATACGATCCATTCTAATACATTCGCACGATCCATTCTTATTCATACGTACGATCCATTCTAATTCATTCTTACGATCTATTCTAATTCATTCATACGATCGATTCAAATTCATTCGCATGAATGTATCCATTCTAACTCATTCGTATGATCCATTCTAATTCCTTCGTAAAATCCATTCTAATTCATTCCCACAAATGTATCCATTCTAATTCATTTGTACGATCCATTCTAATTCATTCTTATGATCCATTCTAATTCATTCACATAAATGTATCCATTCTAAATCATTCGTACGATCCATTCTAATTCATTCGCACAATCTATTCTAATTCATTCGTTTGATCCATTCTAATTCATTCGCACGTTCCATTCTAATTCATTCGTACGATCAATTCTAATTCATTCGTACGATCCATTCTTACTCATTCGTACGATACATTCTTACTCATTCGTACGATCCATTCTAATTCATTCGCACGAATGTTTCTATTCTAATTCATTCGTACAATCCATGCTTATTCATTCGTACGATCCATTCTAATTCATTCGCACAATCCATTCTAATTCATTCGTACGATCCGTTCTAATTCATTCATACGATCCATTCTAATTCATTCGCACGAATGTATCCATTCTAATTCATTCGTACGATCCATTCTAATTCCTTCGTACGATCCATTCTAATTCATTCGCATAAATGTATCTATTCTAATTCATTCGTACGATCCATTCTAATTCATTCATACGATCCACTCTTATTTATTCATATGATCCATTCTAATTCATTCGCATGAATGTATCCATTCTAATTCATTCGTACGATCCATTCTAATTCATTTGCTCAATCTATTCTAATTCATTCGTACGATCTAATGTAATTCATTCGTACGATCCATTCTTACTTATTCGTACGAAACATTCTAATTCATTCACACGAATGTATCTATTCTAATTCATTCGTGCAATCCATTCTAATTCATTCACACAATCCATTCTAATTTATTCGTATGATCCATTCTAATTCATTCGCACGAATGTATCTATTCTAATTCATTCGTACGATCCATTCTAATTCCTTCGTACGATCCAATGTAATTCACTCACACGAATGTATCCATTTTAATTCATTCGTACGATCCATTCTAATCTATTCATATGATCCATTCTAATTCATTCGTACGATCCATTCTAATTCATTCGCACGAATGTATCCAATCTAATTCATTCGTACGATCCATTCTAATTCATTCGCACAATCTATTTTAATTCATTCGTATGATCCATTCTAATTCATTCGCACGATCCATTCTAATTCATTCGTACGATCCATTCTAATTCATTCGTACAATCCAATCTTACTCATTCGTACGATCCATTCTAATTCATTCGCACGAATTTATCCAATCTAATTCATTCGTACAGTCCATTCTAATTCATTCGCATGATCCATTCTAATTCATTCGCACGATCTATTCTAATTCATTCGTATGATCTATTCTAATTCATTCGTACGATCCATTCTAGTTCATTCGCACGATCCATTCTAATTCATTCGTACGATCCATAATAATTCATTCATACGATCCATTCTAATTCATTCGCACGAATGTATCCATTCTAATTTATTCATACGATCCATTCTAATTCCTTCGTACGATCCATTCTAATTCATTCGCACGAATGTATCCATTATAATTCATTCGTACGACCATTTCTAATTCATTCATGCGATCCTTTCAAATTCATTCATATGATCCATTCTAATTCTTTCGCATGAATATATGCATTCTAATTCATTCGTACGATCCATTCTAATTCATTCGCACAATCTATTCTAATTCAATTGTACAATCCATTCTAATTCATTCACGCAATCCATTCTAATTCATTCGTACGATCCATTCTAATTCATTCGTACTATCCAATCTTACTCATTCGTACGATCCATTCTAATTCATTCGTACGAATATATCCATTCTAATTCATTCGTACAATCTATTCTAATTCATTCGCACGATCCATTCTAATTCATTCGTACAATCCATTCAAATTCATTTGAATGATCCATTCTAATTCATTTGCTTGATCCATTCTAATTCATTCGTACGATCCAATCTAATTCATTCATACGATCCAGTCTAATTCATTCTTACGATCCACTCTAATTCATTCGCACAAATGTATCCATTCTAATTCATTCGTACGATGCATTCTAATTCCTTCATACTATCCATTCTAATTCATTCGCACGAGTGTATCCATTCTAATTCATTCGTACGATCTATTCTAATTCATTCATATGATCCATTCTAATTTATTCATACGATTAATTCTAATTCATTCGCACGAATGTATCTATTCTAATTCATTCATACGATCGATTCTAATTCATTCTCACAATCTATTCTATTTCATTCGTACAATCCATTCTAATTTATTCGCATGATCCATTGTAATTTATTAGTACGATCCATTCTAATTCATTCGCACGAATGTATCCATTCTAATTCATTCATAAAATCCTTCTAATTCATTCGCACGATCCATTCTAATTCATTCATACGATCCAATTTAATTCATTCGCACGATCCATTCTAATTTATTCAGATGATCCATTCTATTCATTCATACGATCCATTTTAATTTATTCGCACGAATGTATCCATTCTAATTTATTCGTACGATCCATTCTAATTCCTTCGTACGATCCATTCTAATTCATTCGCATGAATGTATCCATTCTAATTCATTCATACGATCCATTTTAATTCATTCATACGATCCATTCTAATTCATTCGCACGAATGTATCCATTCTAATTCATTCGTACGATCCTTTTTAATTCATTCGCACAATCTATTCTAATTCATTCGTACGATCCATTCTAATTCATTCGCACGATCCATTCTAATTCATTCGTACGATCCATTCTAATTCATTCGTGCGATGCATTCTTACTCATTCGTACGATCCGTTCTAATTCATTTGCACGAATGTATCCATTCTAATTCATTCGTACAATCGATTCTAATTCATTCGCATGATCCATTCTAATTCATTCGAATAATCCATGGTAATTCATTCGTACGATCCATTCTAATTCATTCGCACGATCAATTCTAATTCATTCGTACGTTCCATTCAAACTCATTCTTACGATCCATTCTAATTCATTCATACGATCCATTCTAATTTATTCGAACGAATGTACTTATTCTAATTCATTCGTATGATCCATTCTAATTCCTTCGTACGATCCATTCTAATTCATTCGCACGAATATATCCATGTTTATTCATTCGTACGATCCATTCTAATTCATTCATACGATCCATTCTAATTCATTCATAAGATCCATTCTAATTCTTTCGCACGAATGTATCCATTCTAATTCGTTCATACAATCCATTCTAATTCATTCGCAAAATCTATTCTAATTCATTCGTACGATCCATTCTAATTCATTCGCACGATCCATTCTAATTCATTCGTACGATCCATTCTAATTCATTCGCACGATCCATTCTTACTCATTCGTACGATCGATTCGAATTCATTCGCATGAAAGTATCTATTCTAATTCATTCGCACGAATGTATCCATTCTAATTCATTCGTACGATCCATTCTAATTCATTCGTACGATCCATTCTTACTTATTCGTATGATCCATTCTAATTCATTCGCACAAATGTATCCATTCTAATTCATTCATACAATCCATTCTAATTCATTCGCACGATCCATTCTAATTGATTCGTACGATCCATTCTAATTCATTTGCACGATCCATTCTAATTCATTCGGTCGATCCATTCTAATTCATTCATAGGATCCATTTTAATTCATTCGCATGAATGTATCCATTCTAGATCATTCGTACGATCCATTCTAATTCCTTCGTACGATCCATTTTAATTCATTCGCACGAATGTATCCATTCTAATTCATTCATACGATCCATTCTAATTCATTCGCACGAATGTATCCATTCGAATTCATTCGTACGATCCATTTTAATTCATTCGCACAATCTATTCTAATTCATTCGTACGATCCATTCTAATTCATTCGCACGATCCATTCTAATTCATTCGTACGATCCATTCTAATTCATTCGTACGATGCATTCTTACTTATTCGTACGATCCGTTCTAATTCATTTGCACGAATGTATCCATTCTAATTCATTCGTACAATCGATTCGAATTCATTCGCATGATCCATTCTAATTCATTCGAACGATCCATGGTAATTCATTCGTACGATCCATTCTAATTCATTTGCACGATCAATTCTAATTCATTCGTACGTTCCATTCAAACTCATTCTTACGATCCATTCTAATTCATTCATACGATCCATTCTAATTTATTCGAACGAATGTACCTATTCTAATTCATTCGTATGATCCATTCTAATTCCTTCGTACGATCCATTCTAATTCATTCGCACGAATGTATCCATGTTTATTCATTCGTACGATCCATTCTAATTCATTCATACGATCCATTCTAATTCATTCATAAGATCCATTCTAATTCTTTCGCACGAATGTATCCATTCTAATTCGTTCATACGATCCATTCTAATTTATTCGCACAATCTATTCTAATTCATTCGTACGATCCATTCTAATTCATTCGCACGATCCATTCTAATTCATTCGTACGATCCATTCTAATTCATTCGCACGATCCATTCTCACTCATTCGTACGATCCATTCGAATTCATTCGCATGAAAGTATCTATTCTAATTCATTCACACGAATGTATCCATTCTATATCATTCGTACGATCCATTCTAATTCATTCGTACGATCCATTCTTACTCATTCGTATGATCCATTCTAATTCATTCGCACGAATGTATCCATTCTAATTCATTCATACAATCCATTCTAATTCATTCGCACGATCCATTCTAATTGATTCGTACGACCCATTCTAATTCATTCGCACGATCCATTCTAATTCATTCGGACGATCCATTCTAATTCATTCATAGGATCCATTCTAATTCATTCGCACGAATGTATCCATTCTAATTCATTCGTACGATCCATTCTAATTCCTTCGTACGATCCATTCTAATTCATTCGCACGAATGTATCCATTCTAATTCATTCGTACGATCCATTCTAATTCATTCATACGATCCATTCTAATTCATTCATATGATCCATTCTAATTCATTTACACGAATATAACCATTCTAATTCGTTCGTACGATTCATTCTAATTCATTCGTACAATCTATTCTAATTCAATTGTAGGATCCATTCTAATTCATTCGTACGATCCATTCTAATTCATTCGTACGATCCATTCTTACTCATTCGTATGATCCATTCTAATTCTTTCGCACGAATCTATCCATTCAAATTCATTCGTACAATCTATTCTAATTCATTCACACGTTCCCTTCTAAATCATTCATACGATCCATTCTAATTTATTCGCTCGATCCATTCTAATTCATTCGTACGATCCATTCTAATTCATTCATACGATCCATTCTAATTCATTCGCACGAATGTATCCATTCTAATTCATTCGTACGATGCATTCTAATTCCTTCGTACGATCCATTCAAATTCATTCACACGAATGTATCCTTTCTGATACATTCGTACGATCCATTCTAATTCATTCATACGATCCATTCTAATTCATTTACACGATTCATTCTAATTCATTCGCACGAATGTATCCACTCTAATTCATTCGTACGATCCATTCTAATTCATTCTCATAATCTATTCTAATTCGTTCGTACAATCCATTCTAATATATTCGCATGATCCATTCTAATTCATTCGTACGATCTATTCTAATTCATTCGTACGATCCATTCTTACTCATTCGTACGATCCATTCTAATTCATTCGCATGAATGTATCCATTCTAATTCACTCGTACAATCCATTCTAATTCATTCGCACGATCCATTCTATATCATTCGTACGATCCATTCTAATTTATTCGTACTGTCCATTCTAATTTATTTGCACAATCTTTTCTAATTCATTCGTACGATCCATTCTTACTTTTTCGTACGAAACATTCTAATTCATTCACACGAATGTATATATTCTAATTCATTCGTGCAATCCATTCGAATTCATTCACACAATCCATTCTAATTCATTCGTACGATCCATTCTAATTCATTTGCACGAATGTATCTATTCTAATTCATTCGTACGATCCATTCTAATTCCTTTGTACGATCCAATCTAACTCACTCACATGAATGTATCCATTTTAATTCATTCGTACGATCCATTCTAATTTATTCATATGATCCATTCTAATTCATTCGTACGATCCATTCTAATTCATTCGCACGAATGTATCCAATCTAATTCATTCGTACGATCCATTCTAATTCATTCGCACAATCTATTTTAATTCATTCGTATGTTGCATTCTAATTCATTCGCACGATCCATTCTAATTCATTCGTACGATCCATTCTAATTCATTCGTACAATCCAATCTTACTCATTCGTACGATCCATTCTAATTCATTCGCACGAATTTATCCAATCTAATTCATTCGCATGATCCATTCTAATTCATTCGCACGATCTATTCTAATTCATTCGTACGATCTATTCTAATTCATTCGTACGATCCATTCTATCTCATTCGCACGATCCATTCTAACTCATTCATACAATCCATA
The DNA here is from genome assembly GCA_947650365.1 of Chamaelirium japonicum. Classification (NCBI taxonomy): domain Eukaryota; kingdom Viridiplantae; phylum Streptophyta; class Magnoliopsida; order Liliales; family Melanthiaceae; genus Chamaelirium; species Chamaelirium japonicum. Next base: position 24,510,627 of record OX393554.1, on the reverse strand, counting down.
ATAATTCATTCATATGATCCATTCTAATTCATTCGCACGAATGTATCCATTCTAATTTATTCATACGATCCATTCTAATTCCTTCGTACGATCCATTCTAATTCATTCGCACGAATGTATCCATTGTAATTCATTCGTACGATCTATTCTAATTCATTCATACGATCCATTCAAAATCATTCATATGATCCATTTTAATTCTTTCGCATGCATGTATCCATTCTAATTCATTCGTACGATCCATTCTAATTTATTCGCACAATCTATTCTAATTCAATTGTACAATCCATTCTAATTCATTCGCGCGATCCATTCTAATTCATTCGTACGATTCATTCTAATTCATTCGTACGATCCAATCTTACTCATTCGTATGATCCATTCTAATTCATTCGTACGAATATATCCATTCTAATTCATTCGTACAATCTATTCTAATTCATTCGCACGATCCATTCTAATTCATTCGTACGATCCATTCTAATTCATATGGATGATCCATTCTAATTCATTCGCTTGATCCATTCTAATTCATTCGTACGATCCAATCTAATTCATTCATACGATCCATCCTAATTCATTCTTACGATCCATTCTAATTTATTCGCACAAATGTATCCATTCTAATTCATTCGTACGATGCATTCTAATTCCTTCATACTACCTATTCTAATTCATTCGCACGAGTGTATCCATTCTAATTCATTCGTACGATCTATTCTAATTCATTCATATGATCCATTCTAATTTATTCATACGATTAATTCTAATTCATTCGCACGAATGTATCCATTCTAATTCGTTCATACGATCAATTCTAATTCATTCACACAATCTATTCTAATTCATTCATACATTCCATTCTAATTAATTCACATGATCCATTATAATTCATTAGTACGATCCATTCTAATTCATTCGCACGAATGTATCCATTCTAATTCATTCATACAATCCTTCTAATTCATTCGCACGATCCATTCTAATTCATTCGTACGATCCATTCTAATTCATTCGCACGATCCATTCTAATTTATTCAGACGATCCATTCTAATTCATTTATACGATCCATTCTAATTCATTCGCACAAATGTATCCATTCTAATTTATTCGTATGATCCATTCTAATTCCTTCGTACGATCCATTCTAATTCATTCGCATGAATGTATCCATTCTAATTCATTCATACGATCCATTCTAATTCATTCATACGATCCATTCTAATTCATTCGCACGAATGTATCTATTCTAATTCATTTGTACGATCCATTTTAATTCATTCGCACAATCTATTCTAATTCATTCGTACGATCTATTCTAATTCATTCGCCCGATCCATTCTAATTCATTCGTACGATCCATTCTAATTCATTCGTACGATGCATTCTTACTCATTCATACGATCCGTTCTAATTCATATGCACGAATGTATCCATTCTAATTCATTCGTACAATCCATTCTAATTCATTCGCATGATCCATTCTAATTTATTCGAACGATCCATGGTAATTCATTCGTACGATCCATTCTAATTCATTCGCACGATCAATTCATTCGTACGTTCCATTCAAACTCATTCTTACAATCCATTCTAATTCATTCATACGATCCATTCTAATTCATTCGAACGAATGTACCTATTCTAATTCATTCGTATGATCCATTCTAATTCCTTCGTACGATCCATTCTAATTCATTCGCACGAATGTATCCATGTTTATTCATTCGTACGATCCATTCTAATTCATTCATACGATCCATTCTAATTCATTCATAAGATCCATTCTAATTCTTTCGCACAAATGTATCCATTCTAATTCATTCATACGATCCATTCTAATTCATTCGCACAATCTATTCTAATTCATTCGTACGATCAATTCTAATTCATTCGCCCGATCCATTCTAATTCATTCGTACGATCTATTCTAATTCATTCATACGATCCATTCTAATTCATTCGCACGAATGTATCCATTCTCATTCATTCATACAATCTATTCTAATTCATTCGCACGATCCATTCTAATTCATTCGTACGATCCATTCTAATTCATTCGCACGATCCATTCTAATTCATTCGGACGATCCATTCTAATTCATTCATAGGATCCATTCTAATTCATTCCCACGAATGTAAACATTCAAATTCATTCGTATGATCCATTCTAATTCATTTGCAGAATCTATTCTAATTCATTCGTACGATCTATTGTAATTCATTCGTACGATCCATTCTTACTTATTCGTACGAAACATTCTAATTCATTCACACGAATGTATCTATTCTAATTCATTCGTGCAATCCATTCTAATTCATTCACACAATCCATTCTAATTCATTCGTACGATCAATTCTAATTCATTTGCACGAATGTATCTATTCTAATTCATTCGTACGATCCATTCTAATTCCTTCGTACGATCCAATCTAATTCACTCACACGAATGTATCCATTTTAATTCATTCGTACGATCCATTCTAATTTATTCATATGATCCATTCTAATTCATTCGTACGATCCATTCTAATTCATTCGCACGAATGTATCCAATCTAATTCATTCGTACGATCCATTCTAATTCATACGCACAACCTATTTTAATTCATTCGTATGATCCATTCTAATTCATTCGCACGATCCATTCTAATTCATTCGTACGATCCATTCTAATTCATTCGTACAATCCAATCTTACTTATTCGTACGATCCATTCTAATTCATTCGCACGAATTTATCCAATCTAATTTATTCGTACAATCCATTCTAATTCATTCGCACGATCCATTCTAATTCATTCACACGATCTATTCTAATTCATTCGTACGATCTTTTCTAATTCATTCGTACGATCCGTTCTAGTTCATTTGCACGATCCATTCTAATTCATTCGTATGATCCATAATAATTCATTTATACGATCCATTATAATTCATTCGCACGAATGTATCCATTCTAATTTGTTCATACGATCTATTCTAATTCCTTCGTTCGATCCATTCTAATTCATTCGCACGAATGTATCCATTATAATTCATTCGTACGATCCATTCTAATTCATTCATATGATCCATTCAAATTCATTCATATGATCCATTCTAATTCTTTCGCATGAATGTATCCATTCTAATTCATTCGTACGATCCATTCTAATTCATTCGCACAATCCATTCTAATTTAATTGTACAATCCATTCTAATTCATTCGCGCGATCCATTCTAATTCATTCGTACGATCCATTCTAATTCATTCGTACGATCCAATCTTACTCATTCGTACGATCCATTCTAATTCATTCGTACGAATATATCCATTCTAATTCATTCGTACAATCTATTCTAATTCATTCGCACGATCCATTCTAATTCATTCGTACAATATATCCATTCTAATTCATTTGGATGATCCATTCTAATTCATTCGCTTGATCCATTCTAATTCATTCGTACAACCCAATCTAATTCATTCATACGATCCATTCTAATTCATTCTTACGATCCATTCTAATTCATTCGCACAAATGTATCCATTCTAATTCATTCGTACGATGCATTCTAATTCCTTTATACTATCCATTCTAATTCATTCGCACGTGTGTATCCAAACTAATTTATTCGTACGATCCATTCTAATTCATTCATATGATCCATTCTAATTTATTCATAAGATTAATTCTAATTTATTCGCACGAATGTATCCATTCTAATTCATTCATACGATCGATTCTAATTCGTTCCCACAATCTATTCTAATTCATTCGTACAATCCATTCTAATTTATTCGCATGATCCATTGTAATTCATTTGTATGATCCATTCTAATTCATTCGCACGAATGTATCCATTCTAATTCATTCATACAATCCTTCTAATTCATTCGCACGATCCATTCTAATTCATTCGTACGATCCATTCAAATTCATTCGCACGATCCATTCTAATTTATTCAGACGATCCATTCTAATTCATTCATACGATCCATTCTAATTCATTCGCACGAATGTATCCATTCTAATTTATTTTTAGGATCCATTCTAATTCATTCGCATGAATGTTTCCATTCTAATTCATTAATACGATCCATTCTAATTCATTCATACGATCCATTCTAATTCATTCGCACGAATGTATCCATTCTAATTCATTCGTACGATCCATTTTAATTCATTCGCACAATCTATTCTAATTCATTCGTACGATCCATTCTAATTCATTCGCACGATCCATTCTAATTCATTCGTACGATCCATTCTAATTCATTCGTACGATGCATTCTTACTCATTCGTACGATCCGTTCTAATTCATTTGCACGAATGTATCCATTCTAATTCATTCGTACAATCCATTCTAATTCATTCGCATGATCCATTCTAATTCATTCGAACGATCCATGGTAATTCATTCGTACGACCCATTCTAATTCATTCGCACGATCAATTCTAATTCATTCGTATGATCCATTCTAATTCCTTCGAACGATCCATTCTAATTCATTCGCACGAATGTATCCATGTTTATTCATTCGTACGATCCATTCTAATTCATTCATACGATCCATTCTAATTCATTCATAAGATCCATTCTAATTCTTTCGCACGAATGTATCTATTCTAATTCATTCATATGATCCATTCAAATTCATTGGCACAATCTATTCTAATTCATTCGTACGATCCATTCTAATTCATTCGCACGATCCATTCTAATTCATTCGTACGATCCATTCTAATTCATTCGCACGATCCATTCTTACTCATTCGTACGATCCATTCGAATTCATTCGCATGAATGTATCGATTCTAATTCATTCGCACGAATGTATCCATTCTAATTCATTCGTACGATCCATTCTAATTCATTCGTACGATCCATTCTTACTCATTCGTATGATCCATTCTAATTCATTCGCACGAATGTATCCATTCTAATTCATTCATACAATCCATTCTAATTCATTCGCACGATCCATTCTAATTCATTCATACGATCCATTCTAATTCATTCGCACTATCCATTCTAATTCATTCGGACGATCCATTCTAATTCATTTATAGGATCCATTCTAATTCATTCGCACGAATGTATCCATTCTAATTCATTCGTACGATCCATTCTAATTCATTCATACGATCTATTCTAATTCATTCATATGATCCATTATAATTCATTCACACGAATGTAACCATTCTAATTCATTCGCACGAATGTATCCACTCTAATTCATTCCTACGATCCATTCTAATTCATTCTCACAATCTATTCTAATTTATTCGTACAATCCATTCTAATATATTCGCATGATCCATTCTAATTCATTCGTACGATCTATCCTAATTCATTCGTACGATCCATTCTTACTCATTCGTACGATCCATTCTAATTCATTCGCATGAATGTATCCATTCTAATTCACTCGTACAATCCATTCTAATTCATTCGCACGATCCATTCTATATCATTCGTACGATCCATTCTAATTCATTCGTACTATCCATTCTAATTCATTTGCACGATCCATTCTAATTCATTCGTACGATCCATTCTAATTCATTCATACTATCCATTCTAATACATTCGCACGATCCATTCTAATTCTTTCGTACGATCCATTCTAATTCATTCTTACGATCTATTCTAATTCATTCATACGATCCATTCAAATTCATTCGCACGATCCATTCAAATTCATTCTTACAATCTATTCTAATTCATTCGTTTGATCCATTCTAATTCATTCGCACGTTCCATTCTAATTCATTCGTACGATCAATTCTAATTCATTCGTACGATCCATTCTTACTCATTCGTACGATACATTCTTACTCATTCGTACGATCCATTCTAATTCATTCGCACGAATGTTTCTATTCTAATTCATTCATACGATCCATTCTTATTCATTCGTACGATCCATTCTAATTCATTCGCACAATCCATTCTAATTTATTCGTACGATCCATTCTAATTCATTCATACGATCCATTCTAATTTATTCGCACGAATTTATCCATTCTAATTCATTCGTACGATCCATTCTAATTCCTTCGTACGATCCATTCTAATTCATTTGCATAAATGTATCTATTCTAATTCATTCGTACGTTCCATTCTAATTCATTCATACGATCCACTCTAATTCATTCATATGATCTATTCTAATTCATTCGCACGAATATATCCATTCTAATTCATTCGTACGATCCATTCTAATTCATTTGCACAATCTATTCTAATTCATTCGTACGATCTATTCTAATTCATTCGTACGATCCATTCTTACATATTCGTACGAAACATTCTAATTCATTCATACGAATGTATCTATTCTAATTCATTCGTGCAATCCATTCTAATTCATTCACACAATCCATTCTAATTCATTCGTATAATTCATTCGCACGAATATATATATTCTAATTCATTCGTACGATCCATTCTAATTCCTTAATACGATCCAATCTAATTCACTCACACGAATGTATCCATTTTAATTCATTCGTACGATCCATTCTAATTTATTTATATGATCCATTCTAATTCATTCGTATGATCCATTCTAATTCATTCGCACGAATGTATCCAATCTAATTCATTCGTACGATCCATTCTAATCCATTCGCACAATCTATTCTAATTCATTCGTACGATCCATTCTAATTTATTCGTACAATCCATTCTTACTCATTCGTACGATCTATTCTAATTCATTCGCACGAATGTATCCAATCTAATTCATTCATACAATCCATTCTAATTCATTCGCACGATCCATTCTAATTCATTCGCACGATCTATTCTAATTCATTCGTACGATCTATTCTAATTCATTCGTACGATCCATTCTAGTTCATTCGCACGATCCATTCTAATTCATTCGTACGATCCATAATAATTCATTCATACGATCCATTCTAATTCATTCGCACGAATTTATTCATACGATCCATTCTAATTCCTTCATACGATCCATTCTAATTCATTCGCACAAATGTATCAATTATAATTCATTCGTACGATCCATTCTAATTCATTCATACGATCCATTCAAATTCATTCAGATGATCCATTCTAATTCTTTCGCATGAATGTATCCATTCTAATTCATTCGTACGATCCATTCTAATTCATTCGCACAATCTATTTTAATTCAATTGTACAATCCATTCTAATTCATTCGCGCGATCCATTCTAATTCATTCATACGATCCATTCTAATTCATTCGTACGATCCAATCTTACTCATTCGTATGATCCATTCTAATTCATTCGTACGAATATATCCATTCTAATTCATTCGTACAATCTATTCTAATTCATTCGCACGATCCATTCTAATTCATTCGTACGATCCATTCTAATTCATTCGCTTGATCCATTCTAATTCATTAGTACGATCCAATCTAATTCATTCATACGATACATTCTAATTTATTCTTATAATCCATTCTAATTCATTCGCACAAATGTATCCATTCTAATTCATTCGTACGATGCATTCTAATTCCTTCATACGATCCATTCTAATTCATTCGTACAAGTGTATCCATTCTAATTCATTCGTACGATCCATTCTAATTCATTCATATGATCTATTCTAATTTATTCATACGATTAATTCTAATTCATTCGCACGAATGTATCCATTCTAATTCATTCGTACGATCAATTCTAATTCATTCTCACAATATATTCTAATTCATTCGTACAATCCATTCTAATTTATTCGCATGATCCATTGTAATTCATTAGTACGATCCATTCTAATTCATTCGCACGAATGTAGCCATTCTAATTCATTCATACAATCCTTCTAATTCATTCGCACGATCCATTCTAATTCATTCGTACGATCCATTCTAATTCATTCACACGATCCATTCTAATTTATTCAGACGATCCATTCTAATTCATTCATACGAACCATTCTAATTCATTCGCATGAATGTATCCATTCTAATTTATTCATATGATCCATTCTAATTCCTTCGTACGATCCATTCTAATTCATTCACATGAATGTATCCATTCTAATTCATTCATACGATCCATTCTAATTCATTCACACGAATGTATCCATTCCAATTCATTCGTATGATCCATTTTAATTCATTCGCACAATCTATTATAGAATTCATTCGTACGATCCATTCTAATTCATTCGCACGATCCATTCTAATTCATTCGTACGATGCATTCTTACTTATTCGTACGATCCGTTCTAATTCATTTGCACGAATGTATCCATTCTAATTCATTCTTACAATCCATTCTAATTCATTCGCATGATCCATTCTAATTCATTCGAACGATCCATGGTAATTCATTCGTACGATCCATTCTAATTCATTCGCACGATCAATTCTAATTCATTCGTACGTTCCATTCAAACTCATTCTTACGATCCATTCTAATTCATTCATATGATCCATTCTAATTCATTCGAACGAATGTACCTATTCTAATTCATTCGTATGATCCATTCAAATTCCTTCGTACGATCCATTCTAATTCATCCGCACGAATGTATCCATGTTTATTCATTCGTACGATCCATTCTAATTCATTCATACGATCCATTCTAATTCATTCATAAGGTCCATTCTAATTCTTTCGCACAAATGTATCCATTCTAATTTATTCATACGATCCATTCTAATTCATTCGCACAATCTATTCTAATTCATTCGTACGATCCATTCTAATTCATTCGCACGATCCATTCTTATTCATTCGTACGATCCATTCTAATTCATTCGCACGATCCATTCTTACTCATTAGTACGATCCATTCGAATTCATTTGCATGAATGTATCTATTCTAATTCATTTGCACGAATGTATCTATTCTAATTCATTCGTACGATCCATTCTAATTCATTCATACGATCCATTCTTACTTATTCGTATGATCGATTCTAATTCATTCGCACGAATGTATCCATTCTAATTCATTCATACAATCCATTCTAATTCATTCGCACGATCCATTCTAATTCATTCGTACGATCCATTCTAATTCATTCGCACGATCCATTCTAATTCATTCAGACGATCCATTCTAATTCATTCATAGGATCCATTCTAATTCATTTGCACAAATGTATCCATTCTAATTCATTCGTACGATCCATTCTAATTCCTTCGTACGATCCATTCTAATTCATTCGCACGAATGTATCCATTCTAATTTATTCGTACGATCCATTCTTATTCATTCATACGATCCATTCTAATTCATTCGCACAATCTATTCTAATTCATTCGTACGATCCATTCTATTTCATTCGCACGATCCATTCTAATTCATTCGTATGATCCATTCTAATTCATTCGTACGATCCATTCTTACTCATTCGTCCGATCCATTCTACTTCATTTGCACGAATGTATCCATTCTAATTCATTCGTACAATCCATTCTAATTCATTCGCACGATCCATTATAATTCATTCGTACGAACCATTCTAATTCATTCGTACGATCCATTCTAATTCATTCCTACAATACATTCTAATTCATTCGTACGATTCATTCTAATTCATGCATACGATCCATTCTAATTAATTTATATGATCCGTTCTAATTCATTCGCACGAATGTATCCATTCTAATTTCTTCGTACGATCCTTTCTAATTCATTCGCACGAATGTATCCATTCTAATTCATTCGTACGATCCATTTTAATTCATTCGTACGATCTATTCTAATTCATTCATACGATATATTCCAATTCATTCGCATGAATATATCCATTCTAATTTTTTCGTACGATCCATTCCAATTCATTCGCACGATCCATTCTAATTCATTCATACAATCCATTCTAATCCATTCGTATGATCCATTCTTACTCAATCGTACGATCCATTCTAATTCATTCGCATGAAAGTATCCATTCTAATTCATTCTCATGATCCATTCTAATTCATTTGTATGATCCATTCTAATTCATTCGGACGATCCATTTTAATTCATTCGTACAATCCATTCTAATTCATTCATATGATCCATTCTAATTCATATATACGATCCATTTTAATTCATTCGAACAAATGTATCCATTCTAATTCATTCATACGATCCATTCTAATTCATTCATACGATCCATTCTAATTCATTCGCACGAATGTATCCATTCTAATTCATTCGTACGATCCATTCTAATTCATTCGCACAATCTATTCTAATTTATTCATATAATCTATTCTAATTCATTCGCACGATCCATTCTAATTCATTCGTACGATCCATTCTAATTCATTCGTACGATCCTTTCTTACTCATTCTCGTACGATCCATTCGAATTCATTCCCACGAATGTATCCATTCTAATTCATTCGTACAATCCATTCTAATTCATTCACACGATCCATTCTAATTCATTCGTACGATCCATTCTAATTCATTCGCACGATCCATTCTAATTCATTTGTACGATCCTTTCTAATTCATTCTCACGATCCATTCTAATTCATTCATACGATCCATTCTAATTTATTCGCACGAATGTTTCTATTCAAATTCATTCGTACGAATGTATCCATTCTAATTTAATGGCACGATCCATTCTAATTCATTCATACGAACCATCTATTTCATTCAAATGATCCATTCTAATTCATTCGCACGAATGTATCCATTCTAATTCATTCGTACGATCCATTCTAATTCATTTGCACAATCTGTTCTAATTCATTTGTACGATCCATTCAAAGTTATTCGCACGATCAATTCTAATTCATTCGTAAGATCCATTCTTACTCATTCGTACAATCCATTCTAATTCATTCGCACGAATGTATCCATTCTAATTCATTCGTATGATTTATTCTAAGTCATTCGTACGATCCATTTGAATTCATTCGTATGATCCATTCTAATTCATTCGCTCGATCCATTCTAATTCATTCGTACGATCCAATCTAATTCATTCATACAACCAATTTTAATTCAATCATACGATCCATTCTAATTCATTCGCACGAATGTATCCATTCTAATTCATTCGTACGATGCATTCTTATTCCTTCATATGATCCATTCTAATTCATTCGTACGAATGTATCCATTCTAATTCATTCGTACGATCCATTCTAATTCATTCATATGATCCATCTAATTCATTCGCACGAATATATCCATTCGAATTCATTCGTACGATCCATTCTAATTCATTCTCACAATCTATTCTAATTCATTCGTACGATCCATTCTAATTCATTCGCATGATCCATTTTAATTCATTCGTACGATCAATTCTAATTCATTCGTACGATCCTTTCTTACTCATTCGTACGATCCATTGTAATTCATTCGCACCAATGTATCTATTCTAATTTATTCGTACAATCCATTCTATTTCATTGGCACGATCAATTCTAATTCATTCGCACGATCTATTCTAATTCATTCGTACGATCCATTCTAATTCATTCGCACGATCCATTCTAATTCATTCGCATGATCCATTCTAATTCATTCGTACGATCCATTCTAATTCATTCATATGATCTATTCTAATTCAATTATATGATCCATTCTAATTCATTCGCACGAATGTATCCATTCGAAATCATTCGTACGATCCATTCTAGTTCCTTCGTACGATCCATTCTAATTCATTCGCACGAATGTGTCCATTCTAATTCATTTGTACGATCCTTTCTAATTCATTCACACGATCCATTCTAACCCATTTATACGATACATTCTAATTCTTTTGCAGGAATGTATCCATTCTAATTCATTCGTACGATCCATTCTAATTCATTCGCACAATCTATTCTAATTAATTCGTATGATCCATTCTTATTCATTTGCACGATCCATTCTAATTCATTCGTACGATCCATTCTAATTCATTTGCACGAATGTATCCATTCAAATTCATTCGTACAATCCATTCTAATTCATTTGCATGATCCATTCTAAATCATTCGTACGATCCATTCTAATTCATTCATACGATCCATTCTAATTAATTTATACGATCCATTCTAATTCATTCGCACGAATGTATCCATTCTAATTCCTTCGTACGATCCATTCTAATTCATTTACATGAATGAATCCATTCTAATTCATTCGTACGATCCATTTTAATTCATTCATACGACCTATTCTAATTCATTCATATGATACATTCTAATTCATTTGCACGAATATATCCATTCTAATTCAATCGTACGATCCATTCTAATTCATTCGCACGATCCATTCTAATTCATTCATACAATCCATTCTAATTCACTTGTATGATCCATTCTTACTCATTCGTACGATCCATTCTAATTCATTCGCATGAAAGTATCCATTCTAATTCATTCTCACGATCCATTTTAATTCATTCGTACGATCCATTCTAATTCATTCGCACGATCCATTCTAATTCATTCGCACGATCCATTCTAATTCATTCGTACGATCCATTCTAATTCATTTATACGATCCATTCTAATTCATTCGAAAGATTGTATCCATTCTAAATCATTCATACGATTCATTCTAATTTCTTCGTACGATCCATTCTAATTCATTCCCACGAATGTATCCATTCTAATTCATTCGTACGATCCATTGTAATTCATTTATACGATCCATCCTAATTTATTCATACGATCCATTCTAATTCATTCGCACGAATGTATCCATTCTAATTCATTCGTACGATCCATTCTAATTCATTCGCACAATCTATTCTAATTTATTCGTACGATCTATTCTAATTCATTCGCACGATCCATTCTAATTCATTCGTACGATCTATTCTTACTCATTTGTACGATCCATTCTAATTCATTCGCACGAATGTGTCCATTCTAATTCATTCGTACAATCCATTCAAATTCATTCGCCCGATCCATTCTAATTCATTCGTACAATCCATTCTAATTCATTCGTACGTTCCATTCTAATAGATTCGCACGATCTATTCTAATTCATTCGTACGATCCTTTCTAATTCATTCTTACAATCCATTCTAATTCATTCATACGATGCATTCTAATTTATTCGTATGAATGTATCTATTCAAATTCATTCGTACGATCCATTCTAATTCCTTCGTACGATCCATTCTAATTCATTCGTATGAATGTATCCATTCTAATTCATTCGTATAAATGTATCCATTCTAATTTATTCGTACGATGCATTCTAATTCATTCATACGATCCATTCTAATTTATTCATACGATCGATTCTAATTCATTCGCACGAATTTATCCATTCTAATTCATTCGTACGATCCATTCTAATTTATTTGCATAATCTATTCTAATTCATTCGTACGATCCATTCTAAGTCATTCGCACGATCAATTATAATTCATTCGTAAGATCCATTCTTACTCATTCGTACAACCCATTCTAATTAATTCGCGAATGTATCCATTATAATTCATTCGTTCGATTTATTCTAATTCATTCGTATGATCGATTCTAATTCATTCGCTTGATCCATTCTAATTCATTCGCACATCCATTCTAATTCATTCATACGATGCATTCTAATTCCTTCGTATGATCCTTTCTAATTCATTCGGACGAATATATCCATTCTAATTCATTCGTACAATCCATTCTAATTCATTCATACAATCCATTCTAATTCATTCGCACGAATGTATCTATTCTAATTCATTCGTACGATCCATTCTAATTCATTCTCATAATCTATTCTAATTCATTCGTACGATCCATTCTAATTCATTCGCATGATCCATTTTAATTTATTCGAACGATCTATTCTAATTCATTCGTACGATCCTTTCTTACTCATTCATACGATCCTTTCTAATTCATTCGTACGAATGTATCTATTTTAATTCATTCGTACAATCCATTCTAATTCATTCGCACGATCCATTCTAATTCATTCGTACGATCCGTTCTAATTCATTCGCACGATCCATTCTAAATCATTCGCATGATCCATTCAAATTCATTTGCACGATCTATTCTAATTCATTCATACGATCCATAATAATTCATTCTTACGATCTATTCTAATTCATTCATACGATCCATTCAACGTCATTCGCACGAATGTATCCATTCTAACTCATTCGTATGATCCATTCTAATTCCTTCGTAAAATCAATTCTAATTCATTCGCACTAATGTATCCATTCTAATTCATTTGTACGATCCATTCTAATTCATTCATACGATTTATTCTAATTCATTCGCATGAATGTATCCATTCTAAATCATTCGTACGATCCATTCTAATTCATTCGCACAATCTATTCTATTTCATTCATTTGATCCATTCTAATTTATTCGCACGATCTGTTCTAATTCATTCGTACGATCAATTCTAATTCATTCATATAATCCATTCTTACTCATTCGTATGATACATTCTTACTCATTCATACGATCCATTCTAATTCATTCGCACGAATGTTTCCATTCTAATTCATTCATACGATCCATTCTAATTCATTCATACGATCCATTCTAATTCATTCGCACAATCTATTCTAATACATTCGTACGATCCATTCTAATCCATTCATACGATCCATTCTAATTCATTCGTACGAATGTATCCATTCTAATTCATTTGTACGATCCAATCTAATTCCTTCGTACGATCCATTCTAATTCATTCATACGATCCACTCTAATTCATTCATATGATCCATTCTAATTCATTCGTACGAATGTATCCATTCTAATTCATTCATACGATCCATTCTAATTCATTTGCAGAATCTATTCTAATTCATTCGTACGATCCATTCTAATACATTCGCACAATCCATTCTAATTCATTCGTACGATCCATTCTTACTTATTTGTACGAAACATTCTAATTCATTCAGACGAATGTATCTATTCTAATTCATTCGTGCAATCCATTCTAATTCATTCGCACGATCCATTCTAATTCATTTTTACAATCCATTCTAATTCTTTCGCACAATCTATTTTAATTCATTCGTATGATCCATTCTAATTCATTCGCACGATCCATTCTAATTCATTCATACGATACATTCTAATTCATTCGCACGATCCATTCTAATTCATTCGTATGATCTATTATAATTCAATCGTACGATCCATTCTAGTTCATTCGCACGATCCATTGTAATTCATTCGTATGATCCATAATAATTCATTCATACGATCCATTCTAATTCATTCGCACGAATCTATCCATTCTAATTTATTCGTACGATCCATTCTAATTTTTTCGTATGATCCATTCTAATTCATTCGCACGAATGTGTCCATTCTAATTCATTCGTACGATCCATTCTAATTCATTCATACGATCCATTCAAATTCATTCATATGATCCATTCTAATTCATTCGCACGAATGTATCCATTCCAATTCATTCGTACGATCCATTCTAATTCATTCGTACAATCTATTCTAATTCAATTGTACAATCCATTCTAATTCATTCGCACGATCCATTCTAATTTATTCGTAGGATCCATTCTAATTCATTCGTACGATCCATTCTTACTCATTCGTACGATCCATTCTAATTCATTCGTACGAATATATCCATTCTAATTCATTCATAAAATCTATTCTAATTTATTCGCACGATCCATTCTAATTCATTCGTACGATCCATTCTAATTCATTCGTACGATCCATTCTAATTCATTTGCTTGATCCATTATAATTCATTCGTACGATCCAATCTAATTCATTCATACGATCCATTCTAATTATTCTTACGATTCTTTCTAATTCATTCGCACAAATGTATCCATTCTAATTCATTCGTACGATGCATTCTAATTCCTTCATACGATCCATTCTAATTCATTCGCACGAGTGTATCCATTCTAATTCATTCGTATGATCCATTCTAATTCATTCATATAATCCATTCTAATTCATTCATACGATTAATTCTAATTCATTCTCACGAATGTATCCATTCTAATTCATTCGTACGATCGATTCTAATTCATTCTCGCAATCTATTCTAATTCATTCGTACGATCCATTCTAATTTATTCGTATGATCCAATGTAATTCATTCGTACGATCCATTCTAATTCATTCGCACGAATGTATCCATTCTAATTCATTCATACAATCCATTCAAATTCATTCGCACGATCCATTCTAATTCATTCGTACGATCCATTCTAATTCATTCGCATGATCCATTCTAATTCATTGAGACGATACTTTCTAATTCATTCATATGATCCATTCTAATTCATTCGCACGAATGTATCCATTCTAATTTATTCGTACGATCCATTCTAATTCCTTCGTACGATCCATTCTAATTCATTCGCATGAATGTATCCATTCTAATTCATTCGTACGATCCATTCTAATTCATTCATACGATCTATTCTAATTCATTCGCCCAATCTATTCTAATTCATTCGCACGATCCATTCTAATTCATTCGTACGATTCATTCTAGTTCATTTGTACGATACATTCTTACTCATTCGTACGGTCCGTTCTAATTCATTTGCACGAATGTATCTATTCTAATTCATTCGTACAATCCATTCTAATTCATTCGCATGATCCATTCTAATTCATTCGAACGATCCATGGTAATTCATTCGTACGATCCATTCTAATTCATTCGCACGATCAATTCTAATTCATTCGTACGTTCCATTCAAACTCATTCTTACGATTCATTCTAATTCATTCATACGATCCATTCTAATTCATTCGAACGAATGTATCCATTCTAATTCATTCGTATGATCCATTCTAATTCCTTTGTACGATCCATTCTAATTCATTCGCACGAATGTATCCATTCTTATTCATTCGTACAATCCATTCTAATTCATTCATACGATCCATTCTAATTCATTCATACGATCCATTCTAATTATTTCGCACGAATGTATCCATTCCAATTCATTCATACGATCTATTCTAATTCATTCGTACGATCTATTCTAATTCATTCACACGATCCATTCTAATTCATTCGTACGATCCATTCTTACTCATTCGTACGATCCATTCGAATTCATTCGCACGAATGTATCTATTCTAATTTATTCGCACGAATGTATCCATTCTAATTCATTCGTACGATCCATTCTAATTCATTCGTACGATCCATTATAATTCATTCGTACGATCCAGTCTTACTCATTCGAATGATCCATTCTAATTCATTCGCACGAATGTATCCATTCTAATTCATTCATATAATCCATTTTAATTCATTCGCACGATCCATTCTAATTCATTCGTACGATCTATTCTAATTCATTCGCACGATCCATTCTAATTCATTCAGACGATCCATTCTAATTCATTCATAGGATCCATTCTAATTCATTCGCACAATTGTATCTATTATAATTCATTCGTACGATCCATTCTAATTCCTTCGTACGATCCATTCTAATTCATTCGCACGAATGTATCCATTCTAATTCATTTGTACGATCCATTCTAATTCATTCATACGATCCATTCTAATTCATTCATATGATCCATTCTAATTCATTCACATAAATGTATCCATTCTATTTCATTCGTATGATCCATTCTAATTCATTCGCATAATCTATTCTAATTCATTCGTACGATCCATTCTATTTCATTCGTACGATCCATTCTAATTCATTCGTATGATCCATTCTAATTCATTCGTACGATCCATTCTTACTCATTCGTACGATCCATTCTAATTCATTTGCACGAATGTATCCATTCTAATTCATTCGTACAATCCATTCTAATTCATTCGCATGATCCATTCTAATTCATTCGTACGATCCATTCTAGTTCATTTGTACGATCCATTCTAATTCATTCCCACGATACATTCTAATTCATTCGTACGATCTATTCTAATTCATGCATACGATCCCTTCTAATTAATTTATACGATCCATTCTAATTTATTCGCATGAATGTATCCATCCTAATTCTTTCGTACGATCCATTCTAATTCATTCGTACGATCCATTTTGATTCATTCATACGATCCATTCTAATTCAATCATACGATACATTCTAATTCATTCGCATGAATATATCCATTCTAATTCATTCGTACGATCCATTCCAATTCATTCGCACGATCCAATCTAATTCATTCGTATAATCCATTCTAATTCATTCGTATGATCCATTCTTACTCATTCGTACGATCGATTCTAATTCATTCGCATGAAAGTATCCATTCTAATTTAATCTCACGATCCATTCTAATTCATTCGTACAATCCATTCTAATTCATTCGTACGATCCATTCTAATTCATTCGCACGTACCATTCTAATTCATTCGTATGATCCATTCTAATTCATTCATATGATCCATTCTATTTCATTCATATGATCCATTCTAATTCATTCGAACGAATGTATCCATTCCAATTCATTCATACGATCCAGTCTAATTCCTTCGTACGATCCATTCTAATTCATTCGCATGAATGTATCCATTCTAATTTATACGTACGATCCATTCTAATTCATTCATACGATCCATTCTAATTCATTCATACGATCCATTCTAATTCATTTGCACGAATGTATCTATTGTAATTCATTCGTACGATACATTCTAATTCATTCGCACAATCTATTCTAATTTATTCGTACGATCTATTCTAATTCATTCGCACAATCCATTCTAATTCATTCGTATGATCCATTCTAATTCATTCGTACGATCCATTCTTACTCATTCGTACGATCCATTCTAATTCATTCGCACGAATGTATCCAATTTAATTCATTCGCACGATCCATTCTAATTCATTCGTACGATCCATTCTAATTCAACCGTACGTTCCATTCTAATACATTCGCACGATCTATTCTAATTCATTCGTACGATCCTTTCTAATTCATTGTTACGATCCATTCTATTTCATTCATACGATCCATTCTAATTTTTGTTCGCACGAATGTATCTATTCAAATTCTTTCGTACGAATGTATCCAATCTAATTTATTCGTACGATCCATTCTAATTCAATCATTCAATCATATGATCCATTCTAATTCATTCATACGATCCATTCTAATTCATTCGCATGAATGTATCCATTCTAATTCATTCGTACGATTCATTCTAATTCATTTGCACAATCTATTCTAATTCATTCGTATGATCCATTCTAAGTCATTCGCACGATCAATTCTAATTCATTCGTAAGATCCATTCTTACACATTCGTACAATCCATTCTAATTCATTCGCATGAATGTATCCATTCTAATTCATTCGTACAACTTATTCTAATTTATTCCTACGATCCATTCTAATTCATTCGTACGATCCATTCTAATTCATTCGCTCGATCCATTCTAATTCATTCGTACGACCCAATCTAATTCATTCAAACAACCCATTCTAATTCATTCATATGATCTATTCTAATTCATTCGCATGAATGTATCCATTCTAATTCGTTCGTACGATGCATTCTAATTCCTTCATACGATCCATTCTAATTCATTCGCATGAATGTATCCATTCTAATTCATTCGTACGATCCATTCTAATTCATTCATATGATCCATTCTAATTCATTCGCACGAATATATCCATTCTAATTCATTCGTATGATCCATTGTAATTCATTCTCACAATCTATTCTAATTCATTCCTACGATCCATTCTAATTCATTCGCATGATCCATTTTAATTCGTTCGTACGATCCATTCTAATTCATTCATACGATCCTTTCTTACTCATTCGTACGATCCATTCTAATTCATTCGCACGAATATATCTATTCTAATTCATTCGTACAATCCATTCTAATTCATTCGCACAATTTATTCTAATTCATTCGCACGATCTATTCTAATTCATTCGTACGATCCATTCTAATTCATTCACACGATCCATTCTAATTCATTCGCACGATCTATTCTAATTCATTCATACGATCCATTCTAATTCATTCATACGATCTATTCTAATTCAATTATGCGATCCATTCTAATTCATTCGCACGAATGTATCCATTCCAAATCATTCGTATGATCCATTCTAATTCCTTTGTACGATCCATTCTAATTCAGTCGCACGAATATGACCATTCTAATTCATTCGTATGATCCTTTCTAATTCATTCATACGATCCATTCTAATTCATTCATACGATCCATTCTAATTCATTCGTACGATCCATTCTAATTCATTCACACAATCTATTCTAATTCATTCGTACGATCCATTCTTACTCATTCGTACGATCCATTCTAATTCATTTGCACGAATGTATCCATTCAAATTCATTCGTACAATCTATTCTAATTCATTCGTACTATCCATTCTAATTCATTCGTACGATCCATTCTAATTCATTCGTACGATCCATTCTAATTCATGCATACGATCCATTCTAATAAATTTATGCGATCCATTCTAATTCATTCGCACAAATGTATCTATTCTAATTCCTTCGTACGATCAATTCTAATTCATTCGCACGAATGTATCCATTCTAATTCATTCGTACGAACCATTTTAATTCATTCATACGATCCATTCTAATTCATTCATACGATACATTCTAATTCATTCGCATGAATATATCCATTCTAATTCATTCGTACGATCCATTCCAATTCATTCGCACGATCCATTCTAATTCATTCATACAATACATTCTAATTCATTCGTATGATCCATTCTTACTCATTCGTACGATCCATTCTAATTCATTCGCATGAAAGTATCCATTCTAATTCATTCGTACGATCCATTCTAATTCATTCGTATTATCCATTCTAATTCATTCGCACGATCCATTCTAATTCATTCGTACGATATATTCTAATTCATTCATATGATCCATTCTAATTCATTCATAAGATCCATTCTAATTCATTCAAACGAATGTATCCATTCTAATTCATTCATACGATCCATTCTAATTCCTTCGTACGATCCATTCTAATTCATTTGCACGAATGTATCCATTCTAATTCATTCGTACGATCCATTGTAATTCATTCATACAATCCATTCTAATTCATTCATACGATCCATTCTAATTCATTCAAACGAATATATCCATTCCAATTCATTCGTACGATCCATTCTAATTCATTCGCACAATCTATTCTAATTTATTCGTACGATCTATTCTAATTCATTCGCACGATCCATTCTAATTCATTCGTACGATCCATTCTTACTCATTCGTACGATCCATTCTAATTCATTCGTACGAATGTATCCATTCTAATTCATTCGTACAATCCATTCTAATTCATTCGCACGATCTATTCTAATTCATTCGTACGATCCATTCTAATTCATTCGTACCTTCCATTCTAATACATTTGCACGATCCATTCTAATTCATTCATACGATCCTTTCTAATTCATTCTTACGATCCATTCTAATTCATTCATACGATGCATTCTAGTTTATTCGCACGAACGTATCTATTCAAATTCATTCGTACGATCCATTCTAATTCATTCGCATGATCCATTCTAATTCATTCGTACGATCCATTCTAATTCATTAGTACGATCCATTCTAATTCATTCCCATGATACATTCTAATTCATTCGTACGATCCATTCTAATTCATGCATACGATCCATTCTAATTAATTTATACGATCCATTCTAATTCATTCGCACGAATGTATCCATCCTAATTCCTTCGTACAATCCATTCTAATTCATTCGCACGAATGTATCCATTCTAATTCATTCGTACGATCCATTTTAATTCATTCATACGATCCATTCTAATTCACTTATACGATACATACTAATTCATTCGTACGATCCATTCCAATTCATTCGCACGATCCATTCTAATTCATTCGTACAATCCATTCTAATTGATTCGTATGATCTATTCTTACTCATTCATACAATCCATTCTAATTCATTCGCATGAAAGTATCCATTCTAATTCATTCTCACGATCCATTCTAATTCATTCGTACGATCCATTCAAATTCATTCGTACGATCCATTCTAATTCATTCGCACGATCCATTCTAATTCATTCGTACGATCCATTCTAATTCATTCATATGATCCATTCTAATTCATTCAAACGATCCATTCTAATTCATTCGAACGAATGTATCCATTCTAATTCATTCATACGATCCATTCTAATTCCTTCGTACGATCCATTCTAATTCATTCGTATGAATGTATCCATTCTAATTCATTCATACAATCAATTCTAATTCATTCATATACGATCCTTTCTAATTCATTCGCACAATCTATTCTAGTTTATTCGTACGATCTATTCTAATTCATTCGCACAATCCATTCTAATTCATTCGTACGATCCATTCTAATTCATTCGTACGATCCATTCTTACTCATTCGTACGATCCATTCTAATTCATTCGCACGACTGTATCCATTCTAATTCATTCGTACAATCCATTCTAATTCATTCGCACGATCCATTCTAATTCATTCGTACGATCCATTCTAATTCATTTGTACGTTCCATTCTAATACATTCGCACGATCCATTCTAATTCATTTGTACGATCCTTTCTAATTCATTCTTACGATCCATTCTAATTCATTCATACGATCCTTTCTAATTTATTCACACGAATGTATCTATTCAAATTCATTCGTACGAATGTATCTATTCAAATTTATTCGTACGATCCATTCTAATTCAATCATACGATCCTTTCTAATTCATTCATACGATCCATTCTAATTCATTCGCACGAATGTATCCTTTCTAATTCATTCGTACGATCCATTTTAATTCATTTGCACAATCTATTCTAATTCATTCGTACGATCCATTCTAAGTCATTCGCACGATGAATTCTAATTCATTGGTAAGATCCATTCTTACTCATTCGTACAATCCATTCTAATTCATTCGCACGAATGTATCCATTCTAATTCATTCGTATGATTTATTCTAATTCATTCGTACGATCCATTCTAATTCATTCGTACGAGATCCATTCTAATTCATTCGCTCGATCCCCTCTAATTCATTCATACGATCTAATCTAATTCATTCATACAAGCCATTCTAATTCATTCATACGATCCATTCTAATTCATTCGCTCGAATGTATCCATTCTAATTCATTCGTAAGCTGCATTCTAATTCCTTCATACGATCCATTCTAATTCATTCGCACGAATGTATCTATTCTAATTCATTCTTACGATCCATTCTAATTCATTTATACGATCCATTCTAATTCATTCGCACGAATATATCCATTCTAATTCATTCGTATGATCCATTCTAATTCATTCTCACAATCTATTCTAAGTCATTCCTACGATCCATTCTATTTCATTCGCATGATCCATTTTAATTCATTCGTACGATCCATTCTAATTCATTCGTACGATCCTTTCTTACTCATTCGTACGATCCATTCTAATTCATTCGCACGAATGTATCTATTCTAATTCATTCGTACAATCCATTCTAATTCATTCGCACGATCCATTCTAATTCATTCGCACGATCCATTCTAATTCATTCGTACGATCCAATCTAATTCATTCGCATGATGCATTCTAATTCATTCGCATGATCTATTCTAATTCATTCGCATGATCCATTCTAATTCATTCGTACGATCCATTCTAATTCATTCATACGATCTATTCTAATTCAATTATGCGATCTATTCTAAGTCATTCGCAGGAATGTATCCATTCTAAATCATTCGTACGATCCATTCTAATTCCTTCGTACGATCCATTCTAATTCATTCACACGAATGTGTCCATTCTAATTCATTCGTACGATCCTTTCTAATTCATTCCTACGATCCATTCTAATTCATTCATACGATCCATTCTAATTCTTTTGCACGAATGTATCCATTCTAATTCATTCGTACGATCCATTCTAATTCATTCGCACAATCTATTCTAATTCATTCGTACGATAAATTCTTATTCATTCGCACGATCCATTCTAATTCATTTGTACGATCCATTCTTACTCATTCGTACGATCCATTCTAATTCATTTGCACGAATGTATCCATTAAAATTCATTCGTACAATCCATTCTAATTCATTCACACGATCCATTCACATTCATTCGTACGATCCATTCTATTTCATTCGTACGATCCATTCTAATTCATTCTCACGATACATTCTAATTCATTCGTACAATCCATTCTAATTCATGCATACGATCCATTCTAATTAATTTATACGATCCATTCTAATTGATTAGCACGAATGTATCCATTCTAATTCATTCATAAGATCCATTCTTACTCATTCGTACAATCCATTCTAATTCATTCGCACGAATGAATCCATTCTAATTAATTCGTACGATCCATTCTAATTCATTCGTACGATCCATTCTAATTCATTCGTACGATCCATTCTAATTAATTCATTCGCTCGATCCACTCAAATTCATTCGTACGATCCAATCTAATTTATTCATACAACCATTTCGAATTCATTCATACGCTACATTCTAATTCATTCGCACGAATGTATCCTTTCTAATTCATTCGTATGATGTATTCTAATTCCTTCATACGATCCATTCTAATTCATTCACACGAATGTATCCATTCTAATTCATTCGTACGATCCATTCTAATTCATTCATACGATCAACTCTAATTCATTCGCACGAATTTATCCATTCTAATTCATTCGTATGATCCATTCTAATTCATTCTCATAATCTATTCTAATTCATTCGTACGATCCATTCTAATTCATTCGCATGATCCATTTTAATTCGTTCGTACGATCCATTCTAATTCATTCGTACGATCCTTTCTTACTCATTCGTACGATCCATTCTAATTCATTCGCACGAATGTATCTATTCTAATTCATTCGTACAATCCATTCTAATTCATTCGCACGATCCATTCTAATTCATTCGCACGATCCATTCTAATTCATTCGCACGATCTATTCTAATTCATTCGCACGATCCATTCTAATTCATTCATACGATCTATTCTAATTCAATTATGCGATCTATTCTAAGTCATTGGCATGAATATATCCATTCTAAATCATTCGTACGATCCATTCTAATTCCTTCGTACGATCCATTCTAATTCATTCGCACGAATATGTCCTTTCTAATTCATTCGTACGATCCTTTCTAATTCATTCATACGATCCATTCTAATTCATTCATACGATACATTCTAATTCTTTTGCATGAATGTATCCATTCTAATTCTTTCGTACGATCCATTCTAATTTATTCACACAATCTATTCTAATTCATTCGTACGATCCATTCTTATTCATTCGCACGATCCATTCTAATTCATTCGTACGATCCATTCTTACTCATTCGTACGATCCATTCTAATTCTTTTGCACGAATGTATCTATTCAAATTCATTCGTAAAATCCATTCTAATTCATTCGCATGATCCAGTCTAATTCATTCGTACAATCTATTCTAATTCATTCGTACGATCCATTCTAATTCATTCCCACGATAAATTCTAATTCATTCGTACAATCCATTCTAATTCATGCATACGATCCATTCTAATTAATTTATACGATCCATTCTAATTCATTCGCACGAATGTATCCATTCAAATTCATTCGTACGATCTATTTTAATTCATTCATACGATCCATTCTAATTCATTCATACGATATATTCTAATTCATTCACACGAATATATCCATTCTAATTCATTCGTACGATCCATTCCAATACATTCGCACGATCCATTCTAATTCATTCATACAATCCATTCTAATTCATTTGTATGATCCATTCTTACTCATTCGCACGATCCATTCTAATTCATTTGCATGAACGTATCCATTCTAATTCATTCTCACGATCCATTCTAATTCATTCGTACGATCCTTTCTAATTTATTCGTACGATCCATTCTAATTCATTCGCACGATCCATTCTAATTCATTAGTACGATCCATTCTAATTCATATGATCCATTCTAATTCATTCATACGATCCATTCTAGTTCATTCGAACGAATGTATCCATTCTAATTCATTCATACGATCCATTCTAATTCCTTCGTACGATCAATTATAATTCATTCGCACGAATGTATCCATTCTAATTCATTCGTACGATCCATTGTAATTCATTCATACGATCCATTCTAATTCATTCATACGATCCATTCTAATTCATTCGCACAAATGTATCCATTCTAATTCATTCATACGATCCATTCTAATTCATTCGTACGATCCATTCTAATTCATTTGCACAATCTATTCTAATTTATTCGTACGATCAATTCTAATTCATTCGCACGATCAATTCTAATTCATTCGTAGGATCCATTCTAATTCATTCGTACGATCCATTCTAATTTATTCGTACAAACCATTCTAATTCATTCGCACGATCCATTCTAATTCATTCGTACGATCCATTCTAATTCATTCGTACGTTCCATTCTAATACATTCGCACGATCCATTCTAATTCATTTGTACGATCCTTTCTAATTCATTCTTACGATCCATTTTAATTCATTCATACGATGCATTCTAGTTTATTCGCACGAATCTATCTATTCAAATTCATTCGTACGATCTATTCTAATTACTTCGTACGATCCATTCTAATTCATTCGTGTGAATGTATCCATTCTAATTCATTCATACGATCCATTCTAATTCATTCGCACGAATTTATCCATTCTAATTCATTCGTACGATCCATTCTAATTCATTTGCACAATCTATTCTAATTCATTCATACGATCCATTCTAAGTCATTTGCACGATCAATTCTAATTCATTCGTAAGATCCATTCTTACTCATTCGTATAATCTATTCTAATTAATTCGCACGAATGTATCCATTCTAATTCATTCGTTCGATTTATTCTAATTCGTTCGTACGATCCATTCTAATTCATTCGTACGATCCATTCTAATTCATTCGCTCGATCCATTCTAATTCTTTCGTACGATCCAATCTAATTCATTCATACAGCCCATTCTAATTCATTCATATGATCCATTCTAATTCATTTGCATGAATGTATCCATTCTAATTAATTCGTACAATGCATTCTAATTCCTTCGTATGATCCATTCTAATTCATTCGCACGAATGTATCCATTCTAATTCATTCATACGATCTATTCTAATTCATTCATATGCTCTATTCTAATTCATTCGCACGAATGTATCCATTCTAATTCATTCGTACGATCCATTCTAATTCATTCTCACAATCTATTCTAATTCATTCGTACGATCCATTCTAATTCATTTGCATGATCGATTTAAATTCATTCGTTCGATCGATTCTAATTTATTCGTACGATCTTTTCTTACTCATTCATACGATCCATTCTAATTCATTCACACGAATGTAACTATTCTAATTCATTCGTACAATCCATTCTAATTCATTCGCACGATCCATTCTAATTCATTAGTACGATCTATTCTAATTCATTCACACGATCCATTCTAAATCATTCGCATGATCTATTCTAATTCATTCGCACGATCCATTCTAATTCATTCATACGATCCATTCTAATTCATTCATACGATCTATTCTAATTCAATTATACGATCCATTCTAATTCATTCGCACGAATGTATCCATTCTAAATCATTCGTACGATCCATTCTAATTCCTTCGTACGATCCATTCTAATTCATTCGCACAAATGTGTCCATTATAATTCATTCGTACGATCCTTTCTAATTTATTCATACGATCCATTCTTATTCATTCGCATGATCAATTTTAATTCATTCATACGATCCATTCTAATTCATTCATACGATTTATTCTAATTCATTCATACGATCCATTCTAATTCATTCACACGAATATATCTATTCTAATTCATTCGTATGATCCATTCTAATTCCTTCTTACGATCCATTCTAATTCATTCGCACGAATCTGTCCATTCTAATTCATTCGTATGATCCATTCTAATTCATTTATATGATCCATTCTAATTCATTCATATAATCCATTCTAATTCTTTTGCATGAATGTAACCATTCTAATTCATTCGTACGATCCATTCTAATTCATTCGCACAATCAATTCTAATTCATTCGTACGATCCATTTTAATTCGTTCGTACGATTCATTCTAATTCATTCGCACGATCCATTCTAATTCATTCGTACGATCCATTCTAGTTCATTCATACAATCTATTCTAATTCATTTATAGGATCCATTCAAATTCATTCGCACGAATGTATCCATTCTAATTCATTCGCACGAATGTATCCATTCTAATTCCTTCGTGCGATCCATTCTAATTCATTCGCACGAATGTATCCATTCTAATTCATTCGTACGTTCAATTCTAATTCATTCATATGATCTATTCTAATTCATTCACACGAATGTATCCATTCTAATTCATTCGTACGATCCATTCTAATTCTTTCGCACAATCTATTCTAATTCATTCGTACGATCCATTATAATTCATCCACACTATATATTCTAATTCTTTCGTACGAGCCTTTCTAATTCAATTGTTCGATCCATTCTTACGCATACGTACGATCCAATCTAATTCATTTGCACGAATGAATCCATTCTAATTCATTCGTACAATCCTTTCTAATTCATTCGCACGATCCATTCTAATTCATTCGCACGATCCATTCTAATTCATTCACATGATCCATTCTAATTCATTCGCACGATCCTTTCTAATTCATTCGTACGATCCATTCTAAATCATTCGCACGAATATATCCATTCTAATTCATTAATACGATCTATTTTAATTCCTTTCTACGATCCATTCTAATTAATTTGCACGAATATATCCATTCTAATTTATTCGTACGATCCATTCTAATTCATTCATACGATCCATTTCAATTCATTTGCACGAATGTATCCACTCTAATTCATTCGTACGATCCATTCTATTTCATTCGCACAATCTATTCTAATTCATTCGTACGATCCATTCTAATTCATTCACCCGATCCATTCTAATTCATTCGTACAATCCATTCTAATTCATTCGTATGAACCATTCTTACTCATTCGTACGATCCATTCTAATTCATTCGCATGAATGTATCCATTCTAATTCATTCATACGGTCAATTCTAATTCATTCGTACGATCCATTTAAATTCATTCGTACGTTCCATTCTAATTCATTCACACGATCCATTCTAATTCATTCGTACGATCCATTCTAATTTATTCATACGATCCATTCTAATTCATTTATATGATCCATTCTAATTCATTTGCACGAATGTATCCATTCTAATTCATTCGTAAGATCCATTCTAATTCCTTCGTACGATCCATTCTAATTCATTCGCACGAATGTATCCATTCTAATTTATTCGTACGATCCATTCTATTTCGTTCATACGATCCATTCTAATTCATTCATAAGAATGTATCTATTCTAATTCATTCGTACGATCCATTCTAATTCATTCGCACAATCTATTCTAATTCATTCCTACGATCTATTCTAATTCAGTCACATGATCTATTCTAATTTATTCGTATGATCCATTCTAATTCATTCGTATTATCCATTCTTACTCATTCGTACGATTAATTCTAATTCATTCACACAAATGTATCCATTCTAATTCATTCGTACGATCCATTCTAATCCATTCACACAAATGTATCCATTCTAATTCATTCGCACGATCCATTCTAATTCATTCGAATGATCCATTCTAATTCATTCGTACGATCCATTTTAATATATTCGCACGATCCATTCTCATTCGTTCCTACAATCTATTCTAATTTATTCGTACGATCCATTCTAATTCATTCGTACGATCCATTCTAATTTATTCGCACGAATGTATCCATTCTAATTCAATCGTACGATCCTTTCTAATTCATTCGCACAATCTATTCTAATTCATTCGTACGATCCATTCTAATTCATTCGCACGATCCATTCTAATTCAGTCATACGATCCCTTCTAATTCATTCGTACGATCCATTCTTACTCATTCGTACGATCCATTCTAATTCATTCGCATGAATTTATCCATTCTAATTCATTCGTACAATCCAATCAAATTCATTTGCACGATCTATTCTAATTCATTCGTACAATCCATTCTAATTCATTTGGATGATCCGTTCTAATTCATTCGCACGATCCATTCTAATACATTCGTACGATCCATTCTAGATCATTCTTACGATCCATTCTAATTCATTCATAGGATCCATTCTAATTAATTCGCACGAATGTATCCATTCTAATTCATTCGTATGATCCATTCTAATTCCTTCGTATGATCCATTCTAATTCATTCGCACAAATGTATCCATTCTAATTTATTCATACGATCCATTGTAATTCATTCATACGATCCATTCTAATTCATTCATACAATCCATTCTAATTCATTCGCACGAAGGTAGCCATTCTAATTCATTCGCACAATCTATTTTAATTCATTCGTACGATCCATTCTAATTCATTCGCACGATCCATTCTAATTCATTCGTACAATCCATTCTAATTCATTCGTACGATCGATTTTACTCATTTGTACGATCCATTCAAATTCATTCGCACGAATTAATCCATTCTAATTCATTCCTATGATCTATTGTATTTCATTCGTACGATCAATTCTAATTCATTCGCACGATCCATTCTATTTTATTCGTACGATCCATTCTAATTCATTCATACGATCCATTCTAACTCATTCGCACAAATGTAACCATTCTAATTCATTCGTACGACCCATTCTAATTCCTTCGTACGATCCATTCTAATTCATTTGTACAAATATATCCATTCTAATTCATTCGTATGATCTATTCTAATTCATTCATACGATCCATTCTAATTCATTCATACGATCCATTCTAATTCATTCGCACGAATGTATCCATTCTAATTCATTCGCATGATCCATTCTAATTTATTCGTATAATCCATGCTAATTCATTCGCATGATCCATTCTAATTCATTCGTACGATCCATTCTAATTCATTCTCACGAATGTATCCATTCTAATTCATTCGTACGATCCATTCCAATTCCTTCATTTGATCCATTCTAATTCATTTGCATGAATGTATCCATTCTAATACATTGGTATGATCCATTCTAATTCATTTATACGATCCATTCTAATTCATTCATACAATACATTCTAATTCATTATCACGAATGTA
This sequence comes from Chamaelirium japonicum, assembly GCA_947650365.1. Taxonomy (NCBI): domain Eukaryota; kingdom Viridiplantae; phylum Streptophyta; class Magnoliopsida; order Liliales; family Melanthiaceae; genus Chamaelirium; species Chamaelirium japonicum. The sequence continues at coordinate 24,479,502 of OX393554.1, read as the reverse complement.
TCTATTCTAATTCATTCGTAGGATCCATTCTAATTCATTCGCTCAATCTATTCTAATTCTTTCGTACAATCCATTCTAATTAATTCGCACGATCCATTCTAATTCATTCGTACGATCCATTCTAATTCATTCGTACTATCCATTTTAATTATTCACACGATCCATTCTAATTCATTCGTACGATCCATTCTAATTCATTAAAACGATCAATTCTAATTCATTCATATGATCCATTCTAATTCATTCGCATGAATGTATCCATTCTAATTCATTTGTACGATCCATTCTAATTCATTCATATGTTCCATTCTAATTTATTTGCACAAATGTATCCATTCTAATTCATACGTACGATCTATTTGAATTCTTTCGCACAATCTATTCTTATTCATTCGTACGATCCATTCTAATTCATTCGTACAATCCATTCTATTTCATTCGTACGATCCATTCTAATTCATTCGTACGATCCGTTCTTACTCATTCGTACGATCCATTCTAATTCGCTCGCACGAATGTATCTATTCTAATTCATTCGTACAATCCATCCTAATTTATTCGCATGATCAATTCTAATTCATTCGTACGATCCATTCTAATTCATTCGCACGATCCATTTTAATTCATTCGTACGATCCATTCTAATTCATTCGCACGAATTTATCCATTCTAATTCTTTCATACTATCCAATCTAATTCTTTCGTACGATCTATTCTAGTTCATTCGCACGAATGTATCCATTCTAATTCATTCGTACGATCCATTCTAATTCATTCATATGATCCATTCTAATTCATTCATGCGATCAATTTTAATTCATTCGCACGAATATATCCATTCTAATTCATTTATACGATCCATTCTAGTTCATTCGCACAATCAATTCTAATTCATTCATACGATCCATTCTAATTCATTCGCACGACCCATTCTAAGCTATTTGTAGGATCCATTCTAATTCATTCGTACGATCCATTCTTACACATTCGTACGATCCATTCTAATTCATTCGCACGAATTTATCTATTATAATTCATTCCTACAATCTATATGTTAATTCATTCGTATGATCCATTCTATTTCCTTCATACTATCCATTCTAATTCATTCGCACGATCTATTCTAATCCATTCATACGATCCATTCTAATTTATTCATACGATCTATTCTAATTCATTCGCACGAATCTATCTATTCTAATTCATTCGTACGATCCATTCTAATTCATTCGTACATTCTATTCTAATTCATTTGTACGATCCATTCTAATTTATTTGCACGATCCATTCTAATTCATTCGTATGATCCATTCTTACTCATTCGTACGATCCATTCTAATTCATTCGCATGAATGTATCCATTCTAATTTATTCGTACAATCCATTCTAATTCATTCGCACGATCTAATCTAATTCATTCGTACGAACCATTCTAATTCATTCGTACGATCCATTCTAATTCATTCACACGATCCATTCTAATTCATTCGTACGATCCATTCTAATTCAATAATACGATCCATTCTAATTAATTCGCATGAATGTATCTATTCTAATTCATTCGTATGATCCATTCTAATTCCTTCGTACGTTCTATTCTAATTCATTCGCATGAATGTATCCATTCTAATTCATTCATACGATCCATTCTAATTCATTCATACGATCCATTCTAATTCATTCGCATGAATGTATCCATTCTAATTCATTCGTACGATCCATTCTAATTCATTCACACAATCTATTCTAATTTATTCGTACGAACAATTCTAATTCATTCGTACGATCTATTCTAATTCATTCGTATGATTCATTCTTATTCATTCGTACGATCCATTTTAATTCATTCACACGAATGTATCCATTCTAATTCATTCGTACAATCCATTCTAATTCATTCGCACGATCAATTCTAATTCAATCGTATGATCCATTCTAATTCATTCGTACGATCCATTCTAATTCATTCGCACGATATATTCTAATTCATTCGTATGATCCATTCTAATTCATTCATACGATCCATTCTAATTCTTTCGCACGAATGTATCCTTTATAATTCATTCATACGATGCATTCTAATTCCTTCGTATGATCCATTCTTATTCATTTGAACGAATGTATCCATTCTAATTCTTTCATATAATCCATTCTAATTCATTCATTCGATCCATTCTAATTTATTCATACGATCCATTCTAATTCATTCGCACGAATGTGTCCATTCTAATTCGTTCATACGATCCATTCTAATTCATTCGCACAATCTATTTTAATTAATTCGTACGATCCATTCTAATTCATTCGCACGATCAATTCTAAGTCATTCATACGATCCATTCTAATTCATTCATATGATCCATTCTTACTCATTCGTACGATCCATTCTAATTCATTCGCACGAATGTATCCATTCAAATTCATTCGTACAATCCATTCTAATTCATTCGCACGATCCATTCTAATTCATCCGTATGATCCATTGTAATTCATTCATACGATTCATTCTAATTCTTTCACACGATCCATTCTAATTCATTCGTATAATCCATTCTAATTCATTCCTACGATCCATTCTAATTCATTCATACGATCCATTCTAATTCATTCGTATGAATGTATCTATTCGAATTCATTCGTACGATCCATTCTAATTCCTTCGTACAATCTATTCTAATTCATTCGAACGAATGTATCCATTCTAATTCATTCATACGATCCATTCTAATTCATTCATACGATTCATTCTAATTCATTCATATGATCCATTCTAATTTATTTGCACGAATGTATCCATTCTAATTCATTCGTATGATCCATTCTAATTTATTCGCACAATCTATTGTAATGGATTCGTACGATCCATTCTAATTCATTCGTACAATCCATTCTAATTTATTTGTATGATTCATGCTAATTCATTCGTACAATCCATTCTTACTCATTCATATGATCCATTCTAATTCACTCGCACGAATGTATCCATTCTAATTCATTCGTACAATCCATTCTAATACATTCGCACGATCCATTCTAATTCATTCGTACGATCCATTCTAATTCATTCGTACGATCGATTCTAATTCATTCCCACGATCCATTCTAATCCATTCGTACGATCCATTTTAATTCATTTATACGATCCAATCTAATTCATTCGCATGAATGTATCCATTCTAATTCATTCGTAAGATCCATTCTAATTCGTTCGTACGATCCATTCTAATTCATCCGCACGAATGTATCCATTCTAATTCATTCGTACGATCCATTCTAATTCATTCATGCGATCCATTCTAATTCATTCGCACGAATATATCCATTCTAATTAATTCTTACGACCCTTTCTAATTCATTCGCACAATCTATTCTAAATCATTCGTAAGATCCATTCTAATTCATTCGCACGATCCATTCTAATTCATTCGTACGACCCATTCTAATTCAACCGTATGATCCATTCTTAAACAGTCATACGATCCATTCTAATTCATTTGCACGAATATATCCATTCTAATTCATTCGTATAATTCATTCTAATTCATTCGCACGATCCATTCTAATTCATTCGCACGATCCATTCTAATTCATTCGTACGATCCATTCGTATGTTCAATTCTAATTCATTTACACAATCTATTCTAATTCATTCATACGATCCATTCTAATTCATTTGCACGATTCATTCTAATTCATTCGTACGATCCATTCTAATTTATTCATACGATCCATTCTTACTCATTCGTACGATCCATTCTAATTCATTCGCATGAATGAATCCATTTTAATTCAATCGTACAATTCATTCTAATTCATTCGCACGATCCATTCTAATTCATTCGTACGATCCATTCTAATTCATTCATATGATCCATTCTAATTTATTTGCACGAACCATTCTAATTCATTTATACGATCCATTCTAATTCATTCGTACGATACATTCTAATTCATTCACACATCTATTCTAATTCATTCGCACGATCCATTCTAATTCATTCGTACGACCCATTCTTACTCATTCGTACGATCCACTCTAATTCGTTCGCACGAATGTATCCATTCTAATTCATTAGTACAATCTATTCTAATTCATTCGCACGATCCATTCTAATTCCTTCGTACGATCCATTCTAATTCATTCGTACGAACCATTCTAATTCATTCGCACGATTCATTCTAATTTATTCATACGATCCATTCTAATTCATTCCTACGATCCATTCTAATTCATTCCTACGATCCATTCTAATTCATTCGTACGATCCACTCTAATTCATTCACACAATCTATTCTAATTCATTCGTACGATCTATTCTAATTCATTCGCACGATCCATTCTGGTTCATTCGTACGATCCATTCTAATTCATTCGTACGATCTATTCTTACTCATTTTTACGATCCATTCTAATTCATTCGCACGAATGTATCCATTCTAATTCATTAGTACAATCCATTCTAATTCATTAGCACGATCCATTCTAATTTCTTCATACGATCCATTCTAATTCATTCGTACGATCCGTTCTAATTCATTCACACAATCTATTCTAAAACATTCGTACGATCCATTCTAATTCATTCGCACGAATGTATTCATTCTAATTTATTTGTACAATCCATTCTAATTCATTCGCACGATCCATTCTAATTCCTTCGTATGATCCATTCTAATTCATTCGTACGACCCATTCTAATTCATTCGCACAATCTATTCTAAATCATTCGTACGATCCATTCTATGTCATTCGCACGATCCATTCTAATTCATTCGTACGATCCATTCTAATTCATTCATATGATCCATTCTTAAACATTCATATGATCCATTCTAATTCATTCGCACGAATGTATCCATTCTAATTCATTCGTACGATCCATTCGTACGTTCCATTCTAATTCATTCGCACAATCTATTCTAATTCCTTCATACGATCTATTCTAATTCATTCGCACGATCCATTCTAATTTATTCGTACGATCCATTCTAATTTGTTCGTACGATCCATTCTTACTCATTCGTACGATCCAGTCTAATTCATTCGCATGAATGTATCCATTCTAATTCATTCGCACGATCCATTCTAATTCATTCGTACGATTCGTTCTAATTCATTCATACGATCCATTCTAATTCATTCGCACGATCCATTCTAATTCATTCATACGATCCATTCTAATTCATTCGCACGAATGTATCGATTCTAATTCATTCGTACGATCCATTCTAATTCCTTCGTTCGATGCATTCTAATTCGTTCGCATGAATGTATCCATTCTAATTCATTAGTACGATCCATTCTAATTCATTCATACGATCCATTCTAATTCATTCGTACGATCCATTCTAATTCATTCACACAATCTATTCTAATTCATTCGTACGATCCATTCTAACTCATTCGCACGATCCATTCTAATTCATTCGTACGATCCATTCTAATTCATTCGTACAATCCATTCTTACGCATTCGTACGATCCATTCTAATTCATTCGCACGAATGTATCCATTCTAATTTATTCGCACGATCCATTCTAATTCCTTTGTACGATCCATTCTAATTCATTCGTACGATCCATTCTAATTCATTCGCACAATCTATTTTAAATCATTCGTAAGATCCATTCTAATTCATTCGCACGAATGTATCCATTCTAATTCATTTGTACAATCCATTCTAATTTATTCGTACGATCCATTCTAATTCCTTCGTACGATCCATTCTAATTCATTCGTAAGACCCATTCTAATTCATTCACACGATCCATTCTAATTCATTCGCACGATCCATTCTATTTCATTCGTATGATCCATTCTTAAACATTCAAATGGTCCATTCTAATTCATTCGCACGAATGTATTCATTCTAATTAATTCGTACAATCCATTCTAATTCATTCGCACGATCCATTCTAATTCATTCGTACGATCCATTCTAATTCATTCGTACGATCCATTCTAATTCATTCGCACGAATGTATCCAATCTAATTCATTCGTACGATCCTCTCTTACTCATTCGTACGATCCATTCAAATTCATTCGCACGAATGTATCTATTCTAATTCATTCGTACAGTCCATTCTAATTCATTCGCATGATCCATTCTAATTCATTCGCACGATCCATTCTAATTCTTTCATACAATCCATTCTAATTCATTCGCACGATCCATTCTAATTCATTCGTACGATCAATTCAAATTCATTCATACGATCTATTCTAATTCAATTATGCGATCCATTCTAATTCATTCGCACGAATGTATCCATTCTAAATCATTCGTATGATCCATTCTAATTCCTTCGTACGATCCATTCTAATTAATTCGCACGAATGTGTCCATTCTAATTCATTCGTACGATCCTTTCTAATTCATTCATACGATCCATTCAAATTCATTCACACGATCCATTCTAATTCTCTTGCACGAATGTATCCATTCTAATTCATTCGTACGATCCTTTCTAATTCATTCGCACTATCTATTCTAATTCATTCGTACGATCCATTCTTATTCATTCGCACGATCCATTCTAATTCATTCGTATGATCCATTCTTACTCATTCGTACGATCCATTCTAATTCATTTGCACGAATGTATCTATTCAAATTCATTCATACAATCCATTCTAATTCATTCGTACGATCCGTTCTAATCCATTCGTACGATCCATTCTAATTCTTTCCCATGATGCATTCTAATTCATACGTACGATCTATTCTAATTCATGCATACGATCCATTCTAATTAATTTATACGAGCCATTCTAATTCATTCGCACGAATGTATCCATTCTAATTCATTTGTACGATCCATTCCAATTCATTCGCACGATCCATTCTAATTCATTCATATAATCCATTCTAATTCATTCGTATGATCCATTCTTACTCATTCGTACGATCCATTCTAATTCATTCGTATGAAAGTATCCATTCTAATTCATTCTCACGATCCATTCTAATTCATTCGTACGATTCATTCTAATTCATTCGTACGATCCATTCTAATTCATTCGCACGATCCATTCTAATTTATTCGTACGATCCATTCTTATTCATTCATATGATCTATTCTAATTCATTTATACGATCCATTCTAATTCATTCATACGACCTATTCTAATTCATTCATACGATCCATTCTAATTCGTTCGTACGATCCATTCTAATTCATTCGCACGAATGTATCCATTCTAATTCATTCGTACGATCCATTGTAATTCATTCATACGATCCATTCTAATTCATTCATATGATCCATTCTAATTCATTTGCATGAATGTATCCATTCTAATTCATTCGTACGATCCATTCTAATTCATTCGCACAATCTATTCTACTTTATTCGTACGATCTATTCTAATTCATTCGCACGATACATTCTAATTCATTCGTACGATCCATTCTTTCTCATTCGTAGGTTCCATTCTAATTCATTCGCATGAATGTATCCATTCTAATTCATTTGTACAAACCATTCTAATTCATTCGCACGATCCATTCTATTTCATTCTTATGATCCATTCTAATTCATTTGTACGTTCCATTCTAATACATTCGCACGATCCATTCTAATTCATTCGTACGATCCTTTCTAATTCATTTTTACGATCCATTCTAATTCATTCATACGATGCATTCTAGTTTATTCGCACGAATGTATCTATTCAAATTCATTCGTACGATCTATTCTAATTCCTTCGTACGATCCTTTCTAATTCATTCGTATGAATGTATCCATTCTAATTCATTCATACGATCCATTCTAATTCATTCATACGATCTATTCTAATTCATTCGCACAAATTTATCCATTCTAATTCATTCGTACGATCCATTCTAATTCATTTGCACAATCTATTCTAATTCATTCGTACGATCCATTCTAAGTCATTCTCACGATCAATTCTAATTCATTCATAGGATCCATTCTTACTCATTCGTATAATCCATTCTAATTAATTCGCACGAATGTATCCATTCTAATTCATTCGTTTGATTTATTCTAATTCATTCATACGATCCATTCTAATTCATTGGTACGATCCATTCTAATTCATTCGCTCGATCCATTCTAATTCTTTTGTACGATCCAATCTAATTCATTCATATAACCCATTCTAATTCATTTGCACGAATGTATCCATTCTAATTCATTCGTACGATGCATTATAATTCCTTCGTATGATCCATTCTAATTCATTCGCACGAATGTATCCATTCTAATTCATTCGTACGATCCATTCTAATTCAATCATACGATCTAATCTAATTCATTCACAGGAATGTATCCATTCTAATTCATTCGTACGATCCATTCTAATTCTTTCTCACAATCTATTCTAATTCATTCGTACTATCCATTCTAATTCATTTGCATGATCCATTTTAATTCATTCGTACGATCCATTCTAATTTATTCGTACGATCTTTTCTTACTGATTCGTACGATCCATTCTAATTCATTCGCACGAATATATCTATTCTAATTCATTCGTACAATCCATTCTAATTCATTCACACGATCCATTCTAATTCATTCGTACGATCCATTCTAATTCATTCGCACAATCCATTCTAAATCATTCGCACGATCCATTCTAATTCATTTGCACGATCCATTCTAATTCATTCATACGATCCATTCTAATTTATTCATACGATCTATTCTAATTCAATTATACGATCGATTCTAATTCATTCGCATGAATGTATCCATTCTAAATCATTCGTACGATCCATTCTAATTCCTTCGTACGATCCATTCTAATTCATTCGCACAAATGTGTCCATTCAAATTCATTCGTACGATCCTTTCTAATTCATTCATACAATCCATTCTAATTCATTCATACGATCCATTCTAATTCTTTTGCCTGAATGTATCCATTCTAATTCAATCGTATGATCCATTCTAATTCATTCGCACAATCTATTCTAATTCATTCGTACAATCCATTCTTATTCATTCGCACGATCCGTTTTAATTCATTCGTATGATCCATTCTAATTCATTCATATGATCTATTCTAATTCATTCATACGATCCATTCTGATTCATTCGCACGAATATGTCTATTCTAATTCATTCGTACGATCCATTCTAATTCCTTCGTACGATCCATTCTAATTCATTCGCATGAATCTGTCCATTCTAAATCATTCGTATGATATATTCTAATTCATTCATACGATCCATTCTAATTCATTCATATGATCCATTTTAGTTCTTTTGCATGAATGTATCCATTCTAATTCATTCGTACGATCCATTCTAATTCATTCGCACAATCTATTCTAATTCATTCGTACGATCCTATCTAATTCGTTGGTACGATTCATTCTAATTCATTCGCATGACCCATTCTAATTCATTCGTACGATCCATTCTAGTTCATTCATACAATCTATTCTAATTCATTTATAGGATCCATTCTAATTTGTTCGCACGAATGTATCCATTCTAATTCATTCGCACGAATGTATCCATTCTAATTCGTTCGTGCGATCCATTCTAATTCATTCGCACGAATATATCCATTCTAATTAATTTGTACGTTCAATTCTAATTCATTCATACGATCTATTCTAATTCATTCGCACGAATGTATCCATTCTAATTCATTCGTACGATCCATTCTAATTCATTCGCATTATATATTCTAATTCTTTCATACGAGCCATTCTAATTCATTCGTACGATCCATTCTTACGCATTCGTACGATCCATTCTAATTTATTTGCACAAATGTATGCATTCTAATTCATTCGTACAATCCTTTCTAATTCATTCGCACGATCCGTTCTAATTCATTCGCACGATCCATTCTAATTCATTCACACGATCCATTCTAATTCATTTGCACGATCCTTTCTAATTCATTCGTACGATCCATTCTAATTCATTCGCACGAATATAACTATTCTAATTCATTCATACGATCCATTCTAATTCCTTTGTACGATCCATTCTAATTAATTCGCACGAATGTATCCATTCTAATTCATTCGTATGATCCATTCTAATTCATTCATACGATCCATTCTAATTCATTTGCACGAATATATCCACTCTAATTCATTCGTACGATCCATTCTACTTCATTCGCACAATCTATTCTAATTCATTCGTACGATCCATTCTAATTCATTCACATTATCCATTCTAATTCATTCGTACAATCCGTTCTAATTCATTCGTATGATCCATTCTTACTCATTCGTACGATCCATTCTAATTCATTCGCTTGAATGTATCCATTCTAATTCATTCGTACGATCCATTCTAATTCATTTGTACGATCCATTTTAATTCATTCATACATTTCATTCTAATTCATTCACACGATCCATTCTAATTCATTCGTACGATCCATTCTAATTCATTCATATGATCCATTCTAATTCATTTATATGATCCATTCTAATTCATTTGCATGAATGTATCCATTCTAATTCATTCGTACGATCCATTCTAATTCATTCACACGAATATAACCATTCTAATTTATTCGTACGATCCATTCTAATTCATTCATACGATCCATTCTAATTCATTCACACGAATGTATCCATTCTAATTCATTCGTACGATCCATTCTAATTCATTCGCACAATCTATTCTAATTCATTCCAACGATCCATTCTAATTCAGTCGCATGATCTATTCTAATTCATTCGTATGATCCATTCTAATTCATTCGTACTATCCATTCTTACTCATTCGTACGATTCATTCTAATTCATTCACACAAATGTATCCATTCTAATTCATTCGTACGATCCATTCTAATTCATTCGCACGATCCATTCTAATTCATTCGACTGATCCATTCTAATTCATTCGTACGATCCATTTTAATACATTCACACGATCCATTCTCATTCATTCCTACGATCCATTCTAATTCATTCATACGATCCATTCTAATTCATTCGTACGATCCATTCTAATTTATTCGCACAAATGTATCCATTCTAATTCATTCATACGATCCATTCTAATTCATTCGCATAATCTATTGTAATTCATTCGTACGATCTATTCTAATTCATTCGCACGATCCATTCTAATTCAGTCATACGATTCTAATTCATTCGTACGATCCATTCTTACTCATTCGTACGATCCATTCTAATTCATTCACATGAATGTATCCATTCTAATTCATTCGTACAATCCATTCTAATTCATTTGCATGATCTATTCTAATTCATTCATACGATCCATTCTAATTTATTTGTACGATCCATTCTAATTCATTCGAACGATCCATTCTAATACATTCGTACGATCCATTCTAATTCATTCTTACGATCCATTCTAATTCATTCATATGATCCATTCTAATTAATTCGCACGAATGTATCCATTCTAATTCATTCGTACGATCCATTCTAATTCCTTCGTATGATCCATTCTAATTCATTCGCACGAATGTATCCATTCTAATTCATTCGTACGATCCATTGTAATTCATTCATACAATCCATTCTAATTCATTCATACAATCCATTCTAATTCATTCGCACGAAGGTAGCCATTCTAATTCATTCGCCCAATCTATTTTAATTCATTCGTATGATCCATTCTAATTTATTCGCACGATCCATTCTAATTTATTCGTACAGTCCATTCTAATTCATTCGTACGATCGATTCTTACTCATTTGTACGATCCATTCTAATTCATTCGCACGGATTTATCCATTCTAATTCATTCCTTCGATCCATTCTAATTCATTCGTACGATCCATTCTAATTCATTCATAGGATCCATTCTAATTCATTCGCACGATCCATTCTAATTTATTCGTACGATCCATTCTAACTCATTCGCACAAATGTAACCATTCTAATTCATTCGTACGATCCATTCTAATTCCTTCGTACGATCCATTCTAATTCATTTGCACGAATGTATCCATTCTAATTCATTCGTATGATCTATTCTAATTCATTCATACGATCCATTCTAATTCATTCGCACGAATGTATCCATTCTAATTCATTCGCATGATCCATTCTAATTTATTCGTACGATCCATTCTAATTTATTCGCAAGATCCATTCTATTTCATTCGTATGATCCATTCTAATTCATTTGCACGAATATATCCATTCTAATTCATTCGCAGAATCTATTCTAATTCTTTCGTACGATCCATTTTAATTAATTCGCACGATCCATTCTAATTCATTCGTACGATCCATTCTAATTCATTCGTACAATCCATTCTTAATCATTCGTACAATCCATTCAAATTCATTCGTACTATCCATTCTAATTATTCGGACGATCCATTCTAATTCATTCATACGATCCATTCTAATTCATTCAAACGATCCATTCTAATTCATTCATATGATCCATTCTAATTCATTCGCATGAATGTATCTATTCTAATTTATTCGTACGATCCATTCTAATTCTTCATACGTTCCATTCTAATTCATTTGCACGAATGTATCCATTCTAATTCATTCGTACGATCTATTCGAATTATTTTGCACAATCTATTCTAATTCATTCGTCCGATCCATTCTAATTCATTCGTATAATCCATTCTAATTCATTCGTACGATCCATTCTAATTCATTCGTACGATCCGTTCTTACTCATTCGTACGATCCATTATAATTCACTCGCACAAATGTATCCATTCTTATTCATTCGTAAAATCCATTCTAATTTATTCGCGTGATCTATTCTAATTCATTCATACAATCCATTCTAATTCATTCGCACGATCCATTCTAATTCATTCGTACGATCCATTCTAATTCATTCGTACAAATTTATCCATTCTAATTCTTTCATACTATCCAATCTAATTCCTTCGTACGATCCATTCTAGTTCATTCGCACAAATGTATCTATTCTAATTCATTCGTACGATCTATTATAATTCATTCATACTATCCATTCTAACTCATTCATGCGATCCATTTTTATTCCTTCGCACGAATATATCCATTCTAATTCATTCGTACGATCCATTCTAATTCATTCGCACAATAAATTCTAATTCAATCATACGATCCATTCTAATTCATTCGCACGACTCATTCTAAGTTATTCATACGAACCATTCTAATTCATTCGTACGATCCATTCTTACACATTCGTACGATCCATTCTAATTCATTCACACAAATTTATCCATTCTAATTCATTCGTACAATCCATTCTAATTCATTCGTACGATCCATTCTAATTCCTTCATACTATCCATTCAAATTCATTCGCACGAATGTATCCATTCTAATTCATTTGTACGATCTATTCTAATCCATTCATACGATCCATTCTAATTTATTCATACGATCCATTTTAATTCATTCGCACGAATCTATCCATTCTAATTCATTCGTACGATCCATTCTAATTCATTCTACAATCTATTCTAATTCATTCGTACGATCCATTCTAATTTTTTCGCACGATCCAATCTAATTCATTCGTACGATCCATTCTAATTCATTCTCATGAATGTATCCATTCTAATTCATTCGTACAATCTATTCTAATTCATTCGCACGATCCAATCTAATTCATTCGTACGAACCATTCTAATTCATTCGTACGATCCATTCTAATTCATTCGCATGATCCATTCTAATTCATTCGTACGATCCATTCTAATTCATTCATACGATCCATTCTAATTAATTCGCACGAATGTATCTATTCTAATTCATTCGTATGATCCATTCTAATTCTTTCGTACGATCTATTCTAATTCATTTACATGAATATATCCATTCTAATTCATTCGTATGATCCATTCTAATTTATTCATATGATCCATTCTAATTCATTCATACGATCCATTCTAATTCATTCGCACGAATGTATCCATTCTAATTCATTCGTACGATCCATTCTAATTCATTCACACAATCTATTCTAATTTATTCGTACGAACCATTCTAATTCATTCGTACGATCCATTCTAATTCATTCGTACGATTCATTCTTACTCATTTGTACGATCCATTCTAATTCATCACACGAATGTACCCATCCTAATTCATTCGTACAATCCATTCTAATTCATTCGCACGATCCATTCTATTTCATTCGTACGATCCATTCTAATTCATTCGTACGATCCATTCTAATTCATTCGTATGATCCATTCTAATTCATTCATACGATCCATTCTAATTCATTCGCACGAATGTATCCTTTCTAATTCATTCATACGATCTATTCTAATTCCTTCGTACGATCCATTCTTATTCATTTGAACGAATATATCCATTCTAATTCTTTCGTATGATCCATTCTAATTCATTCATTCGATCCATTCTAATTCATTCATACGATCCATTCTAATTCATTCACACGAATGTATCCATTCTAATTCATTCATACGATCCATTCTAATTCATTCACACAATCTATTTTAATTCATTCGTACGATCCATTCTAATTCATTCGCACGATCAATTCTAAGTCATTCGTACGATCCATTCTTACTCATTCGTACGATCCATTCTAATTCATTCGCACAAATGTATCGATTCGAATTCATTCGTACAATCCATTCTAATTCATTCGCACGATCCATTCTAATTCATCCGTATGATCCATTGTAATTCATTCGTACGATCCATTCTAATTCTTTTGCTCGATCCATTCTAATTCATTCGTATGATCCATTCTAATTTATTCATACGATCCATTCTAATTCATTCATACGATCCATTCTAATTTATTCGCATGAAAGTATCCATTCGAATTCATTCGTACGATCCATTCTAATTCCTTCGTATAATCTATTCTAATTCATTCGAACGAATGTATACATTCTAATTCATTCGTACGATCCACTATAATTCATTCATACGATCCATTCTAATTCATTTGCACGAATGTATCCATTCTAATTAATTCGTACGATCCATTCTAATTCATTCGCACAATCTATTCTAATTGATTCGTACGATCAATTCTAATTCATTCGTACAATCCATTCTAATTTTATTGTACGATTCATTCTAATTCATTCGTACAATCCATTCTTACTCATTCGTACGATCCATTCTAATTCACTCGCACGAATGTATCCATTCTAATTCATTCGTACAATCCATTCTAATACATTCGCACGATCCATTCTAATTCATTCGTACGATCCATTCATTCGTACGATCGATTCTAATTCATTCGCATGATCCATTCTAATTCATTCATATGATCCATTTTAATTCATTCATACGATCCAATCTAATTCTTTTGCACGAATGTATCCATTCTAATTCATTCATATGATCCATTCTAATTCCTTCGTACGATCCATTCTAATTCATTCGCACGAATGTATCCATTCTAATTCATTCATACGATCCATTCTAATTCATTCTTATGATCCATTCTAATTCATTCGCACGAATGTATCAATTCTAATTAATTTGTCCGACCCATTCTAATTCATTCGCACAATCTATTCTAAATCATTCGTACGATCCATTCTAATTCATTCGCACGATCCATTCTAATTCATTCGTACAATCCATTCTAATTCATTCGTATGATCCATTCTTAAACATTCATACGATCCATTCTAATTCATTCGCACGAATGTATCCATTCTAATTCATTCGTACAATCCATTCTAATTCATTCGCACGATCCATTCTAATTCATTCGTACGATCCATTCTAATTCATTCATACGATCTATTCTAATTCATTCACACGAATGTATCCATTCTAATTCATTCGTATGATCCATTCGTACGTTCCCTTCTAATTCATTCGCACAATCTATTCTAATTCATTCGTACGATCCATTCTAATTCATTCGCACGATTCATTCTAATTCATTCGTACGATCCATTCTAATTTATTCGTACAATCCATTCTTACTCATTCGTACGATCCATTCTATTTCATTCGCATGAATGAATCCATTCTAATTCATTCGTACAATCCATTCTAATTCATTCGCACGATCCATTCTAATTTATTCATTCGATCCATTCTAATTCATTCATACGATCCATTCTAATTCATTCGCACGATCCATTCTAATTCATTCATATGATGCATTCTAGTTCATTCATACGATCCATTCTAATTCATTCGTACGATCCATTCTAATTCATTCACACATCTATTCTAATTCATTCGCACGATCCATTCTAATTCATGTGTAAGATCCATTCTTACTCATTCGTACGATCCATTCTAATTCATTCGCACGAATGTATCCATTCTAATTCATTAGTACAATCCATTCTAATTCTTTCGCCCGATCCATTCTAATTCCTTCGTACGATACATTCTAATTCATTCGTACGATCCATTCTAATTCTTTCATACGATCCATTCTAATTCATTCGCACGATCCATTCTAATTCATTCATAAGATCCATTCTAATTCATTCATATGATCCATTCTAATTCATTCATACGATCCATTCTAATTCATTCGTACGATCCACTCTAATTCATTCACACAATCTATTCTAATTCATTCACACGATCTATTCTAATTCATTCGTACGATCCAGTCTAATTCATTGGCACGATCCATTCTAATTCATTCGTACGATCCATTCTAATTCATTCGTACGATCTATTCTTACTCATTCTTACGATCCATTCTAATTCATTCGCACGAATGTATCCATTCTATTTCATTAGTATAATACATTCTAATTCATTCGCACGATCCATTCTAATTCCTTTGTACGATCCATTTTAATTCATTCGTACGATCCATTCTAAGTCATTCGTACGATCCATTCTAATTCATTCGCACAATCTATTCTAAATCATTCATACGATCCATTCTAATTCATTTGCACGAATGTATCCATTCTAATTCATTTGTACAATCCATTCTAATTCATTCGCACGATCCATTCTAATACCTTCGTACAATCCATTCTAATTCATTCGTACGACCCATTCTAGTTCATTCGCATAATCTATTCTAAATCATTCGTACTATCCATTCTAATTCATTCGCACGATCCATTCTAATTTATTCGTACGATCCATTCTAATTCATTCGTACGATCCATTCTAATTCATTCATATGATCCATTCTTATTCATTCGCACGAATGTATCCTTTCTAATTCATTCGTACGATCCATTCGTATGTTCCATTCTAATTCATTCGCACAATCTATTCAAATTCATTCGTACGATCCATTCTGAATCATTCGCACGATTCATTTTAATTCATTCGTACAATCCACTCTAATTTATTCGTACGATCCATTCTTACTCATTCGTACGATCCAGTCTAATTTATTCGCATGAATGTATCCATTCTAATTCATTCGCATGATCCATTCTAATTCATTCATACGATCCATTCTAATTCATTCATACTATCCTTTCTAATTCATTCGCACAATCCATTCTAATTCATTCGTACGTTCCATTCTAATGCATTCATACGATCCATTCTAATTCATTCGCACGAATGTATCGATTCTAATTCATTCGTACGATCCATTCTAATTCCTTCGTTCGATGCATTCTAATTCGTTCGCACGAATGTATCCATTCTAATTCCTTAGTACGA
Source organism: Chamaelirium japonicum (assembly GCA_947650365.1). NCBI lineage: Eukaryota > Viridiplantae > Streptophyta > Magnoliopsida > Liliales > Melanthiaceae > Chamaelirium > Chamaelirium japonicum. The sequence continues at coordinate 24,461,942 of OX393554.1, read as the reverse complement.
TCCATTTTCATTCATACGATCCTTTCTAATTCATTCGTACGATCCATTCTAATTTATTCACACAATCTATTCTAATTCATCCGTACGATCCATTCTAATTCATTCGCACGATCCATTCTAATTCATTCGTACGATCCATTCTAATTCATTCGTACGATCCATTCCTACTCATTCGTACGATCCATTCTAATTCCTTCACACGAATGTATCCATTCTAATTCATTAGTACAATCCATTCTAATTTATTCGCACGATCCATTCTAATTCCTTTGTACGATCTATTCTAATTCATTCGTACGATCCATTCTAATTCATTCGCACAATCTATTCTAAATCATTCGTACGATCCATTCTAATTCATTCGCACGAATGTATCCATTCTAATTCATTTGTACAATCCATTCTAATTCATTCGCACAATCCATTCTAATTCCTTCGTACGATCCATTCTAATTCATTCGTATGACCCATTCTAATTCATTCGTACGATCCATTCTAATTTATTCGCACGAATATATCCATACTAATTCATTCGTACAATCCATTCTAATTCATTCGCACGATCCATTCTAATTCATTCGTAATATCCATTCTAATTCATTCATACGATCCATTCTAATTTATTCGTACGAATGTATCCATTCTAATTCATTCGTACGATCCATTCGTAAGTTCCATTCCAATTCATTTGCACAATCTATTCAAATCCATTCGTACCTTTCCATTCCAATTCATTCGCACAATCTATTCAAATTCATTCGTACGATCCATTCTAATTCATTCGCACGATTCATTCTAATTCATTCGTACGATCCATTCTAATTTATTCGTATGATCCATTCTTACTCATTCGTACGATCCATTCTAATTCATTCGCATAAATGTATCCATTCTAATTCATTCGTATAATCCATTCTAATTTATTCGCTCGATCCATTCTAATTCATTCGTACGATCCATTCTAATTCATTCATACGATCCATTCTAATTCATCACGATCCATTCTAATTCATTCATACGATCCATTCTAATTCATTCATACGATCCATTCTAATTCATTCGCACGAATGTATCGATTCTAATTCATTCGTACGATCTATTCTAATTCCTTTGTTTGATGCATTCTAAATCATTCGCACGAATGTATCCATTCTAATTCATTAGTACGATCCATTCTAACTCATTCATATGATCCATTCTAATTCATTCGCACGATCCATTCTAATTCATTCATACGATCCATTCTAATTCATTCGCACGATCCATTCTAATTCATTCGTACGATCCATTCTAATTAATTTGCACGATCCATTCTAATTCATTCGTACGATCCAATCTAATTCATTCGTCCGATCCATTCTAATTCATTCGTACGATCCATTCTAATTCATTCATATGATCCATTCTAATTCATTCGCACGATCCATTCTAATTCATTCATACGATCCATTCTAATTCAATCATACGATCCATTCTAATTCATTCGTACGATCCATTCTAATTCATTCACACAATCTATTCTAATTTATTCGCACGATCCATTCTAATTCATTCGCACGATTTATTCTAATTCCTTCGTACGATCCATTCTAATTCATTCGTACGATCCATTCTAATTCAATCGCACGATCTATTTTAATTCATTTATACGATCCATTCTAATTCATTCCTATGATCCATTCTAATTCATTCGTCTGATCCATTCTAATTCATTCACAAAATCCATTCTAATTCATTCACACAATCTATTCTAATTCATTCGTACGATCCATTCTAATTCATTCGCACGATCCATTCTAATTCATTCAAACAATCCATTCTAATTCATTCGTACGATCCATTCTTACTCATTCGTACGATCCATTCTAATTCATTCGCAGGAATGTATCCATTCTAATTCATTAGTACAATCCATTCTAATTCATTCACACGATCCATTCTATTTCCTTCGTACGATCCATTCTAATTCATTTGTACGATCCATTCTAATTCATTCGCACGATCAATTCTAATTCATTCGCACGATCCATTCTAATTCATTCGCACGATCCATTCTAATTCATTTGTACGATCTATTCAAATTCATTCGCACGAATGTATCCAGTCTAATTCATTCGCATGATCCATTCTAATTCATTCAAACGATTCATTCTAATTCATTCATACGATCCATTCTAATTCATTTACACGAATGTATCCATTCTAATTCATTCGTACGATCCATTCTAATTCATTCGCACAATCTATTCTTATTCATTCGTACGATCCATTCTAATTCATTCGTATGATCCATTCTAATTCATTCGTACGATTCATTCTTACTCATTCGTACGATCCATTCTAATTCATTCACACGAATGTATCCATTCTAACTCATTATTACAATCCATTCTTATTCATTCGAACGATCCATTCTATTTCATTCGTACGATCCATTCTAATTCATTCGTATGATCCATTCTAATTCATTCGTACGATCCATTCTAATTCAATCGCACGATCCATACTAATTCATTCGTATGATCCATTCTAATTCATTCATACGATCCATTCTAATTCATTCGCACGAATGTATCCTTTCTAATTCATTCATACGATCCATTCTTATTCCTTCGTACGATCCATTCTTATTCATTTGAACGAATGTATCCATTCCAATTCATTAGTATGATCCATTCTAATTCATTCATTCGATCAATTCTAGTTCATTCATACAATCCATTCTAATTCATTCACACGAATGTATCCATTCTAATTCATTCATACGATCCATTCTAATTCATTCGCACAATCTATTTTAATTCATTCGTACGATCTATTCTAATTCATTCGCACGATCAATTCTAAGTCATTCGTATGATCCATTCTAATTCATTCGTACGATCCATTCTTACTCATTCGTACGATTCATTCTAATTCATTCGCACGAATGTATCCATTCAAATTCATTCGTACAATCCATTCTAATTTATTCGCACGATCCATTCTAATTCATCCGTATGATCCATTGTAATTCATTCGTACGATCCATTCTGATTCTTTTGCACGATCCATTCTAATTCATTCGTATGATCCATTCTAATTTATTCGTACGATCCATTCTAATTCATTCATACGATCCATTCTAATTCATTCGCACGAATCTATCCATTCTAATTCATTCGTACGATCCATTCTAATTCCTTCGTACAATCTATTCTAATTCATTCGAATGAATGTATCCATTCTAATTCATTCGTACGATCCATTCAAATTCATTCATACGATCCATTCAAATTCATTTGTCCATTCTAATTCATTCGCATGAATGTATCCATTCTAATTCATTCGTACGATCCATTCTATCTCATTCGTACAATCCATTCTATTTCATTCGTACGATCCATTCTAATTCATTCGCACGATCCATTCTAATTCATTCGCATGATCCATTCTAATTGATTCGTACGATCGATTCTAATTCATTTATACGATCCATTCTAATTCATTCACACGAATGTATCCATTCTAATTCATTCGTACGATCCATTCTAATTCATTCGCACAATCTATTCTAATTCATTCATACGATCCATTCTAATTCATTCGCACGATCCATTCTAATTCATTCACACTCATACGATCCATTCTAATTCATTCACACGAATGTATCCTTTCTTATTCATTCGTACGATCCATTCTAATTCATTCGCACAATCTATTCTAATTCATTCGAACGATCCATTCTAATTCATTCGTACGATCCATTCTAATTCATTCATACGATCCATTCTAATTCATTCGCACGATCCATTCTAATTCATTCGCACGATCCATTCTAATTCATTAGCACGATCCATTCTAATTCATTCGTACGATCCATTCTAATTCATTTATACGATCCAATCTAATTCATTCATACGATCCATTCTAATTCTTTCGCACGAATGTATCCATTCTAATTCATTCGTACGATCCATTCTAATTCATTAGCACGAAAAAACACGATCCACTCACATACGAATAAATTAGAATGAATTAGAATGGATTGTGTGAATGAATTAGAATGGATCGTATGAATGAATTAGAATGGATCGTGCGAATGAATTAGAATGGATCGTGCGAATGAATTAGAATATGGATCGTACGAAGGAATTAGAATGGATCGTACGAATGAATTAGAATGGATCGTAGAATTAGAATGGATCGTATGAATGAATTAGAATGGATCGTACGAATGAATTAGAATGGATACATTCGTGCGAATGAATTAGAATGGATCGTACGAATGAGTAAGAATGGATCGTACGAAGGAATTAGAATGGATCGTACGAAGGAATTAGAATAGATCGTACGAATGAATTAGAATAGATACGAATGAATCGTACGAATGAGTAAGAATGGATCGTACGAATGAAATAGATGGATTGTACGAATGAATTAGAATGGATACATTCGTGCGAATGAATTAGGATGGATCGTATGAATGAATTAGAATAGATTGTGCGAATGAATTAGAATGGATCGCACGAATGAATTGGAATGGATACATTCGTGCGAATGAATTAGAATGGATCGTATGAATGAATTAGAGTGGATACATTCGTACAAATGAATTAGAATGGATCGTACGAATGAATTAGGATGGGTACATTCGTGCGAATGAATTAGAATGGATCATATGAATGAATTAGAATGGATCGTTTGAGTGAATGCGAATGGATCGTGCGAATGAATTAGAATGGATTGTACGAATGAATTATAATGGATCGTACGAATGAATTAGAATAGATACATTCGTGCGAATCCATTCTATTTCATTCGTACGATCCATTCTAATTCATTCGCACGATCCATTCTAATTCATTCATACGATCCATTCTAATTCATTCGTACGATCCATTTTAATTCATTCGTACGATCCATTCTAATTTATTCGCACACATGTATCCATTCCAATTCATTCGTACGATCCATTCTAATTCATTCGCACAATCTATCCTTTCTAATTCATTCGTACGATCCATTCTAATTCATTCGCACAATCTATTCTAATTCATTCGAACGATCCATTCTAATTCATTAGCATGATCCATTCTAATTCATTCGTACGATCTATTCTATTTCATTCGTACGATCCATTCTAATTCATTCATACAATCCATTCTATTTCATTCGTACGATCCATTCTTACTCATTCGTACGATCCATTCGTATCCATTCTAATTCATTCGTACGATCTATTCTAATTCATTCGTACGATCCATTCTAATTCATTAATACGATCCAATCTAATTCATTCGTACGATCCATTCTAATTCATTCGTACGATCCATTCTAATTCATTCATACGATCCATTCTAATTCATTCGTACGATCCATTCTAATTCATTCGTACGATCCATTCTAATTCATTCGCACAATCTATTCTAATTCATTCGTACGATCCATTCTAATTCATTCGCACGATCTATTCTAATTCATTCATACGATCCATTCTATTTCATTCGTATGATCCATTCTTACTCATTCGTACGATCCATTCTAATTCATTTGCACGAAGGTATCCATTCTAATTCATTCGTACTATCCATTCTAATTCATTCGTACGATCCATTCTAATTCCTTCGTACGATCCATTCTAATTCATTTGTACGAATGTATCCACTCTAATTCATTCATACGATCCATTCTAATTCATTCGCACGAATGTATCCATTCCAATTCATTCGTACGATCCATTCTAATTCGTTCGCACAATCTATTCTAATTCATTCGTACGATCAATTCTAATTCATTAGCATGATCCATTCTAATTCATTCGTACGATCTATTCTATTTCATTCGTACAATCCATTCTTACTCAATCGTATGATCCATTCTAATCCATTCGCACAATCTATTCTAATTCATTCGTACGATCCATTCTATTTCATTCGTACGATCCATTCTAATTCATTCGCACGATCCATTCTAATTCATTCGCACGATCCATTCTAATTCATTCATACGATCCATTCTAATCCATTCGCAGAATCTATTCTAATTCATTCGTACGATCCATTCTATTTCATTCGTACGATCGTATGAATGAATTAGAATGGATTGTATGAATGAATTAGATTAGATCGTATAAATGAATTAGAATAGATCGTACGAATGAATTAGAATGGATACGAATGGATCATACGAATGAGTAAGAATGGATGGTACGAATGAAATAGAATGGATCGTACGAATGAATTAGAATGGATACATTCATGCGAATGAGTAAGAATGGATCGTACGAATGAATTAGAATCGATCGTACGAATGAATTAGAATTAGAATGAATTGGAATGGATCGTACGAATGAATTAGAGTGGATCGTACGAATGAATTAGAATGGATACATTCGTGCCAATGAATTAGAATGGATCTTACGAATGAGTAAGAATGGATCGTACGAATGAAATAGAATGGATTGTACGAATGAATTAGAATGGATCGTACGAATGAATTAGAATGGATCGTACGAATGAATTAGAATGGATCGTGTGAAAGAATTAGAATGGATTGTATGAATGAATTAGAATGGATCGTATGAATGAATTAGAATGGATCGGACGAATGAATTAGAATGGGTCGTACGAATGAATTTGAATGGATACATTCGTGCGAATGAATTAGAATGGATCATACGAATGAGTAAGAATGGATCGTACGAATGAAATAGAATGGATCGTATGAATGAATTAGAATGGATCGTGCAAATGAATTAAAATGGATCGTATGAAAGAAATAGAATGGATCGTATGAATTAGAATGGATCGTACGAATGAAATAGAATGGATCGTACGAATGAATTAGAATAGATTGTGCGAATGGATTAGAATGGATCATACGATTGAGTAAGAATGGATTGTACGAATGAAATAGAATAGATCGTACGAATGAATTAGAATGGATCATGCTAATGAATTGGAATTGATCGTACGAATGAATTAGAATAGATTGTGCGAATGAATTAGAATGGATCGTACGAATGAATTGGAATGGATACATTCGTGCGATTGAATTAGAATGGATCGTATGAATGAATTAGAGTGGATACATTCGTACAAATGAATTAGAATGGATCATACGAAGGAATTAGAATGGATACATTCGTGCGAATGAATTAGAATGGATCGTATGAATGAATTAGAATCGATCGTACGAATGAATTAGAATGGATCATGCGAATGAATTAGAATGGATCGTGCGAATGAATTAGAATAGATCGTACGAATGAAATAGAATGGATTGTACGAATGAGATAGAATGGATCGTACGAATGAATTAGAATGGATACATTCATGCGAATGAATTAGAATGGATCATACGAATGAATTAGAATGGATTCATTCGTGCGAATGAATTAGAATGGATCGTACGAATGAGTAAGAATGGATCGTACGAATGAATTAGAATGGATTGAATTAGAATGAATCGTACGAATGAATTAGAATGGATCGTATGAATGAATTAGAATGGATCGTGCGAATGAATTAGAATGGGTCGTACGAATGAATTAGAATGGATACACGATCCAGATCCATTCTAATTCATTCGCACAATCTATTCTAATTCATTCGTAGGATCCATTCTAATTCATTACTACGATCCATTCTAATTCATTCATACGATCCATTCTAATTCATTCGTACGATCCATTCTAATTCATTCGCACGATCCATTCTAATTCATTCAGACGATCCATTCTAATTCATTCGTATGTATCCATTCTAATTCATTCATACGATCCATTCTAATTCTACGATCCATTCTTACTCATTCGTATTATCCATTTTAATTCATTCACACGAATGTATCAACTCTAATTCATTCGTATGATCCATTCTAATTCATTCGCACGAATGTATCCATTCTAATTCATTCGTACGATCCATTCTAATTCATTCGTACGATCCATTCTAATTCATTGGTACAATCTATTCTAATTCATTTGTACGATCCATTCTAATTTATTCATACAATCCATTCTAATTCATTCATACGATCCATTCTAAATCATTCGCACGAATGTATCCATTCTAATTCATTCGTATGATCCATTCTAATTCATTCGTGCAATCCATTCTAATTCATTCGCACGATCCATTCGCATTCACTCAAACGATCCATTCTAATTCATTCATATGATCCATTCTAATTCATTCGCACGAATGTATCCATTCTAATTCATTCGTACGATCCATTCTAATTCATTTGTACGAATGTATCCACTCTAATTCATTCATACGATCCATTCTAATTCATTCGCACGAATGTATCCATTCATATTCATTCGTACGATCCATTCTAATTCATTCGCACAATCTATTCTAATTCATTCGTACGATCAATTCTAATTCATTAACATGATCCATTCTAATTCATTCGTACTATCCATTCTAATTCCTTCGTACGATCCATTCTAATTCCTTCGTACGATCTATTCTAATTCATTCGTACGATCCATTCTAATTCATTCGTACGATCCATTCTAATTCCTTCGTATGATCCATTCAAATTCATTCGTACGGTATGATTCATTCTAATTCATTCGTACGATTCATTCTAATTTCTTCGTATGAATGAATTAGATTGGATCGTACGAATGAAATAGAATGGATCGTACGAATGAAGTAGAATGGATACATACGAATGAATTAGAATGGATCGTATGAATGAATTAGAATGGATCGTGCGAATGAATTAGAATGGATCGTACGAATTAGAATCGATCCATTTTAATTCATTCGTACGATCCATTCTAATTCATTCATACGATCCATTCTAATTCTTTCACACGAATGTATCCATTCTAATTCATTCGTACGATCCATTCTAATTCATTCGGACGATCCATTCTAATTCATTCGTACGATCCATTCTAATTCATTCGTACGATCTATATTCTAATTCATTCGCACGATCCATTCTAATTCATTCGCACAATCTATTCTAATTCATTCGTACGATCCATTCTAATTCATTTGCACGATCCATTCTAATTCATTCATACGATCCATTCTATTTCATTCGTACGATCCATTCTTACTCATTCGTACGATCCATTCTAATTCATTTGCACGAAGGTATCCATTCTAATTCATTCGTACTATCCATTCTAATTCCTTCGTACGATCCATTCTAATTCCTTCGTACGATCCATTCTAATTCATTCGTACGATCCATTCTAATTCATTCGTACGATCCATTCTAATTCCTTCGTATGATCCATTCTAATTCATTCGTACGATTCATTCTAATTCAATCCATTCTAATTCATTCGTACGATCCATTCTTACTCATTCGTACGATCCATTCTAATTCAGTCATACGATCCAATATAATTCATTCATACGATCCATTCAAATTCATTAATACGATCCAATCTAATTCATTCATACGATCCATTCTAATTCCTTCGTACGATCCATTCTAATTCATACGATCTATTCTAATTCATTCGTAAGATCCATTCTAATTCATTCATATGATCTATTCTAATTCATTCATACGATCCATTCTAATTCATTTGTACGATCTATTCTATTTCATTCATACGATCCATTCTAATTCATTAATACGATCCATTCTAATTCATTCGCACGATCCATTCTAATTCATTCACACTCATACGATCCATTCTAATTCATTCGTACGAATGAATTAGAGTGGATACATTCGTACAAATGAATTAGAATGGATCGTATGAATGAATTAGAGTGGATATATTCGTACAAATGAATTAGAATGGATCGTACGAATGAATTAGAATGGATACATTCGTGCGAATGAATTAGAATGGATCATATGAATGAATTAGAATGGATCGTTTGAGTGAATGCGAATGGATCGTGCGAATGAATTAGAATGGATTGTACGAATGAATTAGAATGGATCGTACGAATGAATTAGAATGGATACATTCGTGCGAATCCAATCTACTTCATTCGTACGATCCATTCTAATTCATTCGCACGATCCATTCTAATTCATTCATACGATCCATTCTAATTCATTCGTACGATCCATTCTAATTCATTCGTACGATCCATTCTAATTCATTCGTACGATCCATTCTAATTCATTCGCACAATCTATTCTAATTCATTCGTACGATCCATTCTAATTCATTCGCACGATCCATTCCAATTCATTCATATGATCCATTCTATTTCATTCGTACGATCCATTCTTACTCATTCGTACGATCCATTCTAATTCATTTGCACGAAGGTATCCATTCTAATTCATTCCTACTATCCATTCTAATTCCTTCGTACGACCCATTCTAATTCCTTCGTATGATCCATTCTAATTCATTCATACGAGCCATTCTAATTCATTCGTACAATCCATTCTAATTCCTTCGTATGATCCATTCTAATTCATTCGTACGGTATGATTCATTCTAATTCATTCGTACGATTCATTCTAATTCAATCCATTCTAATTCATTCGTACGATCCATTCTAATTCATTCGTACGATCCATTCTAATTCATTCGTACGATTCATTCTAATTCAATCCATTCTAATTCATTCGTACGATCCATTCTTACTCATTCGTACGATCCACTCTAATTCATTCGCACGAATGAATCCATTCTAATTCATTCGTATGATCCATTCTAATTCATTCGCATGAATGTATCCATTCTAATTCATTCGTACGATCCATTCTATCTCATTCGTACAATCCATTCTATTTCATTCGTACGATCCATTCTAATTCATTCGCACGATCCATTCTAATTCATTCGCATGATCCATTCTAATTCATTCGTACGATCGATTCTAATTCATTCATACGATCCATTCTAATTCATTTGCACGAATGTATCCATTCTAATTCATTCGTACGATCCATTCTAATTCATTCGCACAATCTATTCTAATTCATTCATACGATCCATTCTAATTCATTCGCACGATCCATTCTAATTCCTTCATATGATCCATTCTAATTCATTCGTACGGTATGATTCATTCTAATTCATTCGTACGATTCATTCTAATTCAATCCATTCTAATTCATTCGTATGATCCATTCTAATTCATTCGTACGATCCATTCTAATTCATTCGTACGATTCATTCTAATTCAATCCATTCTAATTCATTCGTTGATCCATTCTTACTCATTCGTACGATCCATTCTAATTCATTTGCACGAATGAATCCATTCTAATTCATTCGTATGATCCATTCTAATTCATTCGCATGAATTATCCATTCTAATTCATTCGTACGATCCATTCTATATCATTCGTACAATCCATTCTAATTCATTCGTACGATCCATTCTAATTCATTCGCACGATCCATTCTAATTCATTCGCATGATCCATTCTAATTCATTCGTACGATCGATTATAATTCATTCATACGATCCATTCTAATTCATTAGCACGAAAAAACACGATCCACTCACATACGAATAAATTAGAATGAATTAGAATGGATTGTGTGAATGAATTAGAATGGATCGTATGAATGAATTAGAATGGATCGTGCGAATGAATTAGAATGGATCGTGCGAATGAATTAGAATATGGATCGTACGAATGAATTAGAATGGATCGTACGAATGAATTCGAATGTATCCTTTCTAATTCATTCGTACGATCCATTCTAATTCCTTCGTACGATCCATTCTAATTCATTCGTGCGATCGATTCTAATTCATTCGCACGATCCATTGAATTAGAATGGATACATTCGTGCGAATCCATTCTATTTCATTCGTACGATCTATTCTAATTCATTCGCACGATCCATTCTAATTCATTCATACGATCCATTCTAATTCATTCGTACGATCCATTCTAATTCATTCGTACGATCCATTCTAATTCATTCGTACGATCCATTCTAATTCATTCGCACAATCTATTCTAATTCATTCGTACGATCCATTCTAATTCATTCGCACGATTCATTCTAATTCATTCATACGATCCATTCAATTTCATTCGTACGATCCATTCTAATTCATTTGCACGAAGGTATCCATTCTAATTCATTCGTACTATCCATTCTAATTCCTTCATACGATCCATTCTAATTCCTTCGTACGATCCATTCTAATTCATTCGTATGATCCATTCTAATTCCTTCGTATGATCCATTCTAATTCATTCGTACGGTATGATTCATTCTAATTCATTCGTACGATTCATTCTAATTCAATCCATTCTAATTCATTCGTACGATCCATTCTAATTCATTCGTACGATCCATTCTAATTCATTCGTATGATTCATTCTAATTCAATCCATTCTAATTCATTCATACGATCCATTCTAATTTATTCGCATGATCCATTCTAATTCATTCGTACGATCCATTCTATTTCATTCATACGATCCATTCTAATTCATTCATACGATCTATTCTAATTCTTTCACACGAATGTATCCATTCTAATTCATTCGTACGATCCATTCTAATTCATTTGCACGATCCTTTCTAATTCATTCATACAATCCATTCTAATTCTTTTGCACGAATGTATCCATTCTAATTCATTCGTACTATCCATTCTAATTCCTTCGTACGATCCATTCTAATTCCTTCGTACGATCCATTCTAATTCATTCGTACTATCCATTCTAATTCATTCGTACGATCCATTCTAATTCCTTCGTATGATCCATTCTAATTCATTCGTACGGTATGATTCATTCTAATTCATTCGTACGATTCATTCTAATTCATTCGTACGATTTATTCTAATTCAATCCATTCTAATTCATTCGTACGATCCATTCTTACTCATTCGTACGATCCATTCTAATTCATTCGCACGAATGAATCCATTCTAATTCATTCGTACGATCCATTCTAATTCATTCGTACGATCCATTCTAATTCCTTCGTACGATCCATTCTAATTCATTCGTACGATTCATTCTAATTCAATCCATTCTAATTCATTCGTACGATCCATTCTTACTCATTCGTACGATCCATTCTAATTCATTCATATGATCCAATCTAATTCATTCATACGATCTATTCAAATTCATTAATACGATCCAATCTAATTCATTCATACGATCCATTCTAATTCCTTCGTACGATCCATTCTAATTCATACGATCCATTCTAATTCATTCGTAAGATCCATTCTAATTCATTCATACGATCTATTCTAATTCATTCATACAATCCATTCTAATTCCTTCGTACGATCCATTCTAATTCATTCATACGATCCATTCTAATTCATTCGTACGATCTATTCTATTTCATTCATACGATCCATTCTAATTCATTAATACTATCCATTCTAATTCATTCGCACGATCCATTCTAATTCATTCACACTCATACGATCCATTCTAATTCATTCGTACGAATGAATTAGAGTGGATACATTCGTACAAATGAATTAGAATGGATCGTATGAATGAATTAGAGTGGATACATTCGTACAAATGAATTAGAATGGATCGTACGAATGAATTAGAATGGATACATTCGTGCGAATGAATTAGAATGGATCATATGAATGAATTAGAATGGATCGTTTGAGTGAATGCGAATGGATCGTGCGAATGAATTAGAATGGATTGTACGAATGAATTAGAATTGATCGTACGAATGAATTAGAATGGATACATTCGTGCGAATCCATTCTATTTCATTCGTACGATCCATTCTAATTCATTCGCACGATCCATTCTAATTCATTCATACGATCCATTCTAATTCGTTCGTACAATCCATTCTAATTCATTCGTATGATCCATTCTAATTCATTCGCACAATCTATTCTAATCCATTCGTACGATCCATTCTAATTCATTCGCACGATCCATTCTAATTCATTCATACGATCCATTCTATTTCATTCGTACGATCCATTCTTACTCATTCGTACGATCCATTCTAATTCATTTGCACGAAGGTATCCATTCTAATTCATTCGTACTATCCATTCTAATTCCTTCGTACGATCCATTCTAATTCCTTCGTACGATCCATTCTAATTCATTCGTACGATCCATTCTAATTCATTCGTACGATCCATTCTAATTCCTTCGTATGATCCATTCTAATTCATTCGTACGGTATGATTCATTCTAATTCATTCGTGCGAATGAATTAGAATGGATCGTATGAATGAATTAGAATGGATCGTGCGAATGAATTAGAATGGATCGTACGAATGTATTAGAATAGATTGTGCGAATGAATTAGAATGGATCGTACGAATGAATTAGAATGGATCGTACGAATGAATTAGAATGGATCGTATGAATGAATTAGAATGGATCGTACGAATGAATTAGAATGGATCGTACTAATGAATTAGAATAGATTGTGCGAATGAATTAGAATGGATCGTACGAATGAATTAGAAAGGATACATTCGTTCAAATGAATTAGAATGGATCGTACGAATGAATTAGAATGGATACATTCGTACAAATGAATTAGAATGGATCGTACGAATGAATTAGAATGGATACATTCGTGCGAATGAATTAGAATGGATCGTTTGAATGAATTAGAATGGATCGTACTTATGAATTAGAATGGGTCATTTGAGTGAATGCGAATGGATCGTGCGAATGAATTAGAATGGATTGTACGAATGAATTAGAATGGATCGTACGAATGAATTAGAATGCATACATTCGTGCGAATCCATTCTATTTCATTCGTACGATCCATTCTAATTCATTCGCACGATCCATTCTAATTCATTCGTACGATCCATTCTAATTCATTCGTACGATCCATTCTAATTCATTCGTACGATCCATTCTAATTCCTTCGTATGATCCATTCTAATTCATTCGTACGATATGATTCATTCTGATTCATTCGTACGATTCATTCTAATTCAATCCATTCTAATTCATTCGTACGATCTATTCTAATTCATTCGTACGATCCATTCTAATTCATTCGTACGATCCATTCTAATTCATTCGCACAATCCATTCTAATTCATTCGAACGATCCATTCTAATTCATTCGTACGATCCATTCTAATTCATTCGTACGATCCATTCTAATTCATTTGCACGATCCATTCTAATTCATTCGCACGATCCATTCTAATTCATTTGCACGATCCATTCTAATTCATTAGCACGATCCATTCTAATTCATTCGTACGATCCATTCTAATTCATTTATACGATCCAATCTAATTGATTCATACGATCCATTCTAATTGTTTCGTGCGAATGAATTAGAATGGATCGTACGAATGAATTAGAATGGATCGTACAAATGAATTATAATGGATCGTATGAATGAATTAGAATGGATCGTGCGAATGAATTAGAATGGATCGTACGAATGAAATAGAATGGATCATATGAATGAATTAGAATGGATTGTACGAATGAAATAGATTAGATCGTACGAATGAATTAGAATGGATCGTGCGAATAAATTAGAATGGATCGTACGAATGAATTAGAATGGATCATGCGAATGAATTAGAATGGATCGTGCGAATGAATTAGAATGGATCGTACGAATGAAATAGAATGGATTGTATGAATGAGATAGAATGGATCGTACGAATGAATTAGAATGGATACATTCATGAGAATGAATTAGAATGGATCATACGAATGAATTTGAATGGATTCATTCGTGCGAATAAATTAGAATGGATCGTACGAATGAGTAAGAATGGATCGTACGAATGAATTAGAATGGATTGAATTAGAATGAATCGTACGAATGAATTAGAATGGATCGTACGAATGAATTAGAATGGATCGTGCGAATGAATTAGAATGGGTCGTACGAATGAATTAGAATGGATACACGATCCAGATCCATTCTAATTCATTCGCACAATCTATTCTAATTCATTCGTAGGATCCATTCTAATTCATTACTACGATCCATTCTAATTCATTCATACGATCCATTCTAATTCATTCGTACGATCCATTCTAATTCATTCGCAGGATCCATTCTAATTCATTCATACGATCCATTCTAATTCATTCGTATGTATCCATTCTAATTCATTTATACGATCCATTCTAATTCTACGATTCATTCTTACTCATTCGTATTATCCATTTTAATTCATTCACACGAATGTATCAACTCTAATTCATTCGTATGATCCATTCTAATTCATTCGCACGAATGTATCCATTCTAATTCATTCGTACGATCCATTCTAATTCATTCATACGATCCATTCTAATTCATTCGTACAATCTATTCTAATTCATTCGTACGATCCATTCTAATTTATTCGTACAATCCATTCTAATTCATTCATACGATCCATTCTAATTCATTCGCACGAATGTATCCATTCTAATTCATTCGTACGATCCATTCTAATTCATTCATACAATCCATTCTAATTCATTCGCACGATCCATTCGCATTCACTCAAACGATCCATTCTAATTCATTCATATGATCCATTCTAATTCATTCGCACGAATGTATCCTTTCTAATTCATTCGTACGATCCATTCTAATTCATTTGTACGAATGTATCCACTCTAATTCATTCATACGATCCATTCTAATTCATTCGTATGAATGTATCCATTCCAATTCATTCGTACGATCCATTCTAATTCATTCGCACAATCTATTCTAATTCATTCGTACGATCAATTCTAATTCATTCGTAGGATCCATTCTAATTCATTACTACGATCCATTCTAATTCATTCGCACGATCCATTCTTACTCATTCGTACGATCCATTCTAATTCATTCATACGATCCATTCTAATTCATTCATATGATCCATTCTAATTCATTCGCACGATCCATTCTAATTCTTTCGCACGAATGTATCCATTCTAATTCATTCGTACGACCCATTCTAATTCATTCGCACGATCCATTCTAATTTATTCGTACGATCCATTCTAATTCATTCGTACGATTCATTCTAATTTAATCCATTCTAATTCATTCGTACGATCCATTCTTACTCATTCGTACGATCGATTCTAATTCATTCATACGATCCATTCTAATTCATTCGTACGATCTATTCTATTTAATTCGTACAATCCATTCTTACTCAATCGTATGATCCATTCTAATCCATTCGCACAATCTAGTCTAATTCATTCGTACGATCCATTCTAATTCTTTCGCACGAATGTATCCTTTCTAATTCATTCGTACGATCCATTCTAATTCATTCGTACGATCCATTCTAATTCATTCGTACGATCCATTCTAATTCATTTGTATGATCTATATTCTAATTCATTCGCACGATCCATTCTAATTCATTCGTACGATCCATTCTAATTCATTCCCATGATCCATTCTAATTCCTTCGTACGATCCATTTTAATTCATTCGCACAACCTATTCTAATTCATTCGCACAATCTATTCTAATTCATTCGTATGATCAATTCTAATTCATTAGCATGATCCATTCTAATTCATTCGTACGTTCTATTCTAATTCATTCGTACGATCTATTCTATTTCATTCATACGATCCATTCTAATTCATTAATACGATCCATTCTAATTCATTCGCACGATCCATTCTAATTCATTCACATTCATACAATCCATTCTAATTCATTCGCACGATCCATTCACATTCACTCAAACGATCCATTCTAATTCATTCATATGTTCCATTATAATTCATTCGCACGAATGTATCCATTCTAATTCATTCGTATGATCCATTCTAATTCATTTGTATGAATGTATCCACTCTAATTCATTCATACGATCCATTCTAATTCATTTGTACGAATGTATCCACTCTAATTCATTCGTACGAATGAATTAGAATGGATCGTATGAGTGTGAATGAATTAGAATGGATCGTGCGAATGAATTAGAATGGATCGTATTAATGAATTAGAATGGATCGTATGAATGAAAAAGAATAGATCGTACGAATGAATTAGAATAGATCGTACGAATGAATTAGAATGGATCATGCTAATGAATTAGAATTGATCGTACGAATGAATTAGAATAGATTGTGCGAATGAATTAGAATGGATCGTACGAATGAATTGGAATGGATACATTCGTGCGAATAAATTAGAATGGATCGTATGAATGAATTAGAGTGGATACATTCGTACAAATGAATTAGAATGGATCGTACGAATGAATTAGAATGGATACATTCGTGTGAATGAATTAGAATGGATCATATGAATGAATTAGAATGGATCGTTTGAGTGAATGCGAATGGATCGTGCGAATGAATTAGAATGGATTGTACGAATGAATTAGAATGGATCGTACGAATGAATTAGAATGGATACATTCGTGCGAATCCATTCTATTTCATTCATACGATCCATTCTAATTCATTCGCACGATCCATTCTAATTTATTCATACGATCCATTCTAATTCATTCGTACGATCCATTCTAATTCATTCGTACGATCCATTCTAATTCATTCGCACAATCTATTCTAATTCATTCGTACGATCCATTCTAATTCATTCGCACGATCCATTCTAATTCATTCATACGATCCATTCTATTTCATTCGTACGATCCATTCTTACTCATTCGTACGATCCATTCTAATTCATTTGCATGAAGGTATCCATTCTAATTCATTCGTACTATCCATTCTAATTCCTTCGTACGATCCATTCTAATTCCTTCGTACGATCCATTCTAATTCATTCGTACGATCCATTCTAATTCCTTCGTACGATCCATTCTAATTCATTCGTACGGTATGATTCATTCTAATTCATTCGTACGATTCATTCTAATTCAATCCATTCTAATTCATTCGTACGATCCATTCTAATTCATTCGCACGATCCATTCTAATTCATTCATAAGATCTATTCTAATTCATTCGCACGAATGTATCCATTCTAATTTATTCGCACGATCCATTCTAATTCATTCATACAATCCAATCTAATTCTTTTGCACGAATGTATCCATTCTAATTCATTCGTACGATCCATTCTAATTCATTCGTATGATCTATTCTAATTCATTCGCATGATCCATTATAATTCATTCATACGATCCACGAATGAAATAGAATGGATTAGAATGGATTAGAATAGATTGTGCGAATGAATTAGATTGG
The DNA here is from genome assembly GCA_947650365.1 of Chamaelirium japonicum. NCBI lineage: Eukaryota > Viridiplantae > Streptophyta > Magnoliopsida > Liliales > Melanthiaceae > Chamaelirium > Chamaelirium japonicum. The sequence continues at coordinate 24,442,862 of OX393554.1, read as the reverse complement.
ATCGTACGAATGAATTAGAATGAATCATACCGTACGAATGAATTAGAATGGATCATACGAAGGAATTAGAATGGATCGTACGAATGAAATAGAATGGATTGTACGAATAAGATAGAATGGATCGTACGAATGAATTAGAATGGATACATTCATGCGAATGAATTAGAATGGATTCATTCGTGCGAATGAATTAGAATGGATCGTACGAATGAGTAAGAATGGATCGTACGAATGAATTAGAATGGATTGAATTAGAATGAATCGTACGAATGAATTAGAATGGATCGTACGAATGAATTGGAATGGATCGTACGAATGAATTAGAATGGATTGAATTAGAATGAATCGTACGAATGAATTAGAATGAATCATACCGTACGAATGAATTAGAATGGTTAGAATGGATAGATTCGTGCGAATGAATTTGAATGGATCGTACGAAGGAATTAGAATGGATTGTACGAAGGAATTAGAAAAGATCATACGAAGAAATAAGAATGGATCGTACGAATGAATTAGAATGGATCGTATGAATGAATTAGAATGGATCGTGCGAATGAATTAAAATGGATCGTATGAATGAAATAGAATGGATCGTATGAATTAGAATGGATCGTACAAATGAAATAGAATGGATCGTACGAATGAATTAGAATAGATTGTGCGAATGGATTAGAATGGATTATACGATTGAGTAAGAATGGATTGTACGAATGAAATAGAATAGATCGTACGAATAAATTAGAATGGATCATGCTAATGAATTAGAATTGATCGTACGAATGAATTAGAATAGATTGTGCGAATGAATTAGAATGGATCGTACGAATGAATTGGAATGGATACATTCGTGCGAATGAATTAGAATGGATCGTATGAATGAATTAGAGTGGATACATTCGTACAAATGAATTAGAATGGATCGTACGAAGGAATTAGAATGGATCGTACGAAGGAATTAGAATAGATAGTACAATTGAATTAGAATGGATACCTTCGTGCAAATGAATTAGAATGGATCGTACGAATGAGTAAGAATGGATCATACGAATGAATTAGAATGGATCGTACGAATGAATTAGAATGGATCGTACGAAGGAATTAGAATGGATAGTACGAATGAATTAGAATGGATCATATGAATGAATTAGAATGGGTCGTGCGAATGAATTAGAATGGATCGTACAAATGAAATAGAATGGATTATACGAATGACATAGAATGGATCGTACGAATGAATTAGAATGGATACATTCATGCGAATGAATTAGAATGGATCATACTAATGAATTAAAATGGATTCATTCGTGCGAATGAATTAGAATGGATCGTACGAATGAGTAAGAATGGATCGTACGAATGAAATAGAATGGACCGTATGAATGAATTAGGATGGATCGTACGATTAAATTAGAATAGAATGTGCGAATGAATTAGAATGGATCGTGCGAATGAATTAGAATGGATCGTACGAAGGAATTAGAATGGATCGTACAAATGAATTAGAATGGATCGTACGAATGAATTAGAATGGATCGTACGAATGAATTAGAATGGATCGTACGAATGAATTAGAATGGATCGTACGAATGAATTAGATTGGATCGTACGAATGAATTAGATTGGATCGTATTAATGAATTAGAATGGATCGTACGAATGAATTAGAATAGATCGTACGAATGAATTAGAATGGATACGAATGGATCGTACGAATGAGTAAGAATGGATCGTACGAATGAAATAGAATGGATTGTATGAATGAATTAGAATGGATCGTACGAATAAAATAGAATAGATCGTACGAATGAATTAGAAAGGATAGATTGTGCGAATGAATTAGAATGGATCGTACGAATGAATTGGAATGGATACATTCGTGCGAATGAATTAGAATGGATCGTACGAATGAATTAGAATGGATCGTACGAATGAATTAGAATGGATCGTATGAATGAATTAGAATGGATCGTGCGAATGAATTAGAATGGATCGTACGAATGAAATAGAATGGATTCGCACGAATGTATCCATTCTAATTCATTCGTACGATCCATTCTAATTCATTCGTACAATCCATTCTAATTCATTCACACGATCCATTCGCATTCACTCAAACGATCCATTCTAATTCATTCATATGATCCATTCTAATTCATTCGCACGAATGTATCCATTCTAATTCATTCGTACGATCCATTCTAATTCATTTGTACGAATGTATCGACTCTAATTCATTCATACGATCCATTCTAATTCATTCGCACGAATGTATCCATTCCAATTCATTCGTACGATCCATTCTAATTCATTCGCACAATCTATTCTAATTCATTCGTACGATCCATCCTAATTCATTCGCACGAATGTATCCATTCTAATTCATTCGTACAATCCATTCTATTTCATTCGTACGATCCATTTTACTCATTCGTTCGATCCATTCGTATCCATTCTAATTCATTCGTACGATCTATTCTAATTCCTTCGTACGATCTATTCTAATTCCTTCGTATGATCCATTCTAATTTAATCCATTGTAATTCATTCGTACGATCCATTCTAATTCATTCGTATGATCTATTCTAATTCATTCGAATGATCCATTCTAATTCCTTCGTACGATCCATTTTAATTCATTCGCACGATCCATTCTAATTCATTCATACGATCCATTCTAATTCATTCGTACGATCCATTCTAATTTCTTCGTATGATCTATTCTAATTCCTTCATACGATCTATTCTAATTTATTCATATGATCTATTCTAATTCTTTCGCACGAATGTATCCATTCTAATTCATTCGTACGATCCATTCTAATTCCTTCGTACGATCCATATTCTAATTCATTCGTACGATCCATTCTAATTTATTCGTACAATCCATTCTAATTCATTCGCACGAATGTATCCATTCTAATTCATTCGTACGATCCATTCTACGAATTAGAATGGATCGTATGAATGAATTAGAATGGATCGTGCGAATAAATTAGAATGGATCGTATGAATGAATTAGAATAGATTGTGCGAATGAATTAGAATGGATCGTACGAATGAATTAGAATGGATACATTTGGAATGAATCGTACGAATGAATTAGAATGGATCGTACGAATGAATTAGAATGGATCGTACGAATGAATTAGAATGGATCGTACGAATGAATTAGAATGGATTGAATTAGAATGAATCGTACGAATGAATCATACCGTACGAATGAATTAGAATGGATCATACGAAGGAATTAGAATGGATCGTACGAATGAATTAGAATGGATCGTAAGAATGAATTAGAATGAATCGTACGAAGGAATTAGAATAGATCGTACGAAGGAATTAGAATGGATAGTACGAATGAATTAGAATGGATACCTTCGTGCAAATGAATTAGAATGGATCATACGAATGAGTAAGAATGGATCGTACGAATGCCATTCTAATTCATTCGTACTATCCATTCTAATTCCTTCGTACGATCCATTCTAATTCCTTCGTACGATCCATTCTAATTCATTCGTACGATCCATTCTAATTCATTCGTACGATCCATTCTAATTCATTCGCACGAATGAATCCATTCTAATTCATTCGTTTGATCTATTCTAATTCATTCGCATGAATGTATCCATTCTAATTCATTCGTATGATCCATTCTATCTCATTCGTACAATCCATTCTATTTCATTCGTACGATCCATTCTAATTCATTCGCACGATCCATTCTAATTCATTCGCATGATCCATTCTAATTCATTCGTACGATCGATTCTAATTCATTCATACGATCCATTCTAATTCATTCGCACGAATGTATCGATTCTAATTCATTCGCACGATCCATTCTAATTCATTCGCACAATCTATTCTAATTCATTCATATGATTCATTCTAATTTATTCACACGATCCATTCTAATTCATTCATACGATCCATTCTAAATCATTCATATGATCCATTCTAATTCATTCGCACGATCCATTCTTACTCATTCGTACGATCCATTCTAATTCATTCGCACGATCCATTCTAATTCATTAATACGATCCATTCTAATTCATTCGCATGATCCATTCTAATTCATTCACACTCATACGATCCATTCTAATTCATTTGCACGAATGTATCCTTTCTAATTCATTCGTACGATCCATTCTAATTCATTCGCACAATCTATTCTAATTCATTCGAACGATCAATTCTAATTCATTCGTACGATCCATTCTAATTCATTCGCACGATCCATTCTAATTCATTCGCACGATCCATTCTAATTCATTAGCACGATCCATTCTAATTCATTCGTACGATCCATTCTAATTCATTTATACGATCCAATCTAATTCATTCATACGATCTATTCTAATTCTTTCGCACGAATGTATCCATTCTAATTCATTCGTACGATCCATTCTAATTCATTAGCACGAAAAAACACGATCCACTCACATACGAATAAATTAGAATGAATTAGAATGGATTGTGTGAATGAATTAGAATGGATCGTATGAATGAATTAGAATGGATCATGCGAATGAATTAGAATGGATCGTGCGAATGAATTAGAATATGGATCGTACGAAGGAATTAGAATGGATCGTACGAATGAATTCGAATGTATCCTTTCTAATTCATTCGTACGATCCATTCTAATTCCTTCGTACGATCCATTCTAATTCATTCGTACGATCCATTCTAATTCATTCGCACGATCCATTCTAATTCATTTATACGATCCATTCTATTTCATTCATACGATCCATTCTAATTCATTCATACGATCTATTCTAATTCTTTCGCACGAATGTATCCATTCTAATTCATTCGTACGATCCATTCTAATTCATTCGCACGATCCATTCTAATTCATTCATACAATCCATTCTAATTCTTTTGCACGAATGTATCCATTCTAATTCATTCGTTCGATCCATTCTAATTCATTCGTACGATCCATTCTAATTCATTCGCACGATCCATTCTAATTCATGCATACGATCCAATCTAATTCATTCATACGATCCATTCTAATTCATTCGCACGAATGTATCCATTCTAATTCATTCGTACATGTATGAATGAATTAGAATGGATCGTACGAATGAATTAGATTGGATCGTGCGAATGAATTAGAATGGATCATACGAATGAATTAGAATGGATCGAACGAATGAATTAGAATGGATCCATTCGTGCAAAAGAATTAGAATGGATTGTATGAATGAATTAGAATGGATCGTGCGAATGAATTAGAATGGATCGTACGAATGAATTAGAATGGATACATTCGTGCGAAAGAATTAGAATAGATCGTATGAATGAATTAGAATGGATCGTGCGAATGAATTAGAATGGATCGTACGAATGAAATAGAATGGATTGTACGAATGAGATAGAATGGATCGTACGAATGAATTAGAATGGATACATTCATGCGAATGAATTAGAATGGATCATACGAATGAATTAGAATGGATTCATTCGTGCGAATGAATTAGAATGGATCGAACGAATTAGTAAAAATGGATCGTACGAATGAATTAGAATGGATTGAATTAGAATGAATCGTACGAATGAATTAGAATGGATCGTACGAATGAATTAGAATGGATCGTACGAATGAATTAGAATGGATCGTACGAATGAATTAGAATGGATACACGATCCAGATCCATTCTAATTCATTCGCACAATCTATTCTAATTCATTCGTAGGATCCATTCTAATTCATTCGTACGATCTATTCTATTTCATTCGTACAATCCATTCTAATTCATTCATACGATCCAATCTAATTCATTCATACGATCCATTCTAATTCATTCGTACGATCCATTCTAATTCATTCGTACGATCTATTCTATTTCATTCGTACAATCCATTCTAATTCATTCATACGATCCAATCTAATTCATTCATACGATCCATTCTAATTCATTCGTACGATCCATTAGAATGGAGAATGGATTAGAATAGATCATACGAATGAATTAGAATGGATCGTGCGAATGAATTAGAATGGGTCGTACGAATGAATTAAAATGGATACACGATCCAGATCCATTCTAATTCATTCGCACAATCTATTCTAATTCATTCGTAGGATCCATTCTAATTCATTACTACGATCCATTCTAATCATTCGTACGATCCATTCTAATTCATTCGCACGATTCATTCTAATTCATTCATACGATCCATTCTATTTCATTCTAATTCATTCGTACGATCTATTCTATTTCATTCGTACAATCCATTCTAATTCATTCATACGATCCAATCTAATTCATTCATACGATCCATTCTAATTCATTCGTACGATCCATTAGAATGGAGAATGGATCGTGCGAATGAATTAGAATGGATCGTGCGATAAGAATTGATCGTACGAATGAAATAGAATAGATCGTACGGATAAATGAATTTGGATCGTACGAATGAGTAAGAATGGATCGTACGAATGAATTAGAATGGATTGAATTAGAATGGATCGTACGAATGAATTAGAATGGATCGTACGAATGACTTAGAATGGATCGTTCGAATGAATTAGAATAGATTATGCGAATGAATTAGAATGGATCGTACGAATGAATTAGAAAGGATACATTCGTGCGAATGAATTAGAATGGATCGTATGAGTGTGAATGAATTAGAATGGATTGTGCGAATGAATTAGAATGGATCGTACGAATGAATTAGAATGGATCGTACGAATGAATTAGAATGGATACATTCGTGCAAAAGAATTAGAATGGATTGTATGAATGAATTAGAATGGATCGTGCGAATGAATTAGAATCGATCGTGCGAATGAATTAGAATGGATCGTACTTATGAATTAGAATGGATCGTACGAATGAATTAGAATGGATCGTACGAATGAATTAGAAAGGATACATTCGAATTCATTCGTACGATCCATTCTAATTCCTTCGTACGATCCATATTCTAATTCATTCGCACAATCCATTCTAATTCATTCATACGATCCATTCTAATTTATTCGCACGATCCATTCTAATTCATTCGTACGATCCATTCTAATTCATTCGCACAATCTATTCTAATTCATTCAAACGATCCATTCTAATTCATTCATACGATCCATTCTAATTCATTCGTACGATATATTCTATTTCATTCGTACAATCCTTTCTTACTCAATCGTATGATCCATTCTAATCCATTTGCACAATCTATTCTAATTCATTTGTACGATCCATTCTATTTCATTCGTACGATCCATTCTAAGATCCATTCTAATTTATTCGCACGATCCATTCTAATTCATTCGTACGATCCATTCTAATTCATTCGCACAATCTATTCTAATTCATTCGAACGATCCATTCTAATTCATTTATACGATCCATTCTAATTCATTCGTACGATCTATTCTATTTCATTCGTACAATCCTTTCTTACTCAATCGTATGATCCATTCTAATCCATTCGTACGATCCATTCTAATTCATTAGTACGATCCATTCTATTTCATTCGTACGATCCATTCTTACTCATTCGTACGATCCATTCTAATTCATTTGCACGAAGGTATCCATTCTAATTCATTCGTACTATCCATTCTAATTCATTCGTACTATCCATTCTAATTCCTTCGTACGATCCATTCTAATTCATTCGTACGATCCATTCTAATTCATTCGTACGATCCATTCTAATTCATTCGTTCGATCCATTCTAATTCATTCGTACGATCCATTCTAATTCATTCGCACGATCCATTCTAATTCATGCATACGATCCAATCTAATTCATTCGTACGATCCATTCTAATTCATTCGCACGAATGTATCCATTCTAATTCATTCGTACATGTATGAATGAATTAGAATGGATAGTACGAATGAATTAGAATGGATCGTATGAATGAATTAGAATGGATCGTGCGAATGAATTAGAATGGATCGTGCGAATGAATTAGAATGGATCGTATGAGTGAATTAGAATGGATACGAAGGAATTAGAATGGATCGTACGAAAGAAATTAGAATGGAGAATGGATCGTGCGAATGAATTAGAATGGATCATACGAAGGAATTAGAATGGATCGTATGAATGAATTAGAATGGATCGTACGAATGAATTAGGATGGATCGTACGAAGGAATTAGAATGGATCATACGAAGGAATTAGAATGGGTAATACGAATGAATTAGAATGGATACCATCGTGCAAATGAATTAGAATGGATCGTACGAATGAGTAAGAATGGATCGTACGAATGAAATAGAATGGATCGTATGAATGAATTAGAATGGATCGTGCGAATGAATTAGAATGGATCGTACGAATGAATTAGAATAGATTGTGCGAATGAATTAGAATGGATCGTACGAATGAATTAGAATGGATCGTACGAATGAATTAGAAAGGATCGTATGAATGAATTAGAATGGATCGTGCGAATGAATTAGAATGGATCGTACGAATGAAATAGAATGGATTCGCACGAATGTATCCATTCTAATTCATTCGTACGATCCATTCTAATTCATTCGTACAATCCATTCTAATTCATTCGCACGATCCATTCGCATTCACGCAAACGATCCATTCTAATTCATTCATATGATCCATTCTAATTCATTCGTACGATCCATTCTAATTCATTCGTACGATCCATTCTAATTCATTCGCACAATCTATTCTAATTCATTCGTACGATCCATTCTAAGTCATTCGCACGATCCATTCTAATTCATTCATACGATCCATTCTATTTCATTCTAATTCATTCATACGATCTATTCTATTTCATTCGTACAATCCATTCTAATTCATTCATACGATCCAATCTAATTCATTCATACGATCCATTCTAATTCATTCGTACGATCCATTAGAATGGAGAATGGATCGTGCGAATGAATTAGAATGGATCGTGCGATAAGAATGGATCGTACGAATGAAATAGAATAGATCGTACAGATAAATGAATTTGGATCGTACGAATGAGTAAGAATGGATCGTACGAATGAATTAGAATGGATTGAATTAGAATGAATCGTACGAATGAATTAGAATTGATCGTACGAATGAATTAGAATGGATCGTATGAATGAATTAGAATGGATTGAATTAGAATGAATCGTACGAATGAATTAGAATGAATCATACCGTACGAATGAATTAGAATGGATCATACGAATGAATTAGAATGGATCGTACGAATGAATTAGAATGGATCGTTCGAATGAATTAGAATAGATTGTGCGAATAAATTAGAATGGATCGTACGAATGAATTAGAAAGGATACATTCGTGCGAATGAATTTGAATGGATCGTATGAGTGTGAATGAATTAGAATGGATCGTGCGAATGAATTAGAATGGATCGTATTAATGAATTAGAATGGATCGTGCGAATGAATTAGAATGGATCGTACGAATGAGCAAGAATGGATCGTGCGAATGAATTGGAATGGATCATATGAATGATTTAGAATGGATCGTATGAATAAATTAGAATAGATCGTGCGAATAAATTAGAATAGATCGTATGAATGAATTAGAATAGATTGTGCGAATGAATTAGAATGGATCGTACGAATTAATTAGAATGGATACATTCGTGCGAATGAATTAGAATGGATCGTATGAATGAATTAGAATCGATCGTACGAATGAATTAGAATGGATCATGCGAATGTTTTAGAATGGATTGTGCGAATGAATTAGAATGGATCGTACGAATGAAATAGAATGGATTGTACGAATGAGATAGAATGGATCGTACGAATGAATTAGAATGGATACATTCATGCGAATGAATTAGAATGGATCATACGAATGAATTAGAATGGATTCATTCGTGCGAATGAATTAGAATGGATCGTACGAATGAGTAAGAATGGATCGTACGAATGAATTAGAATGGATTGAATTAGAATGAATCGTACGAATGAATTAGAATAGATCGTACGAATGAATTAGAATGGATTGAATTAGAATGAATCGTACGAATGAATTAGAATGGACGAATGAATTAGAATGGATCATACGAAGGAATTAGAATGGATCGTACAAATGAATCCATTCTAATTCATTCGTATGATCCATTCTAATTCATTCGCATGAATGTATGCATTCTAATTCATTCGTACGATCCATTCTATCTCATTCGTACAATCCATTCTATTTCATTCGTACGATCCATTCTAATTCATTCGCACGATCCATTCTAATTCATTAATACGATCCAATCTAATTCATTCATACGATCTATTCTAATTCATTCGCACAAATATATCCTTTCTAATTCATTCGTACGATCCATTCTAATTCATTCGCACAATCTATTTTAATTTATTAGTACGATCCATTCTAATTCATTCGTACGATCCATTCTAATTCATTAGCACGATCCAAATTCATTTATCCGTACGATCTAGTCTATTTCATTCGTACGATCCATTCTTATCGTACGATCCATTCTAATTCAATCCATTCTAATTCATTCGTACGATCCATTCTAATTCATTCGTACGATCCATTCTAATTCATTCGTACGATTCATTCTAATTCAATCCATTCTAATTCATTCGTACGATCCATTCTTACTCATTCGTACGATCCATTCTAATTCATTCGCACGAATGAATCCATTCTAATTCATTCGTATGATCCATTCTAATTCATTCGCATGAATGTATCCATTCTAATTCATTCGTACGATCCATTCTATCTCATTCGTACAATCCATTCTATTTCATTCGTACGAATGTATCCATTCTAATTCATTCGTACGATCCATTATAATTCCTTCGTACGATCCATTCTAATTCATTCCCATGAATGTATCCATTCTAATTGATACGTACGATCCATTCTATTTCATTCGTATGATCCATTCTTACTCATTCGTACGATCCATTCTAATTCTAATTGATTTATATGATCCATTCTAATTCTTTCGCACGATCCATTCTAATTCATTTGCACGATCCATTCTAATTCATTCGTACGATCCATTCTAATTCATTCGTACGATCCATTCTAATTCATTCGTACGATTCATTCTAATTCAATCCATTCTAATTCATTCGTACGATCCATTCTTACTCATTCGTACGATCCATTCTAATTCATTCGCACGAATGAATCCATTCTAATTCATTCGTATGATCCATTCTAATTCATTCGCATGAATGTATCCATTCTAATTCATTCGTACGATCCATTCTATCTCATTCGTACAATCCATTCTATTTCATTTGTACGATCCATTCTAATTCATTCGCACGATCCATTCTAATTCATTCATACGATCTATTCTAATTCTTTCGCATGAATGTATCCATTCTAATTCATTCGTACGATCCATTCTAATTCATTCGCATAATCTATTCTAATTCATTACGAATGAGTAAGAATGGATTGTAAGAATGAATTAGAATGGATACATTCGTGCGAATGAATTAGAATGGATCGTACGAATGAAATAGAATGGATCGTACGAATGAATTAGAATGGATCGTGCAAATAAATTAGAATGGATCATACGAAGGAATTAGAATGGATCGTACGAATGAATTAGAATGGATCGTACGAATGAATTAGAATGGATACATTCGTGCGAATGAATTAGAATGGATCATACGAATGAATTAGAATGGATTCATTCGTGCGAATGAATTAGAATGGATCGTACGAATAAGTAAGAATGGATCGTACGAATGAATTAGAATGGATTGAATTAGAATGAATCGTACGTATGAATTAGAATGGATCATACGAAGGAATTAGAATGGATCGTACGAATGAATTAGAATGGATCGTGCGAATGAATTAGAATGGATCGTACGAATGAATTAAAATGGATCGTATGAATGAAATAGAATGGATCGTACGAATGAATTAGAATGGATCATACGAATGAATTAGAATGGATCGTACGAAGGAATTAGAATGGATCGTACGAAGGAATTAGAATGGATAGTACGAATGAATTAGAAAGGATACCTTCGTGCAAATGAATTAGGATGGATCGTACGAATGAGTAAGAATGGATCGTACGAATGAAATAGAATGGATCGTATGAATGAATTAAAATGGATCGTGCGAATGAATTAGAATGGATCGTACGAATGAATTAGAATGGATACATTCGTGCGAATGAATTAGAATGGATCGTATGAATGAATTAGAATCGATCGTACGAATGAATTAGAATGGATCATGCGAATGAATTAGAATGGATCGTGCGAATGAATTAGAATGGATCGTACGAATGAAATAGAATGGATTGTACGAATGAATTAGAATGGATTGAATTAGAATGGATCGTACGATAAGAATGGATCGTACGAATGAAATAGAATAGATCGTACGGATAAATGAATTTGGATCGTGCTAATGAATTAGAATGGATCGTACGAACGAATTAGAATGGATCGTACTAATGAATTAGAATAGATTGTGTGAATAAATTAGAATGGATCGTACGAATGAATTAGAAAGGATATATTCGTGCGAATGAATTAGAATAGATCGTATGAATGAATTAGATTGGATCGTATTAATGAATTAGAATGGATCGTGCGAATGAATTAGAATGGACCGTACGAATGAATTAGAAAGGATATTTTCGTGCGAATGAATTAGAATAGATCGTATGAATGAATTAGATTGGATCGTATTAATGAATTAGAATGGATCATGCGAATGAATTAGAATGGATCGTACGAATGAATTAGAATGGATAGATTCGTGCGAATGAATTTGAATGGATCGTACGAAGGAATTAGAATGGATCGTACAAAGGAATTAGAATAGATCATATGAAGAAATTAGAATGGATCGTACGAATGAATTAGAATGGATCGTATGAATGAATTAGATTGGATCGTGCGAATGAATTAAAATGGATCGTATGAATGAAATAGAATGGATCGTATGAATTAGAATGGATCGTACGAATGAAATAGAATGGATCGTACGAATGAATTAGAATAGATTGTGCGAATGGATTCGAATGGATCATACGATTGAGTAAGAATGGATTGTATGAATGAAATAGAATAGATCGTACGAATGAATTAGAATGGATCATGCTAATGAATTAGAATTGATCGTACGAATGAATTAGAATAGATTGTGCGAATGAATTAGAATGGATCGTACGAATGAATTGGAATGGATACATTCGTGCGAATGAATTAGAATGGATCGTATGAATGAATTAGAGTGGATACATTCGTACAAATGAATTAGAATGGATCGTACGAATGAAATAGAATGGATACATTCGTGCGAATGAATTAGAATGGATCATATGAATGAATTAGAATGGATCGTTTGAGTGAATGCGAATGGATCGTGCGAATGAATTAGAATGGATTGTACGAATGAATTAGAATGGATCGTACGAATGAATTAGAATGGATACATTCGTGCGAATCCATTCTATTTCATTCGTACGATCGATACTAATTCATTCGCATGATCCATTCTAATTCATTCATACGATCCATTCTAATTCATTCGTACGATCCATTCTAATTCATTCGTACGATCCATTCTAATTCATTCGCACAATTTATTCTAATTCATTCGTACGATCCATTCTAATTCATTTGCACGATCCATTCTAATTCATTCATACGATCCATTCTATTTCATTCGTACGATCCATTTTTACTCATTCGTACGATCCATTCTAATTCATTTGCACGAAGGTATCCATTCTAATTCATTCGTACTATCCATTCTAATTCCTTCGTACGATCCATTCTAATTCCTTCGTACGATCCATTCTAATTCATTCATACGATCCATTCTAATTCATTCGTAAGATCCATTCTAATTCCTTCGTATGATCCATTCTAATTCATTCGTACGGTATGATTCATTCTAATTCATTCGTACGATTCATTCTAATTCAATCCATTCTAATTCATTCATACGATCCATTCTAATTCATTCGTACGATCCATTCTAATTCATTCGTACGATTCATTCTAATTCAATCCATTCTAATTCATTCGTACGATCCATTCTTACTCATTCGTACGATCCATTCTAATTCATTCGTACGATCCATTCTAATTCATTCGCACAATCTATACGTTCCATTCTAATTCATTCGTAAGATCCATTCGAATCTATTCGCACGATCCGAATGAATTAGAATGGATCGTACGAATGAATTAGAATGGATCGTATGAATGAATTAGAGTGGATCATATGAATGAATTAGAATGGATCGTATGAATGAATTAGAATGGATCGTGCGAATGAATTAGAATGGATCGTGCGAATGAAGTAGAATGGATCGTACGAATGAATTAGAATGTGTCGTACGAATGAATTAGAATGGATACACGATCCAGATCCATTCTAATTCATTCGCACAATCTATTCAAATTCATTCGTAGGATCGTGCGAATGAATTAGAATGGATCGTGCGAATGAGTTAGAATGGATCGTATGAATGAATTAGAATAGATCGTACGAATGAATTAGAATGGATCGTACGAATGAATTAGAAAGGATGCATTCGAATTCATTCGTACGATCCATTCTAATTCCTTCGTACGATCCAAATTCTAAATCATTCGCACGATCCATTCTAATTCATTCGTACGATTCATTCTAATTCAATCCATTCTAATTCATTCGTACGATCCATTCTAATTCATTCGTACGATCCATTCTAATTCATTAGTACGATCCATTCTAATTAGAATAGATTGTATGAATTAGAATGGATCGTATGAATGAATTAGAATAGATCGTACAAATGAATTAGAATGAATCGTACGAATGAATTAGAATGGATCGTGCGAATGAATTAGAATATGGATCGTACGAAGGAATTAGAATGGATCGTACGAATGAATTCGAATGTATCCTTTCTAATTCATTCGTACGATCCATTCTAATTCATTCGTACGATCCATTCTAACTCATTCGCACGATCCTACGAATGAATTAGAATAGATTGTGCGAATGAATTAGATTGGATCTGGATCGTGTATCCATTCTAATTCATTCGTACGACTCATTCTAATTCATTCGTACGATCCATTCTAATTCCTTCGTACGATCCATTCTAATTCCTTCGTACGATCCATTCTAATTCATTCGTACGATATATTCTAATTCATTCGTACGATCCATTCTAATTCCTTCGCACGATCCATTCTAATTCATTCATATGATCCATTCTAATTCATTCGTATGATCCATTCTAATTCATTCGCACGAATGTATCCATTCTAATTCATTCGTACGATCCATTCTAATTCATTCGCACAATCTATTCTAATTCATTCATACGATCCATTCTAATTTATTCGCACGATCCATTCTAATTCATTCATACGATCCATTCTAATTCGTAGAATGGATCGTACGAATAAATTAGAATGGACATTCATTCGAATGAATTAGAATGGATTGTACGAATAAATTAGAATGGATCGTACGAATGAATTAGAATGGATCGTATGAATGAATTAGAATGGATCGTGCAAATGAATTAAAATGGATTGTACGAAGGAATTAGAATGGATCATGCGAATAAATTAGAATAGATCATACGAATGAATTAGAATGGATCGTACGAATGAATTAGAATGGATACATTCGTGCAAAAGAATTAGAATGGATTGTATGAATGAATTAGAATGGATCGTTTGAGTGAATGCGAATGGATCGTGCGAATGAATTAGAATGGATTGTACGAATGAATTAGAATGGATCGTACGAATGAATTAGAATAGATACATTCGTGCGAATCCATTCTATTTCATTCGTACGATCCATTCTAATTCATTCGCACGATCTATTCTAATTCATTCGTACGATCCATTCTAATTCATTCGTACGATCCATTCTAATTCATTCGTACGATCCATTCTAATTCATTCGTACGATCCATTCTAATTCATTCGCACAATCTATTCTAATTCATTCGAACGATCCATTCTAATTCATTCGTACGACCCATTCTAATTCATTCGTACGATCTATTCTATTTCCTTCGTACAATCCATTCTTACTCAATCGTATGATCCATTCTAATCCATTCGCACAATCTACTCTAATTCATTCGTACGATCCATTCTATTTCATTTGCACGAAGGTATCCATACTAATTCATACAATCCATTCTAATTCATTCATACGATCCAATCTAATTCATTCATACGATCCATTCTAATTCATTTGCACGAATGTATCCATTCTAATTCATACGTACGATCTATTCTAATTCATTCGTACGATCCATTCTAATTCATTCGCACAATCCATTCTAATTCATTTGCACGATCCATTCTAATTCATTCATACAATCCATTCTAATTCTTTTGCACGAATGTATCCATTCTAATTCGTTACGAATGAGTAAGAATGGATTGTACGAATGAATTAGAATGGATACATTCGTGCGAATGAATTAGAATGGATCGTACGAATGAATTAGAGTGGATCGTACGAATGAATTAGAATGGATCGTACGAAGGAATTAGAATGGATCGTACGAAGGAATTAGAAGGGATCGTATGAATAAATTAGAATGGATCGTGCGAATGAATTAGAATGGATCGTACGAATGAATTAGAATGGATCGTATGAATGAATTAGAATGGATCGTAGTAATGAATTAGAATGGATCCTACGAATGAATTAGAATAGATTGTGCGAATGAATTAGAATGGATCTGGATCGTGTATCCATTCTAATTTATTCGTACGACCCATTCTAATTCATTCGTACGATCCATTCTAATTCATTCGCACGATCCATTCTAATTCATTCGCACGATCCATTCTAATTCATTCGCACAATCCATTCTAATTCATTCATATGATCCACTCTAATTCATTCATACGATCCATTCTAATTCATTCGTACGATCCATTCTAATTCATTCGGATCGTGCGAATGAATTAGAATGGATCTTACGAATGAATTAGAATGGAACGTATAGATTGTGCGAATGAATTAGAAAGGATCATACGAATGAATTAGAATGGATCGTACGAATGAATTAGAATGGATCGTACGAATGAGTAAGAATGGATCGTACGAATGAAATAGAATGGATCGTATGAATGAATTAGAATGGATGCGTGCGAATGAATTAGAATTGATCGTACGAATGAATTAGAATAGATTGTGCGAATGAATTAGAATGGATCGTACGAATGAATTTGAATGGATACATTCGTGCGAATGAATTAGAATGGATCGTACGAATGAAATAGAATGGATCGTGCGAATGAATTAGAATGGATTGTACGAATGAATTAGAATGGATCGTACGAATGACTTAGAATGGATCGTTCGAATGAATTAGAATAGATTGTGCGAATGAATTAGAATCGATCGTACGAATGAATTAGAACGGATATATTCGTGTGAATGAATTAGAATGGATCGTATGAGTGTGAATGAATTAGAATGGATTGTGCGAATGAATTAGAATGGATCGTACGAATGAATTAGAATGGATCGTACGAATGAATTAGAATGGATACATTCGTGCAAAAGAATTAGAATGGATTGTATGAATGAATTAGAATGGATCGTGCGAATGAATTAGAATGGATCGTGCGAATGAATTAGAATGGATCGTACGAATGAATTAGAATGGATCGTGCGAATGAATTAGAATATAGATCGTACGAATGAATTAGAATGGATCGTACGAATGAATTTGAATGTATCCTTTCTAATTCATTCGCACGAATGAATCCATTCTAATTCATTCGTATGATCCATTCTAATTCATTCGCATGAATGTATCCATTCTAAATCATTCGTATGATCCATTCTAATTCATTCATATGATCCATTCTGATTCATTCGTATGATCCATTCTAATTCATTCGCACGAATGTATCCATTCTAATTCATTCAAACGATCCATTCTAATTCATTCGTGCGAATCCATTCTATTTCATTCGTACGATCCATTCTAATTCATTCGCACGATCCATTCTAATTCATTCATACGATCCATTCTAATTCATTCGTACGATCCATTCTAATTCATTCGTACGATCCATATTCTAATTCATTCGCACGATCCATTCTAATTCGAACCATTCTAATTCATTCGTACAATCCATTCTAATTCATTCGTACGATCCATTCTAATTCATTCGTACGATTCATTCTAATTCAATCCATTCTAATTCATTCGTACGATCCATTCTTACTCATTCGTACGATCCATTCTAATTCATTCGCACGAATGAATCCATTCTAATTCATTCGTATGATCCATTCTAATTCATTAGCATGAATGCATCCATTCTAATTCATTCGTACGATCCATTCTATCTCATTCGTACAATCCATTCTATCTCATTCGCACAATCTATTTTAATTCATTCATACGATCCATTCTAATTTATTCGCATGATCCATTCTAATTCATTCGTACGATCCATTCTAATTCATTCGTACGATCCATTCTAATTCAATCGTACGATCCATTCTAATTCATTCGTACGATCCAATCTAATTCATTCATACGATCCATTCTAATTCATTCGTACGATCCATTCTAATTCATTCGCACGATCCATTCTAATTCATTCGCACGATCATTTCTAATTCATTCATACGATCCATTCTAATTCATTCGTACGATCCATTCTAATTCATTCGCACGATCCATTCTAATTCATTCGTACGATCCAATCTAATTCATTCGTACGATCCATTCTAATTCTAATTCATTCGTACAATCCATTCTAATTCATTTGTACGAATGAATTAGAATGGATCGTACGAATGAGTAAGAATGGATCGTACGAATGAATTAGAATGGCTTGAATTAGAATGAATCGTACGAATGAATTAGAATGGATCGTACGAATGAATTAGAATGGATCGTACGAATGAATAAGAATGGATTGAATTAGAATGAATCGTACGAATGAATTTGAATGAATCATACCGTACGAATGAATTAGAATGGATCATACGAAGGAATTAGAATGGATCGTACGAATGAATTAGAATGGATTGTACGAATGAATTAGAATGGATCGTACGAAGGAATTAGAATGGATCGTACGAAGGAATTAGAATGGATAGTACGAATGAATTAGAATGGATACCTTCGTGCAAATGAATTAGAATGGATCGTACGAATGAGTAAGAATGGATCGTACGAATGAAATAGAATGGATCGTATGAATGAATTAGAATGGATCGTGCGAATGAATTAGAATGGATCGTACGAATGAATTAGAATAGATTGTGCGAATGAATTAGAATGGATCGTACGAATAAATTAGAATGGATCGTACGAAAGAATTAGAATGGATCGTGTGAATGAATTAGAATGGATCGTGCGAATGAATTAGAATGGATCGTACGAATGAAATAGAATGGATCGTACGAATGAGTAAGAATGGATCGTGCGAATGAATTAGAATGGATCATATGAATGAATTAGAATGGATCGTATGAATGAATTAGAATGGATCGTGCGAATAAATTCGAATGGATCGTATGAATGAATTAGAATAGATTGTGCGAATGAATTAGAATGGATCGTACGAATGAATTAGAATGGATACATTCGTGCGAATGAATTAGAATGGATCGTATGAATGAATTAGAATCGATCGTACGAATGAATTAGAATGGATCATGCGATTGAATTAGAATGGATTGAATTAGAATGAATCGTACGAATGAGTAAGAATGGATCCATTCTATTTCATTCGTACGATCCATTCTAATTCATTCATACGATCCTTTCTAATTCCTTCATAAGAATGAATTAGAATGGATTGCATGAATGAATTAGAATAGATCGTACGAATGAATTAGAATGGATCATACGAAATGTATCCATTCTAATTCATTCGTACGATCCATTCTAATTCATTCGTATGATCCATTCTTACTCATTCGTACGATCCAATCTAATTCATTCATACGATCCATTCTACGATCCATTCTAATTCATTCGTACGTTCCATTCTAATTCATTCGTACGATCCATTCAAATTCATTAATACGATCCATTCTAATTCATTCGCACGATCCATTCTAATTCATTCATACGATCCATTCTAATTCATTCGTACGATCCATTCTAATTTATTCGTACGATCCATTCTAATTCATTCGCACGAATGAATCCATTCTAATTCATTCGTATGATCCATTCTAATTCATTCGCATGAATGTATCCATTCTAATTCATTCGCACGATCCATTCTAATTCATTCATACAATCCATTCTAATTCTTTTGCACGAATGTATCGATTCTAATTCATTCGTACGATCCATTCTAATTCATTCTTACGATCCATTCTAATTCATTCGCACAATTCATTCGCACAATTCATTCTAATTCATTCACACTCATACGATCCATTCTAATTCATTCGCACGAATGCATCCGTTCTAATTCATTCGTACGATCCATTCTAATTCATTCGCACAATCTATTCTAATTCATTCGAACGATCCATTCTAAGTCATTCGTACGATCCATTCTAATTCATTCGTACGATCCATTCTAATTCATTCGCACGATCCATTCTATTTCATTCGTACGATCCATTCTAATTCATTCGCACGATCCATTCTAATTCATTCATACAATCCATTCTAATTCTTTTGCACGATCGATTCTAATTCATTCGCACAATCTATTCTAATTCATTCGTAGGATCCATTCTAATTCATTACTACGATCCATTCTAATTCATTCGTATGTATCCATTCTAATTCATTCGCACGATCCATTCTTATTCATTTGTACGAATGAATTAGAATGGATGCAACGAATGAATTAGAATGGATCGTACGAATGAGTAAGAATGGATCGTACGAATGAAATAGAATGGATCGTATGAATGAATTAGAATGGATACGTGCGAATGAATTAGAATTGATCGTACGAATGAATTAGAATAGATTGTGCGAATGAATTAGAATGGATCGTACGAATGAATTGGAATGGGTACATTCGTGCGAATGAATTAGAATGGATCGTACGAATGAAATAGAATGGATCATGCGAATGAATTAGAATGGATCGTACGAATGAATTAGAATGGATCGTACGAATGACTTAGAATGGATCGTTCGAATGAATTAGAATAGATTGTGCAAATGAATTAGAATGGATCGTACGAATTAATTAGAACGGATACATTCGTGTGAATGAATTAGAATGGATCGTATGAGTGTGAATGAATTAGAATGGATTGTGCGAATGAATTAGAGTGGATACATTCGTACGAATGAATTAGAATAGATTGTGCGAATGAATTAGAATGGATCGTACGAATGAAATAGAATGGATCGTTTGGATGAATTAGAATGGATCGTACTTATGAATTAGAATGGGTCATACGAATGAAATAGAACGGATCGTACGAAAGAATTAGAAAGGATCGTATGAATGAATTAGAATGGATCGTACGAATGAATTAGAATGGATCGTACGAATGATCTAGAATAGATTGTGCGAATGAATTAGAATGGATCGTACGAATGAATTAGAATGGATCGTACGAATGAATTAGAATGGATCGTACGAATGAAATAGAATGGATTGTACGAATGAATTAGAATGGATCGTACGAATGAATTAGAATGGATTCATTCATGCGAATGAATTAGAATGGATCGTACAAATGAATTAGAATGGATTCATTCATGCGAATGAATTAGAATGGATCGTACGAATGAGTAAGAATGGATCGTACGAATGAATTAGAATGGATTTAATTAGAATGAATCGTACGAATGAATTAGAATGGATCATACGAAGGAATTAGAATGGATCGTGCGAATGAATTAGAATGGATCGTGCGAATGAAATAGAATGGATCGTATGAATGAATTAGAATGGATCGTGCGAATGAATTAGAATGGATCGTACGAATGAATTAGAATGGATCATATGAATGAATTAGAATGGATCGTGCGAATAAATTAGAATGGATCGTATGAATGAATTAGAATGGATCGTGCGAATGAATTAGAATGGATCGTATGAATGAATTAGAATTGATCGTGCGAATGAATTAGAATGGATCGTACGAATGAATTAGAATAGATTGTGTGAATGAATTAGAATGGATCGTACGAATGAATTAGAATGAATCGTACGAATGAATTAGAATGGATCGTATGAATGAATTAGAATGGATCGTGCGAATGAATTAGAATGGATCGTATGAATGAAATAGAATGGATTCTCACGAATGTATCCATTCTAATTCATTCGTACGATCCATTCTAATTCATTCGTACAATCCATTCTAATTCATTCGCACGATCCATTCGCATTCACTCAAACAATCCATTCTAATTCATTCATATGATCCATTCTAATTCATTCGCACGAATGTATCCATTCTAATTCATTCGTACGATCCATTCTTACTCATTCGTACGATCCATTCTAATTCATTCGTTCGATCCATTCTAATTCATTCGTACGATCCATTCTAATTCATTCGCACGATCCATTCTAATTCATGCATACGATCCAATCTAATTCATTCATACGATCCATTCTAATTCATTCGCACGAATGTATCCATTCTAATTCATTCGTACATGTATGAATGAATTAGAATGGATCGTATGAATGAATTAGAGTTGATAAATTCGTGCGAATGAATTAGAATGGATCGTACGAATGAATTAGATTGGATCGTATGAATGAATTATAATGGATCATGCGAATGAATTAGAATAGATCATACGAATGAATTAGAATGGATCGTACGAATGAATTAGAATGGATACATTCGTGCGAATCCATTCTATTTTATTCGTACGATCCATTCTAATTCATTCGCACGATCCATTCTAATTCATTCATACGATCCATTCTAATTCATTCGCACGATCCATTCTAATTAGAATGGATTGAATTAGAATGAATCGTACGAATGAATTAGAATGGATCGTGCGAATGAATTAGAATGGATTGTACGAATGAATTAGAATGGATCGTACGAATGAATTAGAATGGATCGTGCGAATGAATTTGAATGGATCGTACGAATGAATTAGAAAGGATACATTCGAATTCATTCGTACGATCCATTCTAATTCATTCGCACAATCTATTCTAATTCATTCGTACGATCCATTCTAATTAGAATGGATACATTCGTGCGAATGAATTAGAATGGATCGTATGAATGAATTAGAATCGATCGTACGAATGAATTAGAATGGATCATGCGAATGAATTAGAATGGATCGTGCGAATAAATTAGAATGGATCGTATGAATGAATTAGAATGGATCGTATGAATGAAATAGAATGGATCGTACGAATGAATTAGAATGGATCGTGCGAATGAATTAGAATGGATTGTACGAATGAGTAAGAATGGATCGTTCGAATGAAATAGAATGGATCGTATGAATGAATTAGAATGGATCGTGCGAATGAATTAGAATGGATCGGACGAATGAATTAGAATGGATACATTCGTGCGAATGAATTAGAATGGGTCTTAGGAAGGAATTAGACTGGATCGTACGAATGAATTAGAATGGATTGTACGAATGAATTAGAATGGATCGTACGAATGAATTAGAATGGATACATTCGTGCGAATGAATTAGAATGGATCATACGAATGAATTAGAGTTGATACATTCGTGTGAATGAATTAAAATGGATAATACGAATGAGTAAGAATGGATCGTAGAATTAGAATGGATCGTATGAATGAATTAGAATGGATACATACGAATGAATTAGAATGGATCGTATGAATGAATTAGAATGGATCGTGCGAATGATTTAGAATGGATCGTACGAATGAATTAGAATGGATCGTATGAATGAATTAGAATGGATCGTACGAAGGAATTAGAATGGATAGTACGAATGAAGTAGAATGGATCGTGTGAATGAATTAGAATGGATCGTACGAATGAGTAAGAATGGATCGTACGAATGAATTAGAATAGATCGTACGAATGAAATAAAATGGATACATTCGTGCGAATGAATTAGAATGGATCATATGAATAAATTAGAATGGATCGTTTGAGTGAATGCGAATGGATCGTGGGAATGAATTAGAATGGATTGTACGAATGAATTAGAATGGATCGTACGAATGAATTAGAATGGATACCTTCGTGCGAATCCATTCTATTTCATTCGTACGATCCATTCTAATTCATTCGCACGATCCATTCTAATTCATTCATACGATCCATTCTAATTCATTCGTACGATCCATTCTAATTCATTCGTACGATCCATTCTAATTCATTCGCATAATCTATTCTAATTCATTCGTACGATCCATTCTAATTCATTCGCACGATCTATTCTAATTCATTCATACGATCCATTCTAATTCATTAATACGATCCAATCTAATTCATTCATACGATCCATTCTAATTCATTCGTACGATCCATTCTAATTCATTCGCACGATCCATTCTAATTCATTTGCACGAATGTATCCATTCTAATTCATTCATACGATCCATTCTAATTCATTCGTACGATCCATTCTAATTCATTCGTACGATCCATTCTAATTCCTTCGTATGATCGATTCTAATTTATTCGCACAATCCATTCTAATTCATTCGTATGATCCATTCTAATTCATTCGTACGATCCATTCTAATTCATTCGCACGATCCATTCTAATTCATTCGAATGATCCATTCTAATTCATTCGGACGATCGATTCTAATTCATTCATACGATCCATTCTAATTCATTCGCACGAATGTTTCCATTCTAATTCATTCGTACGATCCATTCTAATTCATTCGCACAATCTATTCTAATTCATTCATACGATCCATTCTAATTTATTTGTACGATCCATTCTAATTCCTTCGTATGATCCATTCTTATTCATTCGTACGGTATGATTCATTCTAATTCATTAGTACGATTCATTCTAATTCAATCCATTCTAATTCATTCGTACGATCCATTCTAATTCATTCGTATGATCCATTCTAATTCATTCGTACGATTCATTCTAATTCAATCCATTCTAATTCATTCGTACGATCCATTCTTACTCATTCGTACGATCCATTCTAATTCATTCGCACGAATGAATCCGTTCTAATTCATTCGTATGATCCATTCTAATTCATTCATACATGTACGAATGAATTAGAATGGATACATTCGTGCGAATGAATTAGAATGGATCGTATGAATGAATTAGATTGGATCGTATGCATGAATTAGAATGGATCGTGCGAATGAATAAGAATGGATCGAACGAATGAATTAGAATGGATCATATGAATGAATTAGAATGGATCATATGAATGAATTAGAATGGATCGTTTGAGTGAATGTGAATGGATCGTGCGAATGAATTAGAATGGATTGTACGAATGAATTAGAATGGATCGTACGAATGAATTAGAATGGATACATTCGTGCGAATCCATTCTATTTCATTCGTACGATCCATTCTAATTCATTCGCACGATCCATTCTAATTCATTCCTACGATCCATTCTAATTCATTCGTACGATCCATTCTAATTCATTCGCACGATCTATTCTAATTCATTCGTACGATCCATTCTAATTCATTCGCACGATCCATTCTAATTCATTCATACGATCCATTCTAATTCATTTGCACGAAGGTATCCATTCTAATTCATTCGTACTATCCATTCTAATTCCTTCGTACGATCCATTCTAATTCCTTCATACGATCCATTCTAATTCATTCGTACGATCCATTCTAATTCATTCGTACGATCCATTCTAATTCCTTCGTATGATCCATTCTAATTCATTCGTACGGTATGATTCATTCTAATTCATTCGTACGATTAATTCTAATTCAATCCACTCTAATTCATTCATACGATCCATTCTATTTCATTCGTATAATCCATTCTAATTCATTCGCACGATCCATTCGCATTCACTCAAACGATCCATTCTAATTCATTCATACGATCCATTCTATTTCATTTGCACGAAGGTATCCATTCTAATTCATTCGTACTATCCATTCTAATTCCTTCGTACGATCTATGCTAATTCATTCGTACGATCCATTCTAATTCATTCGCACGATCTATTCTAATTCATTCATACATTCCATTCTAATTCATTAATAAGATCCAATCTAATTCATTCATACGATCCATTCTAATTCATTCATACGATCCATTCTAATTCATTCGCACGATCCATTCTAATTCATTCGTACGATCCATTCTAATTCATTCGTACGATCCATTCTAATTCTTTCGCACGATCCATTCTAATTCATTAATACGATCCAATCTAATTCATTCATACGATCTATTCTAATTCATTCGCACGAATATATCCTTTCTAATTCATTCGTACGATCCAAATTCATTTATCCGTACGATCTATTCTATTTCATTCGTACGATCCATTCGTATCGTACGATCCATTCTAATTCAATCCATTCTAATTCATTCGTACGATCCATTCTAATTCATTCGTACGATCCATTCTAATTCATTCGTACGATTCATTCTAATTCAATCCATTCTAATTCATTCGTACGATCCATTCTATTTCATTCGTACGATCCATTCTTACTCATTCGTACGATCCATTCGTATCCATTCTAATTCATTCGTACGATCTATTCTAATTCATTCGTACGATCCATTCTAATTCATTCGTACGATCCATTCTAATTCATTCGCACGATCCATTCTAATTCATTCATACAATCCATTCTAATTCTTTTGCACGAATGTATCCATTCTAATTCATTCGTTCGATCCATTCTAATTCATCCGTACGATCCATTCTAATTCATTCGCATGATCCATTCTAATTCATGCATACGATCCAATCTAATTCATTCATACGATCCATTCTAATTCATTCGCATGAATGTATCCATTCTAATTCATTCATACGATCCATTCTAATTCATTCGTATGATCTATTCTTATTCATTCATACGATCCATTCTAATTTATTCGCACGATCCATTCTAATTCCTTCGTATGATCCATTCTAATTCATTCGTACGGTATGATTCATTCTAATTCATTCGTACGATTCATTCTAATTCAATCCATTCTAATTCATTCGTACGATCCATTCTAATTCATTCGTACGATCCATTCTAATTCATTCGTACGATTCATTCTAATTCAATCCATTCTAATTCATTCGTACGATCCATTCTTACTCATTCGTACGATTCATTCTAATTCATTCGCACGAATGAATCCATTCTAATTCATTCGTATGATCCATTCTAATTCATTCATACATGTACGAATGAATTAGAATGGATACATTCGTGCGAATGAATAAGAATGGATCGTATGAATGAATTAGATTGGATCGTATGCATGAATTAGAATGGATCGTGCGAATGAATTAGAATGGATCGTACGAATGAATTAGAATGGATCGAACGAATGAATTAGAATGGATCGTACGAATGAGTAAGAATGGATCGTACGAATGAATTAGAATGGATCGTACGAATGAATTAGAATGGATACATTCGTGCGAATGAATTAGAATGGATCATATGAATGAATTAGAATGGATCGTTTGAGTGAATGTGAATGGATCGTGCGAATGAATTAGAATGGATTGTACGAATGAATTAGAATGGATCGTACGAATGAATTAGAATGGATACATTCGTGCGAATCCATTCTATTTCATTCGTACGATCCATTCTAATTCATTCGCATGATCCATTCTAATTCATTCATATGATCCATTCTAATTCATTCGTACGATCCATTCTAATTCATTCGTACGATCCATTCTAATTCATTCGCACGATCTATTCTAATTCATTCGTACGATCCATTCTAATTCATTCGCACGATCAATTCTAATTCATTCATACGATCCATTCTATTTCATTCGTACGATCCATTCTTACTCATTCGTACGATCCATTCTAATTCATTTGCACGAAGGTATCCATTCTAATTCATTCGTACTATCCATTCTAATTCCTTCGTACGATCCATTCTAATTCCTTCGTACAATCCATTCTAATTCATTCGTACGATCCATTCTAATTCCTTCGTATGATCCATTCTAATTCATTCGTACGATATGATTCATTCTAATTTATTCGTACGATTCATTCTAATTCAATCCACTCTAATTCATTCATACGATCCATTCTATTTCATTCGTACAATCCATTCTAATTCATTCGCACGATCCATTCGCATTCTCTCAAACGATCCATTCTAATTCATTCATACGATCCATTCTATTTCATTTGCACGAAGGTATCCATTCTAATTCATTCGTACTATCCATTCTAATTCCTTCGTACGATCCATGCTAATTCATTCGTACGATCCATTCTAATTCATTCGCACGATCTATTCTAAATTATTCATACGATCCATTCTAATTCATTAGAACGATCCAATCTAATTCATTCATACGATCCATTCTAATTCATTCGTACGATCCATTCTAATTCATTCGCACGATCCATTCTAATTCATTCGTACGATCCATTCTAATTCATTCGCACGATCCATTCTAATTCATTAATACGATCCAATCTAATTCATTCATACGATCTATTCTAATTCATTCGAACGAATATATCCTTTCTAATTCATTCGTACGATCCAAATTCATTTATCCGTACGATCTATTCTATTTCATTCGTACGATCCTTTCGTATCGTACGATCCATTCTAATTCAATCCATTCTAATTCAATCGTACGATCCATTCTAATTCATTCGTACGATCCATTCTAATTCATTCGTACGATTCATTCTAATTCAATCCATTCTAATTCATTCGTACGATCCATTCTATTTCATTCGTATGGTCCATTCTTACTCATTCGTACGATCCATTCGTATCCATACTAATTCATTCGTACGATCTATTCTAATTCATTCGTACGGTCCATTCTAATTCCTTCGTACGATCCATTCTAATTCATTCGTACGATCCATTCTATTTCATTCGCACGATCCATTCTAATTCATTCGTACGATCCATTCTATTTCATTCATACGATCCATTCTAATTCATTCATACAATCTATTCTAATTCTTTCACACGAATGTATCCATTCTAATTCATTCGTACGATCCATTCTAATTCATTCGCACGATCCATTCTAATTCATTCATACAATCCGTTCTAATTCTTTTGCACGAATGTATCCATTCTAATTCATTCGTTCGATCCATTCTAATTCATTCGTACGATCCATTCTAATTCATTCGCACGATCCATTCTAATTCATTCATACGATCCATTCTAATTCATTCGCACGAATGTATCCATTCTAATTCATTCGTACGATCCATTCTAATTCATTCGTACGATCTATTCTAATTCATTCATACGATCCATTCTAATTTATTCGCACGATCCATTCTAATTCCTTCGTATGATCCATTCTAATTCATTCGTACGGTATGATTCATTCTAATTCATTCGTACGATTCATTCTAATTCAATCCATTCTAATTCATTCGTACGATCCATTCTAATTCATTCGTACGATCCATTCTAATTCATTCGTACGATTCATTCTAATTCAATCCATTCTAATTCATTTGTACGATCCATTCTTACTCATTCGTACGATCCATTCTAATTCATTCGCACGAATGAATCCATTCTAATTCATTCGTATGATCCATTCTAATTCATTCGCATGAATTATCCATTCTAAGTCATTCGTACGATCCATTCTATCTCATTCGTACAATCCATTCTATTTCATTCGTACGATCCAATCTAATTCATTCGCACGATCCATTCTAATCCATTCGCATGATCCATTCTAATTCATTCGTACGATCGATTCTAATTCATTCATACGATCCATTCTATTTCATTCGTACGATCCATTCTTACTCATTCGTACGATCCATTCTAATTCATTTGCACGAAGGTATCCATTCTAATTCATTCGTACTATCCATTCTAATTCCTTCGTACGATCCATTCTAATTCCTATGTACGATCTATTCTAATTCATTCGTACGATCCATTCTAATTCATTCGTACGATCCATTCTAATTCCTTCGTATGATCCATTCTAATTCATTCGTACGGTATGATTCATTCTAATTCATTCATACGATTCATTCTAATTCAATCCATTCTAATTCATTCGTGCGATCCATTCTAATTCATTCGTACGATCCATTCTAATTCATTCGTACGATTCATTCTAATTCAATCCATTCTAATTCATTCGTACGATCCATTCTTACTCATTCGTACGATCCATTCTAATTCATTCGCACGAATGAATCCATTCTAATTCATTCGTATGATCCATTCTAATTCATTCGCATGAATTATCCATTCTAAGTCATTCGTACGATCCATTCTATCTCATTCGTACAATCCATTCTATTTCATTCGTACGATCCAATCTAATTCATTCGCACGATCCATTCTAATCCATTCGCATGATCCATTCTAATTCATTCGTACGATCGATTCTAATTCATTCATACGATCCATTCTAATTCATTCGCACGAATGTATCCATTCTAAATGAATTAGAATGGATCGTACGAATGAGTAAGAATGGATCGTGCGAATGAATTAGAATGGATCATATGAATGAATTAGAATGGATCGTATGAATGAATTAGAATGGATCGTGTGAATAAATTAGAATGGATCGTATGAATGAATTAGAATCGATCGTACGAATGAATTAGAATGGATCATGCGAATGAGTTAGAATGGATCGTGCGAATGAATTAGAATGGATCGTACGAATAAAATAGAATGGATTGTACGAATGAGATAGAATGGACCGTACGAATGAATTAGAATGGATACATTCATGCGAATGAATTAGAATGGATCATACGAATGAATTAGAATGGATTCATTCGTGCGAATGAATTAGAATGGATCGTACGAATGAGTAAGAATGGATCGTACGAATGAATTAGAATGGATTGAATTAGAATGAATCGTACGAATGAATTAGAATGGATCGTACGAAGGAATTAGAATGAATCGTACGAAGGAATTAGAATGGATAGTACGAATGAATTAGAATGGATACCTTTGTGCAAATGAATTAGAATGGATCGTACGATTGAGTAAGAAGGGATCGTACGAATGAAATAGAATGGATCATATGAATGAATTAGAATGGATCGTGCGAATGAATTAGAATGGATCATGCGAATGAATTAGAATGGATCGTGCGAATGAATTAGAATGGATCGTACGAATGAATTTGAATGGATCGTACGAATAAATTAGAATGGATTGAATTAGAATGGATCGTACGATATAAATGGATCGTACGAAGGAATTAGAATGGATCGTACGAAGGAATTAGAATGGATACCTTCGTGCAAATGAATTAGAATGGATCGTACGAATGAGTAAGAATGGATCGTACGAATGAATTAGAATGGATCGTACGAATGAATTAGAATGGATACAATCGTGCGAATCCATTCTATTTCATTCGTACGATCCATTCTAATTCATTCGCACGATCCATTCTAATTCATTCATACGATCCATTCTTATCGTACGATCCATTCTAATTCAATCCATTCTAATTCATTCGTACGATCCATTCTAATTCATTCGTACGATCCATTCTAATTCCTTCGTACGATCCATTCTAATTCCTTCATACGATCCATTCTTATCGTATGATCCATTCTAATTCAATCCATTCTAATTCATTCGTACGATCCATTCTAATTCATTCGTACGATTCATTCTAATTCAATCCATTCTAATTCATTCGTACGATCCATTCTAATTCATTCGTACAATCTATTCTAATTCATTCGTATGATCCATTCTAATTCATTCGTACGATCCATTCTAATTCATTCGTACGATCCATTCTTACTCATTCGTACGATCCATTCTAATTCATTCGTACGATCCATTCTAATTCATTCGCATAATCTATTCTAATTCATTCGTACGATCCATTCTAATTCATTCGCACGATCCATTCTAATTCATTCATACGATCCATTCTATTTCATTCGTACGATCCATTCTAATTCTTTTGCACGAATGTATCGAACGAATGAATTAGAATGGATCGTACGAATGAATTAGAATGGATCGAACGAATGAATTAGAATGGATTCGCACGAATGTATCGATTCTAATTCATTCGTACGATCCATTCTAATTCATTCGTACAATCCATTCTAATTCATTCGCACGATCCATTCGCATTCACTCAAACGATCCATTCTAATTCATTCATATGATCCATTCTAATTCATTCGTACGATCCATTCTAATTCATTCGTACGATCCATTCTAATTCATTCGCACAATCTATTCTAATTGATTCGTACGATCCATTAGAATGGATCATACGAATGAGTAAGAATGGATCGTGCGAATGAATTAGAATGGATCATATGAATGAATTAGAATGGATCGTATGAATGAATTAGAATGGATCGTGCGAATAAATTAGAATGGATCGTACGAATGAATTAGAATGGATCGTACGAATGAATTAGAATGGATTCATTCGTGCGAATGAATTAGAATGGATCGTACGAATGAGTAAGAATGGATCGTACGAATAAATTAGAATGGATTGAATTAGAATGAATCGTACGAATGAATTAGAATGGATCGTACGAATGAATTAGAATGGATCGTACGAATGAATTAGAATGGATTGAATTAGAATGAATCGTACGAATGAATTAGAATAAATCATACCGTACGAATGAATTAGAATGGATCATACGAAGGAATTAGAATGGATCGTGCGAATAAAATAGAATGGATCGTATGAATGAATTAGAATAGATTGTGCGAATGGATTAGAATGGATCATACGATTGAGTAAGAATGGATTGTACGAATGAAATAGAATAGATCGTACGAATGAATTAGAATGGCTCATGCGAATAAATTAGAATGGATCGTATGAATGAATTAGAATCGATCGTACGAATGAATTAGAATGGATCATGCGAATGAATTAGAATGGATTGAATTAGAATGAATCGTACGAATGAGTAAGAATGGATCCATTCTATTTCATTCGTACGATCCATTCTAATTCATTCATACGATCCTTTCTAATTCCTTCGTACGAATGAATTAGACTGGATTGCATGAATTAATTAGAATAGATCGTACGAATGAATTAGAATGGATCGTACGAAATGTATCCATTCTAATTCATTCGTACGATCCATTCTAATTCATTCGTATGATCCATTCTTACTCATTCGTACGATCCAATCTAATTCATTCATACGATCCATTCTACGATCCATTCTAATTCATTCGTACTTTCCATTCTAATTCATTCGTACGATCCATTCAAATTCATTAATACGATCCATTCTAATTCATTCGCACGATCCATTCTAATTCATTCATACAATCCATTCTAATTCATTCGTACGATCCATTCTAATTCATTCGTACGATCCATTCTAATTCATTCGCACGAATGAATCCATTCTAATTCATTCGTATGATCCATTCTAATTCATTCGCATGAATGAATCCATTCTAATTCATTCACACGATCCATTCTAATTCATTCGCACGATCCATTCTAATTCATTCATACAATCCATTCTACTTCTTTTGCACGAATGTATCCATTCTAATTCATTCGTACGATCCATTCTATTTCATTCGTACGATCCATTCTAATTCATTCGCACAATCCATTCTAATTCATTCACACTCATACGATCCATTCTAATTCATTCGCACGAATGTATCCGTTCTAATTCATTCATACGATCCATTCTAATTCATTCGCACAATCTATTCTAATTCATTCGAACGATCCATTCTAAGTCATTCGTACGATCCATTCTAATTCATTCGCACGATCCATTCGCATTCACTCAAATGATCCATTCTAATTCATTCATATGATCCATTCTAATTCATTCGCACGAATGTATCCATTCTAATTCATTCGTACGATCCATTCTAATTCATTCGTACGATCCATTCTTACTCATTTGTACGATCCATTCTAATTCATTCGCACGATCCATTCTAATTCATTCATACAATCCATTCTACTTCTTTTGCACGAATGTATCCATTCTAATTCATTCGTACGATCCATTCTAATTCATTCGTACGATCCATTCTAATTCATTCGCACAATCCATTCTAATTCATTCACACTCATACGATCCATTCTAATTCATTCGCACGAATGTATCCGTTCTAATTCATTCGTACGATCCATTCTAATTCATTCGCACAATCTATTCGTGTGAGTGTATCATTCTAATTCCTTCGTACGATCCATATTCTAATTCATTCGCACGATCCATTCTAATTCATTCGTACGATTCATTCTAATTCAATCCATTCTAATTCATTCGTACGATCTATTCTAATTCATTCATACGATCCATTCTAATTCATACAATCTATTCTAATTAGAATGGATCGTACTAATGAATTAGAATGGATCGTACGAATGAATTAGAATGGATCATACGAATGAATTAGAATGGATTGAATTAGAATGAATCGTACGAATGAATTAGAATGGATCGTGCGAATGAATTAGAATATGGATCGTACGAAGGAATTAGAATGGATCGTACGAATGAATTCGAATGTATCCTTTCTAATTCATTCGTACGATCCATTCTAATTCCTTCGTGCAAATGAAATAGAATGGATCGTACGAATGAATTAGAGTAGATTGTGCGAATGGATTAGAATGGATCATACGATTGAGTAAGAATGGATTGTACGAATGAAATAGAATAGATCGTACGAATGAATTAGAATGGATCATACGAATGAATTAGAATGGATCGTTCGAATGAATTAGAATAAATTATGCGAATGAATTAGAATGGATCGTACGAATGAATTAGAATGGATCGTACGAATGAATTAGAATGGATTGCATTTGAATGAATCGTACGAATGAATTAGAATGAATCATACCGTACGAATGAATTAGAATGAATCATACCGTACGAATGAATTAGAATGGATCATACGAATGAATTAGAATGGATCGTGCGAATAAATTAGAATGGATCGTACGAATGAAATAGAATGGATCGTTTGAGTGAATTAGAATAGATTGTGCGAATGAATTAGACTGGATCGTACGAATGAATTAGAATGGATCGTATGAATGAATTAGAAATGATCGTGCGAATGAATTAGAATGGATCGTACGAAAGAATTAGAATAGATTGTGCGAATGAATTAGAATGGATCGTGTGAAGGAATTAGAATGGATCGTACGAAGGAATTAGAATGGATCGTACGAAGGAATTAGAATGGATCGTACGAATGAATTAGAATGGATACCTTCGTGCAAATGAATTAGAATGGATCGTACGAATGAGCAAGAATGGATCGTACGAATGAAATAGAATGGATCGTATGAAAGAATTAGAATGGATCGTGCGAATGAATTAGAATGGATCGTACGAATGAATTAGAATGGATAGTACGAATGAATTAGAATGGATACCTTCGTGCAAATGAATTAGAATGGATCGTACGAATGAGTAAGAATGGATCGTACGAATAAAATAGAATGGATCGTATGAATGAATTAGAATGGATCGTGCGAATGAATTAGAATGGATCGTACGAATGAATTAGAATAGATTGTGCGAATGAATTAGAATGGATCGTACGAATGAATTAGATTGGATCGTACGAATGAATTAGAATGGATCGTGCGAATGAATTAGAATGGTTCGTACGAATGAATTAGAATGGATCGTACGAAGGAATTAGAATGGATCGTACGAATGAATTAGAAAGGATACATTCGAATTCATTCGTACGATCCATTCTAATTCCTTCGTACGATCCATATTCTAATTCATTCGCACGATCCATTCTAATTCATTCATACGATCCATTCTAATTTATTCGCACGATCCATTCTAATTCTTTCATACGATCCATTCTAATTCATTCGCACAATCTATTCTAATTCATTCGAACGATCCATTCTAATTCATTCGTACGATCCATTCTAATTCATTCGTACGATCTATTCTATTTCATTCGTACAATCCATTCTTACTCAATCGAATGATCCATTCTAATCCATTCGCATAATCTACTCTAATTCATTCGTACGATCCATTCTATTTCATTTGCACGAAGGTATCCATTCTAATTCATTCGTACTATCCATTCTAATTCCTTCGTACGATCCATTCTAATTCATTCGTACGATCCATTCTAATTCATTCGCACGATCCATTCTAATTCATTCGTACGATCCATTCTATTTCATTCATACGATCCATTCTAATTCATTCATACGATCCATTCTAATTCATTCGCACGATCCATTCTAATTCATTCGCATGATCCATTCTAATTCATTCGTACGATCGATTCTAATTCATTCATACGATCCATTCTAATTCATTCGCACGAATGTATCCATTCTAATTCATTCGTACGATCCATTCTAATTCATTCATACGATCCATCCTAATTCATTAGCACGAATGTATCCATTCTAATTCATTCGTACAATCCATTCTATTTCATTCGTACGATCCATTCTTACTCATTCGTACGATCCATTCGTATCCATTCTAATTCATTCGTACGATCTATTCTAATTCATTCGTACGATCCATTCTAATTCATTAATACGATCCAATCTAATTCATTCATACGATCCATTCTAATTCATTCGCACGATCCATTCTAATTCATTCGCACGATCCATTCTAATTACGATCCATTCTAATTCATTCGTACGATTCATTCTAATTCATTCATACGATCCATTCTAATTCATTCATACGATCCATTCTAATTCATTCATATGATCCATTCTAATTCATTCGTGCGAAGTCGAATGGATACCTTCGTGCAAATGAATTAGAATGGATCGTATGAATGAATTAGAATGGATCGTACGAATGAATTAGAATGGATCGTACGAAGGAATTAGAATGGATCGTACGAAGGAATTAGAATGGATAGTACGAATGAAGTAGAATGGATACCTTCGTGCGAATGAATTAGATTGGATCGTATGCATGAATTAGAATGGATCGTGCGAATGAATTAGAATGGATCGTACGAATGAATTAGAATGGATCGAACGAATGAATTAGAATGGATCGTACGAATAAGTAAGAATTGATCGTACGAATGAATTAGAATGGATCGTACGAATGAATTAGAATGGATACATTCGTGCGAATGAATTAGAATGGATCGTACGAATGAGTTAGAATGGATCGTTTGAGTGAATGCGAATGGATCGTGCGAATGAATTAGAATGGATTGTACGAATGAATTAGAATGGATCGTACGAATGAATTAGAATGGATACATTCGAGCGAATCCATTCTATTTCATTCGTACGATCCATTCTAATTCATTCGCACGATCCATTCTAATTCATTCATACGATCCATTCTAATTCATTCGTACGATCCATTCTAATTCATTCGTACGATCCATTTTAATTCATTCGCACAATCTATTCTAATTCATTCGTACGATCCATTCTAATTCATTCGCACGATCTATTCTAATTCATTCATACGATCCATTCTATTTCATTCGTACGATCCATTCTTACTCATTCGTACGATCCATTCTAATTCATTTGCACGAAGGTATCCATTCTAATTCATTCGTACTATCCATTCTAATTCCTTCGTACGATCCATTCTAATTCCTTTGTGCGATCCATTCTAATTCATTCATACGATCCATTCTAATTCATTCGTACGATCCATTCTAATTCCTTCGTATGATCCATTCTAATTCATTCGTACGGTATGATTCATTCTAATTCATTCGTACGATTCTTTCTAATTCAATCCATTCTAATTCATTCATACGATCCATTCTATTTCATTCGTACAATCCATTCTAATTCATTCGCACGATCCATTCGCATTCACTCAAACGATCCATTCTAATTCATTCATACGATCCATTCTATTTCATTTGCACGAAGGTATCCATTCTAATTCATTCGTACTATCCATTCTAATTCATTTGTACGAATGTATCCTTTCTAATTCATTCGTACGATCCATTCTAATTCATTCGCACGATCTATTCTAATTCATTCATACGATCCATTCTAATTCATTAATACGATCCAATCTAATTCATTCATACGATCCATTCTAATTCATTCGTACGATCCATTCTAATTCATTCATACGATCCTATTCTTACTCTAATTAGAATAGATTGTGCGAATGAATTAGAATGGATCGTACGAATGAATTAGAATGGATCGTAGTAATGAATTAGAATGGATCCTACGAATGAATTAGAATAGATTGTGCGAATGAATTAGAATGATACATTCGTACGAAGGAATTAGAATGGATCGTACGAAGGAATTAGAACGGATAGTACGAATGAATTAGAATGGATACGAATGAATTAGAATGGATTGAATTAGAATGAATCGTACGAATGAATTAGAATGGATCGTACGAATGAATTAGAATGGATCGTACGAATGAATTAGAATGGATCGTACGATAAGAATGGATCGTGTATCCATTCTAATTCATTCGTACGATCCATTCTAATTCCTTCGTATGATCCATTCGTACGATCCATTCTAATTCATTCGCACGATCCATTCTAATTCATTCGTACGATCCATTCTATTTCATTCGAATGACCCATTCTAATTCATAAGTACGATCCATTCTAATTCATTCGCACGATCCATTCTAATTCATTCATATGAATCCATTCTATTTCATTCGTACGATCTATTCTATTTCATTCGTACAATCTATTCTAATTCATTCATACGATCCATTCTAATTCATTCGTACGATCCATTCTAATTCATACGATCTATTCTAATTCATTCGTACGATCCATTCTAATTCATTCGCACAATCTATTCTAATTCATTCTAATTCATTCGCACGATCCATTCTAATTCATTCATACGATCCATTCTAATTCATTCGCACGAATGTATCCATTCTATTTCATTCGCACGATCCATTCTAATTCATTCGTACAATCCATTCTTACTCATTCGTATTATCCATTTTAATTCATTCACACGAATGCATCAACTCTAATTCATTCGTACGATTCATTCAAATTCAATCCATTCTAATTCATTCGTACGATCCATTCTAATTCATTCATATGATCCACTCTAATTCATTTGTACGATCCATTCTAATTCATTCGTACAATCCATTCTAATTCATTCGCACGATCCATTCGCATTCACTCAAACGATCCATTCTAATTCATTCATATGATCCATTCATTCGTACGATCCATTCTTACTCATTCGTACGATCCATAATAATTCATTTGCACGAAGGTATCCATTCTAATTCATTCGTACTATTCGTGCGATCCATTCATTCGTACGAAAGAATTATAATGGATTGTATGAATGAATTAGAATGGATCGTGCGAATGAATTAGAATGCGAATGAATTAGAATGGATCGTACGAATGAATTAGAATAGATTGTGCGAATGAATTAGAATGGATCTGGATCGTGTATCCATTCTAATTCATTCGTACGACCCATTCTAATTCATTCGTACGATCCATTCTAATTCATTCGCATTCTAATTCATTCGCACGATCCATTCTAATTCATTCATACAATCCAATGAATTAGAATGGATCGTACGAATGAATTAGAATGGATCGTACGAATGAATTAGAATAGATTGTGCGTACGAATGAATTAGAATGGATCGTACGAATGAATTAGAATGGATCGTGCTAATGAATTAGAATGGATCGTGCGAATGAATTAGAATGGATCGTGCAAATGAATTAGAATGGATCGTACGAATGAATTAGAATGGATACATTCGTGCGAATGAATTAGAATGGATCGTGCGAATGAATTAGAATGGATCGTACGAATGAATTAGAATAGATTGTGCTAATGAATTAGAATGGATCGTATGAATGAATTAGAATGGATACATTCGTGCGAATCCATTTTATTTCATTCGTACGATCCATTCTAATTCATTCGCACGATCCATTCTAATTCATTCATACGATCCATTCTAATTCCTTCGTACGATCCATTCTAATTCATTCGTACGATCCATTCTAATTCCTTCGTATGATCCATTCTAATTCATTCGTACGGTATGATTCAATCTAATTCATTCGTACGATTCATTCTAATTCAATCCATTCTAATTCATTCGTACGATCCATTCTAATTTCTTCGTATGATCTATTCTAATTCCTTCGTATGATCCATTCTATTTCATTCGTACGATCCATTCTAATTCATTCGTACGATCCATTCTAATTCATTCGTATGATCCATTCTAATTCATTTGTACGATTCATTCTAATTCAATCCATTCTAATTCATTCCATTCTAATTCATTCGCACGATCCATTCGCATTCACTCAAACGATCCATTCTAATTCAGTCATACAATCCATTCTAATTCTTTTGCACGAATGTATCCATTCTAATTCATTCGTACGATCCATTCTAATTCATTCGTATGATCTATTCTAATTCATTCGCATGATCCATTCTAATTCCTTCGTACGATCCATTTTAATTCATTCGCACGATCCATTATAATTCATTCATACGATCCATTCTAATTCATTCGTACGATCCATTCTAATTTCTTCGTATAATCTATTCTAATTCCTTCGTACGATCCATTCTAATTCATTCGCACGATCCATTCTAATTCATTCATACGATCCATTCTAATTCATTCGTACGATCCATTCTAATTCATTCGTATGATCTATTCTAATTCATTCGCATGATCCATTCTAATTCCTTCGTACGATCCATTTTAATTCATTCGCACGATCCATTATAATTCATTCATACGATCCATTCTAATTCATTCGTACGATCCATTCTAATTTCTTCGTATAATCTATTCTAATTCCTTCGTACGATCCATTCTAATTCATTCGCACGATCCATTCTAATTCATTCATACGATCCATTCTAATTCATTCGTACGATCCATTCTAATTCCTTCGTATGATCCATTCTAACTCATTCGCACGATCCATTCTAATTTATTCGCACAATCTATTCTAATTCATTCGTACGATCCATTATAATTAGAATGGATCGTATGAATGAATTAGAATGGATCGTACGAATGAATTAGAATGGATCGTACGAATGAAATAGAATGGATACATTCGTGCGAATGAATTAGAATGGATCATAAGAATGAATTAGAATGGATCGTTAGAGTGAATGCGAATGGATCATGCGAATGAATTAGAATGGATTGTACGAATGAATTAGAATGGATCGTACGAATGAATTAGAATGGATACATTCGTGCGAATGAATTAGAATGGATCGTATGAATGAATTAGATTGGATCGTATGAATGAATTAGAATGGATTGTATGAATTAGAATGGATACCTTCGTGCAAATGAAATAGAATGGATCGTACGAATGAATTAGAGTAGATTGTGCAAATGGATTAGAATGGATCATACGATTGAGTAAGAATGGATTGTATGAATGAAATAGAATAGATCGTACGAATGAATTAGAATGGATCGTACGAATGAATTAGAATGGATCGTTCGAATGAATTAGAATAGATTGTGCGAATGAATTAGAATGGATCGTACGAATGAATTAGAATGGATCGTACGAATGAATTAGAATGGATCGTACGAATGAATTAGAATGGATCGTGCGAATGAATTAGAATGGATCGTACGAATGAATTAGAATGGATACATTCGTGCGAATGAATTAGAATGGATCGTATGAATGAATTAGAATCGATCATACGAATGAATTAGAATGGATCATACGAATGAATTAGAATGGATCGTGCGAATGAATTAGAATGGATCGTACGAATGAAATAGAATGGATTGTACGAATGAGATAGAATGGATCGTACGAATGAATTAGAATGGATCGTATGAATGAATTAGAATGGATCGTGCGAATGAATTAGAATGGATCGTACGAATGAATTAGAATGGATCGTACGCAAGAATTAGAATGGATCGTACGAAGGAATTAGAATGGATCATACGAATGAATTAGAATGGATCGTACGAAGGAATTAGAATGGATCGTACGAAGGAATTAGAATAGATAGTACGAATGAATTAGAATGGATACCTTCGTGCAAATGAATTAGGATGGATCGTACGAATGAGTAAGAATGGATCGTACGAATGGAATAGAATGGATCGTTTGAATGAATTAGAATGGATCGTGCGAATGAATTAGAATGGATCGTACGAATGAATTAGAATGGATACATTCGTGCGAATGAATTAGAATGGATCGTATGAATGAATTAGAATCGATCGTACGAATGAATTAGAATGGATCCTGCGAATGAATTAGAATGGATCGTGCGAATTAAGTAGAATAGATTGTGCGAATGGATTAGAATGGATCATACGATTGAGTAAGAAAGGATTGTACGACTGAATTAGAATGAATTAGAATGGATTCATTCGTGCGAATGAATTAGAATGGATCATACGGTTGAGTAAGAATGGATTGTACGAATGAAATAGAATAGATCGTACGAATGAATTAGAATGGATCATGCTAATGAATTAGAATTGATCGTACGAATGAATTAGAATAGATTGTGCGAATGAATTAAAATGGATCGTATAAATGAATTAGAATGGATCGTATGAATGAATTAGAATGGATCGTGCGAATGAATTAAAATGGATCGTATGAATGAAATAGAATGGATCGTATGAATTAGAATGGATCGTACGAATGAAATAGAATGGATCGTATGAATGAATTAGAATGGATCGTGCGAACGAATTAGAATGGATCGTACGAAGGAATTAGAATGGATCGTACGAAGGAATTAGAATGGATAGTACGAATGAATTAGAATGGATACCTTCGTGCAAATGAATTAGAATGGATCGTACGAATGAGTAAGAATAGATCGTACGAATGAAATAGAATGGATCGTATGCATGAATTAGAATGGATCATGCGAATGAATTAGAATGGATCGTACGAATGAATTAGAATGGATCGTACGAAGGAATTAGAATGGATCGTATGAAAGAATTAGAATGGATCGTGCGAATGAATTAGAATGGATCGTACGAATGAAATAGAATGGATTCGCACGAATGTATCCATTCTAATTCATTCATACGATCCATTCTAATTCATTCATACGATCCATTCTATTTCATTCGTACGATCCATTCTTACTCATTCGTACGATCCATTCTAAT
Organism: Chamaelirium japonicum; assembly: GCA_947650365.1. NCBI lineage: Eukaryota > Viridiplantae > Streptophyta > Magnoliopsida > Liliales > Melanthiaceae > Chamaelirium > Chamaelirium japonicum. The sequence goes on along the minus strand of OX393554.1, from coordinate 24,399,637 downwards.
TCATTTGCACGAAGGTATCCATTCTAATTCATTCGTACCATCCATTCTAATTCCTTCGTACGATCCATTCTAATTCATTCATACGATCCACTCTAATTCATTCGCACGAATGTATCCATTCTAATTCATTCGTACGATCCATTCTAATTCATTCATACGATCCATTCTAATTCTACGATCCATTCTTACTCATTTGTATTATCCATTTTAATTCATTCACACGAATGTATCAACTCTAATTCATTCGTACGATTCATTCTAATTCAATCCATTCTAATTCATTCGTACGATCCATTCTAATTTATTTGTACGATCCATTCTAATTCATTCATACGATCCATTCTAATTCATTCGTATGATGCATTCTAATTCATTCGTACAATCCATTCTAATTCATTCGCACGATCCATTCACATTCACTCAAACGATCCATTCTAATTCATTCATATGATCCATTCATTCGTACGATCCATTCTTACTCATTCGTACGATCCATTCTAATTCATTTGCACGAAGGTATCCATTCTAATTCATTCGTACTATTCGTGCGAATGAATTAGAATGGATCATACGGTTGAGTAAGAATGGATTGTACGAATGAAATAGAATAGATCGTACGAATGAATTAGAATGGATCATGCTAATGAATTAGAATTGATCGTACGAATGAATTAGAATAGATTGTGCGAATGAATTAAAATGGATACATTCGTGCGAATGGATTAGAATGGATCGTATGAATGAATTAGAATGGATCGTATGAATGAAATAGAATGGATAGTACGAATGAATTAGAATGGATCGTGCGAATGAATTAGAATGGATCGTGCGAATGAGTAAGAATGGATCGTACGTATGAAATAGAATGGATCGTATGAATGAATTAGATTGGATCGTATTAATGAATTAGAATGGATCGTACGAATGAATTAGAATAGATCGTACGAATGAATTAGAATGGATACGAATGGATCGTATGAATGAATTAGAATGGATCGTACGAATGTATTAGAATGGATCGTACGAATGAATTAGAATGGATTGAATTAGAATGAATCGTACGAATGAATTAGAATGAATCATACCGTACGAATGAATTAGAATGGATCATATGAATGAATTAGAATGGATCGTATGAATGAATTAGAATGGATCGTACGAATGAATTAGAATGTATCCATTCTAATTCATTCGTACGATCCATTCTAATTCATTCGTATGATTTATTCTAATTCATTCGCATGATCCATTCTAATTCCTTCGTACGATCCATTTTAATTCATTCGCATGATCCATTCTAATTCATTCATATGATCCATTCTAATTCATTCGTACGATCCATTCTAATTTCTTCGTAAGATCTATTCTAATTCCTTCGTACGATCCATTCTAATTCATTCACACGATCCATTCTAATTCATTCATACGATCCATTCTAATTCATTCGTACGATCCATTCTAATTCATTCGCACCATCTATTCTAATTCATTCGTACGATCCATTCTAATTCATTCGCACGATCCATTCTAATTCATTCGCACAATCTATTCTAATTCATTCGTACGATCCATTCTAATTCATTCGAACGATCCATTCTAATTCATTCGTATGATCCATTCTAATTCATTCGTACGATCCATTCTAATTCATTCGTACGATCCATTCTAATTTATTTGCACAATCTATTCTAATTCATTCGTACGATCCATTCTAATTCATTCGCACGATCTATTCTAATTCATTCATACGATCCATTCTATTTCATTCGTACGATCCATTCTTACTCATTCGTACGATCCATTCTAATTCATTTGCACGAAGGTATCCATTCTAATTCATTCGTACTATCCATTCTAATTCCTTATTCGTATGATCTATTCTAATTCATTCGCATGATCCATTCTAATTCCTTCGTACGATCCATTTTAATTCATTCGCATGATCCATTCTAATTCATTCATACGATCCATTCTAATTCATTCGTACGATCCATTCTAATTTCTTCGTAAGATCTATTCTAATTCCTTCGTACGATCCATTCTAATTCATTCGCACGATCCATTCTAATTCATTCATACGATCCATTCTAATTCATTCGTACGATCCATTCTAATTCATTCGTACGATCCATTCTAATTCATTCGCACCATCTATTCTAATTCATTCGTACGATCCATTCTAATTCATTCGCACGATCCATTCTAATTCATTCGCACAATCTATTCTAATTCATTCGTACGATCCATTCTAATTCATTCGAACGATCCATTCTAATTCATTCATACGATCCATTCTATTTCATTCGTATGATCCATTCTAATTCATTCGTACGATCCATTCTAATTCATTCGTACGATCCATTCTAATTTATTTGCACAATCTATTCTAATTCATTCGTACGATCCATTCTAATTCATTCGCACGATCCATTCTAATTCATTCATACGATCCATTCTATTTCATTCGTACGATCCATTCTTACTCATTCGTACGATCCATTCTAATTCATTTGCACGAAGGTATCCATTCTAATTCATTCGTACTATCCATTCTAATTCCTTCGTACGATCCATTCTAATTCCTTCGTACGAATGAATTAGAATGGATCGTACGAATGAATTAGAATGGATACATTCGTGCAAAAGAATTAGAATGGATTGTATGAATGAATTAGAATGGATCGTGCGAATGAATTAGAATGGATCGTGCGAATGAATTAGAATGGATCGTATGAATGAATTAGAATGGATCGAGCGAATGAAATAGAATGGATCGTACGAATGAATTAGAATGGATCGTACGAATGAGTAAGAATGGATCGTACGAATGAAATAGAATGGATCGTATGAATGAATTAGAATGGAAACGTGCGAATGAATTAGAATCGATCGTATGAATGAATTAGAATAGATTGTACGAATGAATTAGAATGGATCGTACGAATGAATTGGAATGGATACATTCGTGCGAATGAATTAGAATGGATCGTATGAATGAATTAGAATGGATCATGCGAATGAATTAGAATGGATCGTACGAATGAATTAGAATAGATTGTGCGAATGAATTAGAATGGATCGTACGAATGAATTAGAATGGATCTTACGAATGAATTAGATTGGATCGTACGAATGAATTAGAATGGATCGTGCGAATGAATTAGAATGGATCGTACGAATGAAATAGAATGGATTCGCACGAATGTATCCATTCTAATTCATTCGTACGATCCATTCTAATTCATTCGTACAATCCATTCTAATTCATTCGCACGATCCATTCGCATTCACTCAAACGATCCATTCTAATTCATTCATATGATCCATTCTAATTCATTCGCACGAATGTATCCATTCTAATTCATTCGTACGATCCATTCTAATTCATTCGTACGATCCATTCTTACTCATTCGTACGATCCATTCTAATTCATTCGTTCGATCCATTCTAATTCATTCGTACGATCCATTCTAATTCATTCGCACGAATGTATCCATTCTAATTCATTCGCACGATCCATTCTAGTTCATTCATACAATCCATTCTAATTCATTCGTATTATCCATTTTAATTCATTCACACGAATGTATCAACTCTAATTCATTCGTACGATTCATTCTAATTCAATCCATTCTAATTCATTCGTACGATCCATTCTAATTCATTCTAATGGATACATTCGTGCAAAAGAATTAGAATGGATTGTATGAATGAATTAGAATGGATCGTGCGAATGAATTAGAATGGATACATTCGTGCGAATGAATTAGAATGGATCGTATGAATGAATTAGATTAGATCGTATGAATGAATTAGAATGGATCGTACGAATGAATTAGAATGGATACCTTCTTGCAAATGAATTAGGATGGATCGTACGAATGAGTAGGAATGGATCGTACGAATGAAATAGAATGGATCGTATGAATGAATTAGAATGGATCGTACGAATGAATTAGAATGGATTGTACGAATGAATTAGAATGGATCGTACGAATGAAATAGAATGGATCGTACGAATGAAATAGAATGGATCGTACGAATGAATTAGAATAGATTGTGCGAATGGATTAGAATGGATCATACGATTGAGTAAGAATGGATTGTACGAATGAAATAGAATAGATCGTACGAATGAATTAGAATGGATCGTATGAATGAATTAGAATGGATCGTGCGAATGAATTAGAATGGATCGTATGAATGAATTAGAATGGATCGTACGAAGGAATTAGAATGGATCGTATGAATGAATTAGAATGGATCGTACGAATGAATTAGAATGGATACGAATGGATCGTATGAATGAATTAGAATGGATCGTACGAATGAAATAGAATGGATCGTACGAAGGAATTAGAATGGATCATATTAATGAATTAGAATGGATCGTATGAATGAATTAGAATGGATCGTGCGAATAAATTAGAATGGACCGTATAAATGAATTAGAATGGATCGTACGAATGAATTAGAATGGATCGTGCGAATGAATTAGAATGGATCGTACGAAGGAATTAGAATGGATAGTACGAATGAATTAGAATGGATACCTTCGTGCAAATGAATTAGAATGGATCGTACGAATGTATCCATTCTAATTAGGATGGATCGTATGAATGAATTAGAATGGATCGTACGAATGAATTAGCATGGATTGAATTAGAATGAATCGTACGATTGAATTAGATTGAATCATACCATACGAATGAATTAGAATGGATCATACGAAGGAATTAGAATAGATCGTACGAATGAATTAGAATGGATCGTACGAATGAATTAGAAAGGATACATTCGTGCGAATGAATTAGAATGGATCGTATGAGTGTGAATGAATTAGAATGGATCGTGCGAATGAATTAGAATCGATCGTATTAATGAATTAGAATGGATCGTGCGAATGAATTAGAATGGATCGTACGAATGAGTAAGAATGGATCATGCGAATGAATTAGAATGGATTGTACGAATGAATTAGAATGGATCGTACGAATGAATTAGAATGGATCGTACGAATGAAATAGAATGGATTCGCACGAATGTATCCATTCTAATTCATTCGTACGATCCATTCTAATTCATTCGTACAATCCATTCTAATGCATTCGCACGATCCATTCGCATTCACTCAAACGATCCATTATAATTCATTCATATGATCCATTCTAATTCATTCGCACGAATGTATCCATTCTAATTCATTCGTACGATCCATTCTAATTCATTCGTACGATCCATTCTTACTCATTCGTACGATCCATTCTAATTCATTCGTTCGATCCATTCTAATTCATTCGTACGATCCATTCTAATTCATTCGCACGATCCATTCTAAATCATTAGCACGATCCATTCTAATTCATTCGTACGATCAATTCTTATTCATTTATACGATCCAATCTAATTCATTCATACGATCCATTCTAATTCTTTCGCACGAATGTATCCATTCTAATTCATTCGCACAATCTATTCTAATTTATTCGTACGATCAATTCTAATTCATTAGCACGATCCATTCTAATTCATTCGTACGATCTATTCTATTTCATTCGTACAATCCATTCTTACTCAATCGTATGATCCATTCTAATCCATTCGCACAATCTATTCTAATTCATTCGTACGATCCATTCTATTTTATTCGTACGATCCATTCTATTTCATTCATACGATCCATTTTAATTCATTCGCACGATCCATTCTAATTCATTCATACGATCCATTCTAATTCATTCGTAAGATCCATTCTAATTTCTTCGTATGATCTATTCTAATTCCTTCGTACGATCCATTCTTACTCAATCGTATGATCCATTCTAATCCATTCGCACAATCTATTCTAATTCATTCATACGATCCATTCTAATTTATTCGCACGATCCATTCTAATTCCTTCGTATGATCCATTCTAATTCATTTGTACGATCCATTCTAATTCATTCGTACGATCCATTCTAATTCATGCGCACAATCTATTCTAATTCAATCGCACAAAATTATTTTAATTCATTCGTACGATCCATTCTAATTCATTCGCACGATCCATTCTAATTCATTCATACGATCCATTCTATTTCATTCGTACGATCCATTCTTACTCATTCGTACGATCCATTCTAATTCATTTGCACGAAGGTATCCATTCTAATTCATTCGTACTATCCATTCTAATTCCTTCGTACGATCCATTCTAATTCCTTCGTACGATCCATTCTAATTCATTCGTACGATCCATTCTAACTCATTCGCACGATCCGAATGAATTAGAATGGATCGTACGAATGAATTAGAATGGATCGTATGAATGAATTAGAGTGGATCATATGAATGAATTAGAATGGATCGTACGAATGAATTAGAATGGATACATTCGTGCGAATGAATTAGAATGGATCGTGCGAATGCATTAGAATGGATCGTACGAATGAAATAGAATGGATTGTTCGAATGAGATAGAATGGATCGTACGAATGAATTAGAATAGATTGTGCGAATGAATTAGAATGGATCGTACGAATGAATTAGAATGGATCGTACGAATGAATTAGAATGGATCGTATGAATGAATTAGAATGGATCGTGCGAATGAATTAGAATGGATCGTACGAATGAAATAGAATGTATACATTCGTGCGAATGAATTAGAATGGATCATATGAATGAATTAGAATGGATCGTTTGAGTGAATGCGAATGGATCGTGCGAATGAATTAGAATGGATTGTACGAATGAATTAGAATGGATACATTCGTGCGAATCCATTCTATTTCATTCGTACGATCCATTCTAATTCATTCGCACGATCCATTCTAATTCATTCATACGATCCATTCTAATTCATTCGTACGATCCATTCTAATTCATTCGCACCATCTATTCTAATTCATTCGTACGATCCATTCTAATTCATTCGCACGATCCATTCTAATTCATTCATACGATCCATTCTATTTCATTTGTACGATCCATTCTTACTCATTCGTACGATCCATTCTAATTCATTTGCACGAAGGTATCCATTCTAATTCATTCGTACTATCCATTCTAATTCCTTCGTACGATCCATTCTAATTCCTTCGTACGATCCATTCTAATTCATTCATACGATTGAGTAAGAATGGATTGTATAAATGAAATAGAATAGATCGTACGAATGAATTAGAATGGATCATGCTAATGAATTAGAATTGATCATACGAATGAATTAGAATAGATTGTGCAAATGAATTAGAATGGATCGTACGAATGAATTGGAATGGATACATTCGTGCGAATGAATTAGAATGGATTGTATGAATGAATTAGAGTGGATACATTCGTACAAATGGATTAGAATGGATCGTACGAATGAATTAGAATGGATACATTCGTGCGAATGAATTAGAATGGATCGTATGAATGAATTAAATTGGATCGTATGAATGAATTAGAATGGATTGTATGAATTAGAATGGATACCTTCGTGCAAATGAAATAGAATGGATCGTACGAATGAATTAGAGTAGATTGTGCGAATGGATTAGAATGGATCATACGATTGAGTAAGAATGGATTGTACGAATGAAATAGAATAGATCGTACGAATGAATTAGAATAGATCGTACGAATGAATTAGAATGGATCGTTCGAATGAATTAGAATAGATTGTGCGAATGAATTAGAATGGATCGTACGAATAAATTAGAATGGATCGTACGAATGAATTAGAATGGATCGTACGAATGAATTAGAATGGATCGTATGAATGAATTAGAATGGATCATGCGAATGAATTAGAATGGATCGTACAAATGAATTAGAATGGATCGTATGAATGAATTAGAATGGATCGTACGAATGAATTAGAATGGATACATTCGTGCGAATGAATTAGAATGGATCGTATGAATGAATTAGAATCGATCGTACGAATGAATTAGAATGGATCGTGCGAATGAATTAGAATGGATCGTGCGAATGAATGAGAATGGATCGTACGAATGAGATAGAATGGATCGTACGAATGAATTAGAATGGATCGTATGAATGAATTAGACTGGATCGTGCGAATGAATTAGAATGGATCGTACGAATGAATTAGAATGGATCGTACGAAGGAATTACAATGGATCGTACGAAGGAATTAGAATGGATCGTACGAAGGAATTAGAATGGATCGTACGAAGGAATTAGAATAGATAGTACGAATGAATTAGAATGGATACCTTCGTGCAAATGAATTAGGATGGATCGTACGAATGAGTAAGAATGGATCGTACGAATGAAATAGAATGGATCGTATGAATGAATTAGAATGGATCGTGCGAATGAATTAGAATGGATCGTACGAATGAATTAGAATGGATACATTCGTGCGAATGAATTAGAATGGATCGTATGAATGAATTAGAATCGATCGTACGAATGAATTAGAATGGATCCTGCGAATGAATTAGAATGGATCGTGCGAATGAAGTAGAATAGATTGTGCGAATGGATTAGAATGGATCATACGATTGAGTAAGAAAGGATTGTACGACTGAATTAGAATGAATTAGAATGGATTCATTCGTGCGAATGAATTAGAATGGATCATACGGTTGAGTAAGAATGGATTGTACGAATGAAATAGAATAGATCGTACGAATGAATTAGAATGGATCATGCTAATGAATTAGAATTGATCGTACGAATGAATTAGAATAGATTGTGCGAATGAATTAAAATGGATCGTATAAAAGAATTAGAATGGATCGTATGAATGAATTAGAATGGATCGTGTGAATGAATTAAAATGGATCGTATGAATGAAATAGAATGGATCGTATGAATTAGAATGGATCGTACGAATGAATTAGAATGTATCCATTCTAATTCCTTCGTACGATCCATTTTAATTCATTCGCACGATCCATTCTAATTCATTCATACGATCCATTCTAATTCATTCGTACGATCCATTCTAATTTCTTCGTATGATCTATTCTAATTCCTTCGTACGATCCATTCTAATTCATTCGCACGATCCATTCTAATTCATTCATACGATCCATTCTAATTCATTCGTACGATCCATTCTAATTCATTCGTACGATCCATTCTAATTCATTCACACCATCTATTCTAATTCATTCGTATAATCCATTCTAATTCATTCGCACGATCCATTCTAATTCATTCGCACAATCTATTCTAATTCATTCGTACGATCCATTCTAATTCATTCGCACGATCCATTCTAATTCATTCATACGGTCCATTCTATTTCATTCGTACGATCTATTCTAATTCATTCGTACGATCCATTCTAATTCATTCATACGATCCATTCTAATTCATTCGCACAATCTATTCTAATTCATTCGTACGATCCATTCTAATTCATTCGCACGATCCATTCTAATTCATTCATACGATCCATTCTATTTTATTCGTACGATCCATTCTTACTCATTCGTACGATCCATTCTAATTCATTTGCACAAAGGTATCTATTCTAATTCATTCGTACTATCCATTCTAATTCCTTTGTACGATCCATTCTAATTCCTTCGTACGAATGAATTAGAATGGATCGTACGAAAGAATTAGAATGGATACATTCGTGCAAAAGAGTTAGAATGGATTGTATGAATGAATTAGAATGGATCGTGCGAATGAATTAGAATGGATCGTGCGAATGAATTAGAATGGATCGTACGAATGAATTAGAATGGATCGTACGAATGAATTAGAATGGATCGTACGAATGAGTAAGAATGGATCGTACGAATGAAATAGAATGGATCGTATGAATGAATTAGAATGGATACGTGCGAATGAATTAGAATTGATCGTACGAATGAATTAGAATAGATTGTGCGAATGAATTAGAATGGATTGTACGAATGAATTGGAATGGATACATTCGTGCGAATGAATTAGAATGGATCATATGAATGAATTAGAATGGATCGTGCGAATGAATTAGAATAGAATGTGCGAATGAATTAGAATGGATCGTACGAATAAATTAGAATGGATCGTACGAATGAATTAGAATGGATCGTACGAATGAACTAGAATGGATCGTACGAAGGAATTAGAATGGATAGTACGAATGAATTAGAATGGATACCTTCGTGCAAATGAAATAGAATGGATCGTACGAATGAATTAGAGTAGATTGTGCGAATGGATTAGAATGGATCATACGATTGTGTAAGAATGGATTGTACGAATGAAATAGAATAGATCGTACGAATGAATTAGAATGGATCGTACGAATGAATTAGAATGGATCGTTCGAATGAATTAGAATAGATCGTGCGAATGAATTAGAATGGATCGTGCGAATGAATTAGAATGGATCGTATGAATGAATTAGAATGGATCGTGCGAATGAATTAGAATGGATCGTACGAATGAAATAGAATGGATTCGCACGAATGTATCCATTCTAATTCATTCGTACGATCCATTCTAATTCATTCGTACAATCCATTCTAATTCATTCGCACGATCCATTCGCATTCACTCAAACGATCCATTCTAATTCATTCATATGATCCATTCTAATTCATTCGCACGAATATATCCATTCTAATTCATTCGTACGATCCATTCTAATTCATTCGTACAATCCATTCTAATTCATTCGCACGATCCATTCGCATTCACTCAAACGATCCATTCTAATTCATTCATATGATCCATTCTAATTCATTCGCACGAATGTATCCATTCTAATTCATTCGTACGATCCATTCTAATTCATTCGCACGATCCATTCTAATTCATGCATACGATCCAATCTAATTCATTCATACGATCCATTCTAATTCATTCGCACGAATGTATCCATTCCAATTCATTCACACGATCCATTCTAATTCATTCATACAATCCATTCTAATTCATTCGTATTATCCATTTTAATTCATTCACACGAATGTATCAACTCTAATTCATTCGTACGATTCATTCTAATTCAATCCATTCTAATTCATTCGTACGATCCATTCTAATTCATTCTAATGGATACATTCGTGCAAAAGAATTAGAATGGATTGTATGAATGAATTAGAATGGATCGTGCGAATGAATTAGAATGGATACATTCGTGCGAATGAATAAGAATGGATCGTATGAATGAATTAGATTGGATCGTATGAATGAATTAGAATGGATCGTACGAATGAATTAGAATGGATACCTTCGTGCAAATGAATTAGGATGGATCGTATGAATGAGTAAGAATGGATCGTACGAATGAAATAGAATGGATCGTATGAATGAATTAGAATGGATCGTACGAATGAAATAGAATGGATCGTACGAATGAAATAGAATGGATCGTACGAATGAATTAGAATAGATTGTGCGAATGGATTAGAATGGATCATACGATTGAGTAAGAATGGATTGTACGAATGAAATAGAATAGATCGTACGAATGAATTAGAATGGATCGTATGAATGAATTAGAATGGATCGTGCGAATGAATTAGAATGGATCGTACGAATGAATTAGAATGGATCATACGAAGGAATTAGAATGGATCGTACGAATGAATTAGAATGGATTGTACGAATGAATTAGAATGGATACGAATGGATCGTATGAATGAATTAGAATGGATCGTACGAATGAAATAGAATGGATCGCACGAAGGAATTAGAATGGATCATATGAATGAATTAGTATGGATCGTATGAATGAATTAGAATGGATCGTGCGAATAAATTAGAATGGATCGTATAAATGAATTAGAATGGATCGTACGAATGAATTAGAATGGATCGTGCGAATGAATTAGAATGGATCGTACGAAGGAATTAGAATGGATAGTACGAATGAATTAGAATGGATACCTTCGTGCAAATGAATTAGAATGGATCGTACGAATGTATCCATTCTAATTAGGATGGATCGTATGAATGAATTAGAATGGATCATAAGAATGAATTAGCATGGATTGAATTAGAATGAATCGTACGAATGAATTAGAATGAATCATACCGTACGAATGAATTAGAATGGATCATACGAAGGAATTAGAATGGATCGTATGAATGAATTAGAATGGATCGTACGAATGAATTAGAATGGATCGTACGAATGAATTAGAAAGGATACATTCGTGCGAATGAATTAGAATGGATCGTATGAGTGTGAATGAATTAGAATGGATCATTCGAATGAATTAGAATGGATCGTATTAATGAGTTAGAATGGATCGTGCGATTGAATTAGAATGGATCGTACGAATGAGTAAGAATGGATCGTGCGAATGAATTAGAATGGATTGTACGAATGAATTAGAATGGATCGTACGAATGAATTAGAATGGATACATTCGTGCGAATCCATTCTATTTCATTCGTACGATCTATTCTAATTCATTCGCACGATCCATTCTAATTCATTCGTATGAATGAATTAGAATGGATCGTGCGAATGAATTAGAATGGATCGTACGAATGAATTAGAATGGATCGTATGAATGAATTAGAATGGATCGTGCGAATAAATTAGAATGGATCGTATGAATGAATTAGAATGGATCGTGCGAATGAATTAGAATGGATCGTACGAATGAATTAGAATGGATCGTAAGAATGAATTAGAATGGATCGTACGAATGAATTAGAATAGATTGTGCGAATGAATTAGAATGGATTGTACGAATGAATTAGAATGGATCGTACGAATGAATTAGAATGGATCGTACGAATGAATTAGAATGGATCGTGCGAATGAATTAGAATGGATCGTACAAATGAAATAGAATGGATTCGCACGAATGTATCCATTCTAATTCATTCGTACGATCCATTCTAATTCATTCGTACAATCCATTCTAATTCATTCGCACGATCCATTCGCATTCACTCAAACGATCCATTCTAATTCATTCATATGATCCATTCTAATTCATTCGCACGAATGTATCCATTCTAATTCATTCGTACGATCCATTCTAATTCATTCGTATGATCCATTCTTACTCATTCGTACGATCCATTCTAATTCATTCGTTCGATCCATTCTAATTCATTCGTACGATCCATTCTAATTCATTCGCACGATCCATTCTAATTCATTCGTACGATCTATTCTAATTCATTTATACGATCCAATCTAATTCATTCATACGATCCATTCTAATTCTTTCGCACGAATGTATCCATTCTAATTCATTCGCACAATCTATTCTAATTCATTCGTACGATCAAATCTAATTCATTAGCATGATCCATTCTAATTCATTCGTACGATCTATTCTATTTCATTCGTACAATCCATTCTTACTCAATCGTATGATCCATTCTAATCCATTCGCACAATCTATTCTAATTCATTCGTACGATCCATTCTATTTCATTCGTACGATCCATTCTAATTCATACGATCCATTCTATTTCATTCATACGATCCATTTTAATTCATTCGCACGATCCATTCTAATTCATTCATACGATCCATTCTAATTCATTCGTACGATCCGGTCTAATTTCATCGTATGATCTATTCTAATTCCTTCGTACGATCCATTCTTACTCAATCGTATGATCCATTCTAATCCATTCGCACAATCTATTCTAATTCATTCATACGATCCATTCTAATTTATTCGCACGATCCATTCTAATTTCTTCGTATGATCCATTCTAATTCATTCGTACGATCCATTCTAATTCATTCGTACGATCCATTCTAATTCATACGCATAATCTATTCTAATTCATTCGCACAATCTATTCTAATTCATTCGTACGATCCATTCTAATTCATTCGCACGATCCATTCTAATTCATTCATACGATCCATTCTATTTCATTCGTACGATCCATTCTTACTCATTCGTACGATCCATTCTAATTCATTTGCACGAAGGTATCCATTCTAATTCATTCGTACTATCCATTCTAATTCCTTCGTACGATCCATTCTAATTCCTTCGTACGATCCATTCTAATTCATTCGTACGATCCATTCTAATTCATTCGCACGATCCGAATGAATTAGAATGGATCGTACGAATGAATTAGAATGGATCGTATGAATGAATTAGAGTGGATCATATGAATGAATTAGAATGGATAGTACGAATGAATTAGAATGGATACATTCGTGCGAATGAATTAGAATGGATCGTGCGAATGCATTAGAATGGATCGTACGAATGAAATAGAATGGATTGTACGAATGAGATAGAATGGATCGTACGAATGAATTAGAATAGATTGTGCGAATGAATTAGAATGGATCGTACGAACGAATTAGAATGGATCGTACGAATGAATTAGAATGGATCGTACGAATGAATTAGAATGGATCGTGCGAATGAATTAGAATGGATCGTACGAATGAAATAGAATAGATACATTCGTGCGAATGAATTAGAATGGATCATATGAATGAATTAGAATGGATCGTTTGAGTGAATGCGAATGGATCGTGCGAATGAATTAGAATGGATTGTACGAATGAATTAGAATGGATCGTACGAATGAATTAGAATGGATACATTCGTGCGAATCCATTCTATTTCATTCGTACGATCCATTCTAATTCATTCGCACGATCCATTCTAATTCATTCATACGATCCATTCTAATTCATTCGTATGATCCATTCTAATTCATTCGTACGATCCATTCTAATTCATTCGCACAATCTATTCTAATTCATTCGTACGATACATTCTAATTCATTCGCACGATCCATTCTAATTCATTCGTACGATCCATTCTATTTCATTCGTACGATCCATTCTTACTCATTCGTACGATCAATTCTAATTCATTTGCACGAAGGTATCCATTCTAATTCATTCGTACTATCCATTCTAATTCCTTCGTACGATCCATTCTAATTCCTTCGTACGATCCATTCTAATTCATTCATACGATTGAGTAAGAATGGATTGTATGAATGAAATAGAATAGATCGTACGAATGAATTAGAATGGATCATGCTAATGAATTAGAATTGATCGTACGAATGAATTAGAATAGATTGTGCGAATGAATTACAATGGATCGTACGAATGAATTGGAATGGATACATTCGTGCGAATGAATTAGAATGGATCGTATGAATGAATTAGAGTGGATACATTCGTACAAATGGATTAGAATGGATCGTACGAATGAATTAGAATGGATACATTCGTGCGAATAAATTAGAATGGATCGTATGAATGATTTAGATTGGATCGTATGAATGAATTAGAATGGATTGTATGAATTAGAATGGATACCTTCGTGCAAATGAAATAGAATGGATCGTACGAATGAATTAGAGTAGATTGTGCGAATGGATTAGAATGGATCATACGATTGAGTAAGAATGGATTGTACGAATGAAATAGAATAGATCGTACGAATGAATTAGAATGGATCGTACGAATGAATTAGAATGGATCGTTCGAATGAATTAGAATAGATTGTGCGAATGAATTAGAATGGATCGTACGAATGAATTCGAATGGATCGTACGAATGAATTAGAATGGATCGTATGAATGAATTAGAATGGATCGTGCGAATGAATTAGAATGGATCGTATGAATGAATTAGAATGGATCGTACGAATGAATTAGAATGGATACATTCGTGCGAATGAATTAGAATGGATCGTATGAATGAATTAGAATCGATCGTACGAATGAATTAGAATGGATCATGCGAATGAATTAGAATGGATCGTGCGAATGAATTAGAATGGATCGTACGAATGAAATAGAATGGATTGTACGAATGAGATAGAATGGATCGTACGAATGAATTAGAATGGATCGTATGAATGAATTAGACTGGATCGTGCGAATGAATTAGAATGGATCCTACGAATGAATTAGAATGGTTCGTACGAAGGAATTAGAATGGATCGTATGAATGAATTAGAATGGATCGTACGAATGAATTAGAATGGATCGTACGAAGGAATTAGAATGGATCGTACGAAGGAATTAGAATGGATAGTACGAATGAATTAGAATGGATACCTTCGTGCAAATGAATTAGGATGGATCATACAAATGACTAAGAATGGATCGTACGAATGAAATAGAATGGATCGTATGAATGAATTAGAATGGATCGTGCGAATGAATTAGAATGGATCGTACGAATGAATTAGAATGGATACATTCGTGCGAATGAATTAGAATGGATCGTATGAATGAATTAGAATCGATCGTACGAATGAATTAGAATGGATCCTGCGAATGAATTAGAATGGATCGTGCGAATGAAGTAGAATAGATTGTGCGAATGGATTAGAATGGATCATACGATTGAGTAACAAAGGATTGTACGACTGAATTAGAATGAATTAGAATGGATTGTACGAATGAAATAGAATAGATCGTACGAATGAATTAGAATGGATCATGCTAATGAATTAGAATTGATCGTACGAATGAATTAGAATAGATTGTGCGAATGAATTAAAATGGATCGTATAAATGAATTAGAATGGATCGTATGAATGAATTAGAATGGATCGTGCGAATGAATTAAAATGGATCGTATGAATGAAATAGAATGGATCGTATGAATTATAATGGATCATACGAATGAAATAGAGTGGATCGTACGAATGAATTAGAATAGATTGTGCGATTGGATTAGAATGGATCATACGATTGAGTAAGAAAGGATTGTACGAATGAAATAGAATAGATCGTACGAATGAATTAGAATGGATCGTATGAATGAATTAGAATGGATCGTTCGAATGAATTAGAATAGATTGTGCGAATGAATTAGAATGGATCGTACGAATGAATTAGAATGGATCGTGCGAATAAATTAGAATGGATCGTATGAATGAATTAGAATGGATCGTGCGAATGAATTAGAATATGGATCGTACGAAGGAATTTTAATGGATCGTACGAATGAATTCGAATGTATCCTTTCTAATTCATTCGTACGATCTATTCTAATTCATTCGTACGATCCATTCTAATTCATTCGTACGATCCATTCTAATTCATTCGTACGATCCATTCTAATTCATTCGCACGATCCATTCTAATTCATTCGCACAATCCATTCTAATTCATTCATACAATCCATTCTAATTCTTTTGCAGAAATATATCCATTCTAATTCATTCGTACGATCCATTCTAATTCATTCGTACGATTCATTCTAATTCATTCGCACATTCCATTCTAATTCATTCACACTCATACGATCCATTCTAATTCATTCGCACGAATGTATCCTTTCTAATTTATTCGTACGATCCATTCTAATTCATTTGCACAATCTATTCTAATTCATTCGAACGATCCATTCTAAGTCATTCGTACGATCCATTCTAATTCATTCGTACGATCCATTCCAATTCATTCGCACGATCAATTCTATTTCATTCGTACGATCCATTCTAATTCATTCGCACGAATGTATCCATTCCAATTCATTCATACGATCCATTCTAATTCATTCGCACAATCTATTCTAATTCATTCGTACGATCAATTCTAATTCATTCGCACGTATCCATTCTAATTCATTCATATGATCCATTCTATTTCATTCGTATGATCCATTCTTACTCATTCGTACGATCCATTCTAATTCATTCGTACGATCCATTCTAATTCATTCGTACGATCCATTCTAATTCATTCGCACAATCTATACGTTCCATTCTAATTCATTCATAAGATCCATTCTAATTCATTCGCACGATCCATTCTAATTCATTAATACGATCCAATCTAATTCATTCATACGATCCATTCTAATCCATTCGTATTCATTCTCACAATCTATTCTAATTCATTCATACGATCTATCCTAATTCATTCGCACGAATGTATCCATTCTAATTCATTCGTACAATCCATTCTATTTCATTCGTACGATCCATTCTTACTCATTCGTACGATCCATTCTTACTCATTCGTACAAAGGAATTAGAATGGATCGTATGCAGGAATTAGAATGGTTTGTACGAAGGAATTAGAATGGATCATACGAATGAATTAGAATAGATACATTCGTGCGAATGAATTAGAATGGAACGTACGAATGAGTAAGAATAGATCGTACGAATGAAATAGAATGGATCGTACGGATGAATTAGAATGGATCGTGCGAATGAATTAGAATGGATCGTACGAATGAGTAAGAAAGGATCGTATGAATGAATTAGAATGGATCGTGCGAATAAATTAGACTGGATCGAACGAATGAATTAGAATGGATCATACGAATGAATTAGAATAGATCGTATGAATGAATTAGAATGGATCGTGCGAATGAATTAGAATGGATTATTTGAATGAAATAGAATGGATTGTACGAATGAGATAGAATGGATCGTACGAATGAATTAGAATGGATAATTCATGCGAATGAATTAGAATGGATCATACGAATGAATTAGAATGGATTCATTCGTGCGAATGAATTAGAATGGATCGTACGAATGAGTAAGAATGGATCGTACGAATGAATTAGAATGGATTGAATTAGAATGAATCGTACGAATGAATTAGAATGGATCGTACGAATGAATTAGAATGGATCGTACGAATGAATTAGAATGGATTGAATTAGAATGAATCGTACGAATGAATTAGAATGAATCATACCGTACGAATGAATTAGAATGGATCATATGAATGAATTAGAATGGATCGTATGAATGAATTAGAATAGATCGTGCGAATAAATTGGAATGGATCGTACGAATGAATTAGAATGGATCGTACGAATGAATTAGAATGGATCGTACGAATGAATTAGAATAGATACATTCGTGCGAATGAATTAGAATGGATCATACGAATGAATTAGAGTTGATACATTCGTGTGAATGAATTAAAATGGATAATACGAATGAGTAAGAATGGATCGTAGAATTAGAATGGATCGTATGAATGAATTAGAATGGATACATACGAATGAATTAGAATGGATCGTATGAATGAATTAGAATGGATCGTGCGAATGAATTAGAATGGATCGTATGAATGAATTAGAATGGATCGTACGAATGAATTAGAATGGATCGTAGTAATGAATTAGAATGGATCCTACGAATGAATTAGAATAGATTGTGCGAATGAATTAGAATGGATCTGGATCGTGTATCCATTCTAATTCATTCGTACGACCCATTCTAATTCATTTGCACGATCCATTCTAATTCATTCATACTATCCATTCTAATTCATTCGTACGATTCATTCTAATTCAATCCATTCTAATTCATTCGTACGATCCATTCTTACTCATTCGTACGATCGATTCTAATTCATTCATACGATCCATTCTAATTCATTCGTACGATCTATTCTATTTCATTCGTACAATCCATTCTTACTCAATCGTATGATCCATTCTAATCCATTCGCACAATCTAGTCTAATTCATTCGTACGATCCATTCTAATTCATTCGTACGATCCATTCTAATTCATTCGCACAATCTATTCTAATTCATTCGTACGATCCATTCTAATTCATTCGCACGATCCATTCTAATTCATTCATACGATCCATTCTAATTCATTCGTACGATCCATTCTAATTCATTCGTACGATCCATTCTAATTCATTCGTACGATCCATTCTAATTCATTCGCACAATCTATTCTAATTCATTCGTACGATCCATTCTAATTCATTCGCACGATCCATTCTAATTCTTTCTCACAATCTATTCTAATTCATTCGTACGATCCATTCTAATTCATTCGCACGATCCATTCTAATTCATTCATACGATCCATTCTATTTCATTCGTACGATCCATTCTAATTCATTCGTACGATCCATTCTAATTCATTCGTACGATTCATTCTAATTCAATCCATTCTAATTCATTCGTACGATCCATTCTAACTCATTCGTACGATCCATTCTAATTCATTCGCACGAATGAATCCATTCTAATTCATTCGTATGATCCATTCTAATTCATTCGCATGAATGTATCCATTCAAATTCATTCGTACGATCCATTCTAGTTCATTCATATGATCCATTCTAATTCATTCGTATGATCCATTCTAATTCATTCGCACGAATGTATCCATTCTAATTCATTCGTACGATCCATTCTAATTCATTCGCACAATCTATTCTAATTCATTCATACGATCCATTCTAATTTATTCGCACGATCCATTCTAATTCATTCATACGATCCATTCTAATTCGTAGAATGGATCGTACGAATGAATTAGAATGGATACATTCGTGCGAATGAATTAGAATAGATTGTACGAATAAATTAGAATGGATCGTACGAATGAATTAGAATATGGATCGTACGAAGGAATTAGAATGGATCGTACAAATGAATTAGAATGGATACATTCGTGCGAAAGAAATAGAATAGATCGTATGAATGAATTAGAATGGATCGTACGAAGGAATTAGAATAGATCATACGAAGAAATTAGAATGGATCGTACGAATGAATTAGAATGGATCGTATGAATGAATTAGAATGGATCGTGCGAATGAATTAGAATGGATCGTACGAATGAATTAGAATAGATTGTGCGAATGAATTAGAATGGATCGTACGAATGAAATAGAATTGATGGTACGGATAAATTAGAAAGGATCGTGCGAATGAATTAGAATGGATCGTACGAATGAGTAAGAATGGATCGTAGAATGAATTAGAATGGATCGTGCGAATGAATTAAAATGGATCGTATGAATGAAATAGAATAGATCGTATGAATTAGAATGGATCGTACGAATGAAATAGAATGGATCGTACGAATGAATTAGAATAGATTGTGCGAATGGATTAGAATGGATCATACGATTGAGTAAGAATGGATTGTACGAATGAAATAGAATAGATCGTACGAATGAATTAGAATGGATCGTATGAATGAATTAGAATGGATCGTGCGAATGAATTAGAATGGATCGTACGAATGAATTAGAATGGATCGTATAAATGAATTAGAATGGATCGTAGTAATGAATTAGAATGGATCGTACGAATGAAATAGACTGGATTGTACAAATGAGATCGAATGGATCGTACGAATGAATTAGAATGGATACATTCATGCGAATGAATTAGAATGGATCATACGAATGAATTAGAATGGATTCATTCATGCGAATGAATTAGAATGGATCGTACGAATGAATTAGAATGGATTCATTCATGCGAATGAATTAGAATGGATCGTACGAATGAGTAAGAATGGATCGTACGAATGAATTAGAATGGATTGAATTAGAATGAATCGTACGAATGAATTAGAATGGATCGTACGAATGAATTAGAATGGATCGTACGAATGAATTAGAATGGATCGTACGAATGAATTAGAGTGGATCGTGCGAATGAATTAGAATGGATCGTACGAATGAAATAGAATGGATTCGCACGAATGTATCCATTCTAATTCATTCGTACGATCCATTCTAATTCTTTCGTACGATCCATTCGTACGATCAATTCTATTTCATTCGTACGATCCATTCTAATTCATTCGCACGATCCATTCGCATTCACTCAAACGATCCATTCTAATTCATTCATATGATCCATTCTAATTCATTTGCACGAATGTATCCATTCTATTTCATTCATACGATCCATTCTAATTCATTCGTACGATCCATTCTAATTCATTCGCACAATCTATTCTAATTCATTAGTACGATCCATTCTAATTCATTCGTACGATCCATTCTAATTCATTCGTACGATCCATTCTAATTCATTCGTACGATCCATTCTAATTCATTCGCACGATCTATTCTAATTCATTCAAACGATCCATTCTAATTCATTCGTACGATCCATTCTAATTCATTCGTACGATCTATTCTATTTCATTCGTACAATCCATTCTTACTCAATCGTATGATCCATTCTAATCCATTTGCACAATCTACTCTAATTCGAATGGATCGTACGAATGAAATAGAATGAATTCGCATGAATGTATCCGAATGGATCGTACGAATGAATTAGAATGGGTCGTACGAATGAATTAGAATGGATACACGATCCAGATCCATTCTAATTCATTCGCACAATCTATTCTAATTCATTCGTAGGATCGTGCGAATGAATTAGAATGGATCGTGCGAATGAGTTAGAATGGATCGTACGAATGAATTAGAATGGATCGTACGAATGAATTAGAATGGATCGTACGAATGAATTAGAAAGGATACATTCGTACAAATGAATTAGAATGGATCGTACGAATGAATTAGAGTGGATACATTCGTACAAATGAATTAGAATGGATCGTACGAATGAATTAGAATGGATACATTCGTGCGAATGAAATAGAATGGATTCGTATGAATGAATTAGAATGGATCGTGCGAATGAATTAGAATGGATCGTACTTATGAATTAGAATGGGTCATACGAATGAAATAGAATGGATCGTACGAAGGAATTAGAATGGATAGTACGAATGAATTAGAATGGATACCTTCGTGCAAATGAATTAGAATGGATCGTACGAATGAGTAAGAATGGATCGTACGAATGAAATAGAATGGATCGTACGAATGAAATAGAATGGATTGTGCGAATGGATTAGAATGGATCATACGATTGAGTAAGAATGGATTGTACGAATGAAATAGAATAGATCGTACGAATGAATTAGAATGGATCGTATGAATGAATTAGAATGGATTGAATTAGAATGAATCGTACGAATGAATTAGAATGGATCGTACGAATGAATTAGAATGGATCGTACGAATGAATTAGAATGGATTGAATTAGAATGAATCGTACGAATGAATTAGAATGAATCATACCGTACGAATGAATTAGAATGGATCATACGAAGGAATTAGAATGGATCGTGCGAATAAATTAGAATGGATCGTATGAATGAATTAGAATAGATCGTACGAATGAATTAGAATGGATCGTACGAATGAGTAAGAATGGATCGTGCGAATGAATTAGAATGGATCATACGAATGAATTAGAATGGATCGAACGAATGAATTAGAATGGATACATTCGTGCAAAAGAATTAGAATGGATTGTATGAATGAATTAGAATGGATCGTGCGAATGAATTAGAATGGATCGTACGAATGAATTAGAATGGATACATTCGTGCGAAAGAATTAGAATAGATCGTATGAATGAATTAGAATGGATCGTATGAATGAAATAGAATGGAT
The DNA here is from genome assembly GCA_947650365.1 of Chamaelirium japonicum. Lineage (NCBI taxonomy): Eukaryota > Viridiplantae > Streptophyta > Magnoliopsida > Liliales > Melanthiaceae > Chamaelirium > Chamaelirium japonicum. The sequence continues at coordinate 24,376,490 of OX393554.1, read as the reverse complement.
CGTACGAATGAATTAGAATGGATCGTGCGAATGAATTAGAATGGATCGTACGAATGAATTAGAATGGATCGTACGAAGGAATTAGAATGGATCGTAAGAATGAATTAGAATAGATCGTACGAATGAATTAGAATGGATATGAATGGATCGTACAAATGAGTAAGAATGGATCGTACGAATGAATTAGAATGGATTGAATTAGAATGAATCGTACGAATGAATTAGAATGGATCGTACGAATGAATTAGAATGGATCGTACGAATGAATTAGAATGGATCGTACGATAAGAATAGATCGTACGAATGAAATAGAATAGATCGTATGAATGAATTAGAATGGATCGTACGATAAGAATGAATTAGAATGGATACGAATGGATCGTACGAATGAAATAGAATGGATTGTATGAATGAATTAGAATGGATACATTCGTGCGAATGAATTAGGATGGATCGTATGAATGAATTAGAATGGATCGTACGAATGAATTAGAATGGATACATTTGTGCGAATGAATTAGAATGGATCGTATGAATGAATTAGAATTGATCGTACGAATGAATTAGAATGGATCATGCGAATGAATTAGAATGGATCGTGCGAATGAATTAGAATGGATCGTATGAATGAATTAGAATGGATCGTACGAATGAATTAGAATGGATCGTGCGAATGAATTAGAATGGATCGTACGAATGAATTAGAATGGATCGTACGAAGGAATTATAATGGATAGTACGAATGAATTAGAATGGATACCTTCGTGCAAATGAAATAGAATGGATGTACGAATGAATTAGAATGGATCGTTTGAGTGAAGGCGAATGGATCGTGCGAATGAATTAGAATGGATTGTACGAATGAAATAGAATGGATCGTATGAATGAATTAGAATGGATTGAATTAGAATGAATCGTACGAATGAATTAGAATGAATCATACCGTACGAATGAATTAGAATGGATCATACGAAGGAATTAGAATGGATCGTACGAATGAATTAGAATGGATCATACGAATGAATTAGAATGGATCGTACGAAGGAATTAGAATGGATCGTACGAAGGAATTAGAATGGATAGTACGAATGAATTAGAATGGATACCTTCGTGCAAACGAATTAGAATGGATCGTACGAATGAGTAAGAATTGATCGTACGAATGAAATAGAATGGATCGTATGAATGAATTAAAATGGATCGTGCGAATGAATTAGAATGGATAGTACGAATGAATTAGAATAGATTGTGCGAATGAATTAGAATGGATCGTACGAATGAATTAGAATGGATCGTATGAATGAATTAGAATAGATCGTGCGAATGAATTAGAATGGATCGTACGAATGAAATAGAATGGATTCGCACGAATGTATCCATTCTAATTCATTCGTACGATCCATTCTAATTCATTCGTACAATCCATTCTAATTCATTCGCACGATCCATTCTAATTCATTCGCACGAATGAATTCATTCTAATTCATTCGTATGATCCATTCTAATTCATTAGCATGAATGTATCCATTCTAATTCATTATAATTCATTCGTACGATCCATTCTAATTCATTCGCACAATCCATTCTAATTCATTCGTACGATCCATTCTAATTCATTCGTACGATCCATTCTAATTTATTCGCACTATCCATTCTAATTCATTCATACGATCCATTCTAATTCATTCATATGATCCATTCTAATTCATTCGCACGATCCATTCTTACTCATTCGTACGATCCATTCTAATTCATTCGCACGATCCATTCTAATTCATTAATACGATCCATTCTAATTCATTCGCACGATCCATTCTAATTCATTCACACTCATACGATCCATTCTAATTCATTCGCACGAATGTATCCTTTCTAATTCATTCATACGATCCATTCTAATTCATTCGCACGATCCATTCTCCATTCTATTTCCTTCGTACAATCCATTCTAATTCCTTCGTATCCATTCGAAGTCACTCATACGATCCATTCTAATTCATTCATACGATCCATTCTAATTCATTCGCATGAATGCATCCATTCTAATTCATTCGTACGATCCATTCTAATTCTTTCGCACAATCTATTCTAATTCATTCATACGATCCATTCTAATTCATTCATATGATCCATTCTAATTCATTCGCACGAATGTATCCATTCTATTTCATTCGTACGATCCATTCTAATTCATTCGTACGATCCATTCTAATTCATTCGCACAATCTATTCTAATTCATTAGTACGATCCATTCTAATTCATTCGTACGATCCATTCTAATTCATTCGTACGATCCATTCTAATTCATTCGTACGATCCATTCTAATTCATTCGCACGATCTATTCTAATTCATTCAAACGATCCATTCTAATTCATTCGTACGATCCATTCTAATTCATTCGTACGATCTATTCTATTTCATTCGTACAATCCATTCTTACTCAATCGTATGATCCATTCTAATCCATTTGCACAATCTACTCTAATTCGAATGGATCGTACGAATGAAATAGAATGAATTCGCACGAATGTATCCGAATGGATCGTACGAATGAATTAGAATGGGTCGTACGAATGAATTAGAATGGATACACGATCCAGATCCATTCTAATTCATTCGCACAATCTATTCTAATTCATTCGTAGGATCGTGCGAATGAATTAGAATGGATCGTGCGAATGAGTTAGAATGGATCGTACGAATGAATTAGAATGGATCGTACGAATGAATTAGAATGGATCGTACGAATGAATTAGAAAGGATACATTCGTACAAATGAATTAGAATGGATCGTACGAATGAATTAGAGTGGATACATTCGTACAAATGAATTAGAATGGATCGTACGAATGAATTAGAATGGATACATTCGTGCGAATGAAATAGAATGGATTCGTATGAATGAATTAGAATGGATCGTGCGAATGAATTAGAATGGATCGTACTTATGAATTAGAATGGGTCATACGAATGAAATAGAATGGATCATACGAAGGAATTAGAATGGATAGTACGAATGAATTAGAATGGATACCTTCGTGCAAATGAATTAGAATGGATCGTACGAATGAGTAAGAATGGATCGTACGAATGAAATAGAATGGATCGTACGAATGAAATAGAAGGGATTGTGCGAATGGATTAGAATGGATCATACGATTGAGTAAGAATGGATTGTACGAATGAAATAGAATAGATCGTACGAATGAATTAGAATGGATCGTATGAATGAATTAGAATAGATTGAATTAGAATGAATCGTACGAATGAATTAGAATGGATCGTACGAATGAATTAGAATGGATCGTACGAATGAATTAGAATGGATTGAATTAGAATGAATCGTACGAATGAATTAGAATGAATCATACCGTACGAATGAATTAGAATGGATCATACGAAGGAATTAGAATGGATCGTGCGAATAAATTAGAATGGATCGTATGAATGAATTAGAATAGATCGTACGAATGAATTAGAATGGATCGTACGAATGAGTAAGAATGGATCGTGCGAATGAATTAGAATGGATCATACGAATGAATTAGAATGGATCGAACGAATGAATTAGAATAGATAAATTCGTGCAAAAGAATTAGAATGGATTGTATGAATGAATTAGAATGGATCGTGCGAATGAATTAGAATGGATCGTACGAATGAATTAGAATGGATACATTCGTGCGAAAGAATTAGAATAGATCGTATGAATGAATTAGAATGGATCGTATGAATGAAATAGAATGGATCGTACGAATGAATTAGAATGGATCGTGCGAATGAATTAGAATGGATCGTACGAATGAATTAGAATGGATCGTACGAAGGAATTAGAATGGATCGAAAGAATGAATTAGAATAGATCGTACGAATGAATTAGAATGGATATGAATGGATCGTACGAATGAGTAAGAATGGATCGTACGAATGAATTAGAATGGATTGAATTAGAATGAATCGTACGAATGAATTAGAATGGATCGTACGAATGAATTAGAATGGATCGTGCGAATGAATTAGAATGGATCGTACGATAAGAATGGATCTTACGAATGAAATAGAATAGATCGTATGAATGAATTAGAATGGATCGTACGATAAGAATGAATTAGAATGGATACGAATGGATCGTACGAATGAGTAAGAATGGATCGTACGAATGAAATAGAATGGATTGTATGAATGAATTAGAATGGATACATTCGTGCGAATGAATTAGGATGGATCATATGAATGAATTAGAATGGATCGTACGAATGAATTAGAATGGATACATTCGTGCGAATGAATTAGAATGGATCGTATGAATGAATTAGAATTGATCGTACGAATGAATTAGAATGGATCATGCGAATGAATTAGAATGGATCGTGCGAATGAATTAGAATGGATCGTATGAATGAATTAGAATGGATCGTATGAATGAAATAGAATGGATCGTACGAATGAATTAGAATGGATCGTGCGAATGAATTAGAATGGATCGTACGAATGAATTAGAATGGATCGTACGAAGGAATTATAATGGATAGTACGAATGAATTAGAATGGATACCTTCGTGCAAATGAAATAGAATGGATGTACGAATGAATTAGAATGGATCGTTTGAGTGAATGCGAATGGATCGTGCGAATGAATTAGAATGGATTGTACGAATGAAATAGAATGGATCGTATGAATGAATTAGAATGGATTGAATTAGAATGAATCGTACGAATGAATTAGAATGAATCATACCGTACGAATGAATTAGAATGGATCATACGAAGGAATTAGAATGGATCGTACGAATGAATTAGAATGGATCATACGAATGAATTAGAATGGATCATACGAAGGAATTAGAATGGATCGTACGAAGGAATTAGAATGGATAGTACGAATGAATTAGAATGGATACCTTCGTGCAAACGAATTAGAATGGATCGTACGAATGAGTAAGAATTGATCGTACGAATGAAATAGAATGGATCGTATGAATGAATTAAAATGGATCGTGCGAATGAATTAGAATGGATAGTACGAATGAATTAGAATAGATTGTGCGAATGAATTAGAATGGATCGTACGAATGAATTAGAATGGATCGTATGAATGAATTAGAATAGATCGTGCGAATGAATTAGAATGGATCGTACGAATGAAATAGAATGGATTCGCACGAATGTATCCATTCTAATTCATTCGTACGATCCATTCTAATTCATTCGTACAATCCATTCTAATTCATTCGCACGATCCATTCTAATTCATTCGCACGAATGAATCCATTCTAATTCATTCGTATGATCCATTCTAATTCATTAGCATGAATGTATCCATTCTAATTCATTATAATTCATTCGTACGATCCATTCTAATTCATTCGCACAATCCATTCTAATTCATTCGTACGATCCATTCTAATTCATTCGTACGATCCATTCTAATTTATTCGCACGATCCATTCTAATTCATTCATACGATCCATTCTAATTCATTCATATGATCCATTCTAATTCATTCGCACGATCCATTCTTACTCATTCGTACGATCCATTCTAATTTATTCGCACGATCCATTCTAATTCATTAATACGATCCATTCTAATTCATTCGCACGATCCATTCTAATTAATTCACACTCATACGATCCATTCTAATTCATTCGCACGAATGTATCCTTTCTAATTCATTCGTACGATCCATTCTAATTCATTCGCACGATCCATTCTCCATTCTATTTCCTTCGTACGATCCATTCTAATTCCTTCGTATCCATTCGAAGTCACTCATACGATCCATTTTAATTCATTCATACGATCCATTCTAATTCATTCGCATGAATGTATCCATTCTAATTCATTCGTACGATCCATTCTAATTCTTTCGCACAATCTATTCTAATTCATTCATACGATCCATTCTAATTCATTTATACGATCCATTCTAATTCATTCGCATGAATGTATCCATTCTAATTCATTCGTACGATCCATTCTAATTCATTCGTACGATCCATTGAATTAGAATGGATCATACGAAGGAATTAGAATGGATCGTACGAATGAATTAGAATGGATCGTACGAATGAATTAGAATGGATCGTACGAAGGAATTAGAATGGATCGTACGAAGGAATTAGAATGGATAGTACGAATGAATTAGAATGTATCGTATGAATGAATTAGAATGGATCGTATGAATGAATTAGAATGGATCGTGCGAATGAAATAGAATGGATCGTACGAATGAATTAGAATGGATTGAATTAGAATGAATCGTACGAATGAATTAGAATGGATCGTACGAATGAATTAGAATGGATCGTACGAATGAATTAGAATGGATTGAATTAGAATGGATCGTACGATAAGAATGGATCGTACGAATGAAATAGAATAGATCGTACGGATAATTAGAATGGATAGTACGAATGAATTAGAATGGATACCTTCGTGCAAATGAATTAGAATGGATCGTACGAATGAGTAAGAACGGATCGTATGAATGAAAAAGAATGGATCGTATGAATTAATTAGAATGGATCGTGCGAATGAATTAGAATGGATCGTATTAATGAGTTAGAATGGATCGTGCGATTGAATTAGAATGGATCGTACGAATGAGTAAGAATGGATCGTGCGAATGAATTAGAATGGATTGTACGAATGAATTAGAATGGATCGTACGAATGAATTAGAATGGATACATTCGTGCGAATCCATTCTATTTCATTCGTACGATCTATTCTAATTCATTCGCACGATCCATTCTAATTCATTCGTATGAATGAATTAGAATGGATCGTGCGAATGAATTAGAATGGATCGTACGAATGAATTAGAATGGATCGTATGAATGAATTAGAATGGATCGTGCGAATAAATTAGAATGGATCGTATGAATGAATTAGAATGGATCGTGCGAATGAATTAGAATGGATCGTACGAATGAATTAGAATGGATCGTAAGAATGAATTAGAATGGATCGTACGAATGAATTAGAATAGATTGTGCGAATGAATTAGAATGGATTGTACGAAAGAATTAGAATGGATCGTACGAATGAATTAGAATGGATCGTATGAATGAATTAGAATGGATCATGCGAATGAATTAGAATGGATCGTACAAATGAAATAGAATGGATTCGCACGAATGTATCCATTCTAATTCATTCGTACGATCCATTCTAATTCATTCGTACAATCCATTCTAATTTATTCGCACGATCCATTCGCATTCACTCAAACGATCCATTCTAATTCATTCATATGATCCACTCTAATTCATTCGCACGAATGTATCCATTCTAATTCATTCGTACGATCCATTCTAATTCATTCGTACGATCCATTCTTACTCATTCGTACGATCCATTCTAATTCATTCGTTCGATCCATTCTAATTCATTCGTACGATCCATTCTAATTCATTCGCACGATCCATTCTAATTCATTAGCACGATCCATTCTAATTCATTCGTACGATCTATTCTAATTCATTTATACGATCCAATCTAATTCATTCATACGATCCATTCTAATTCTTTCGCACGAATGTATCCATTCTAATTCATTCGCACAATCTATTCTAATTCATTCGTACGATCAAATCTAATTCATTAGCATGATCCATTCTAATTCATTCGTACGATCTATTCTATTTCATTCGTACAATCCATTCTTACTCAATCGTATGATCCATTCTAATCCATTCGCACAATCTATTCTAATTCATTCGTACGATCCATTCTATTTCATTCGTACGATCCATTGTAATTCATACGATCCATTCTATTTCATTCATACGATCCATTTTAATTCATTCGCACGATCCATTCTAATTCATTCATACGATCCATTCTAATTCATTCGTACGATCCGGTCTAATTTCTTCGTATGATCTATTCTAATTCCTTCGTACGATCCATTCTTACTCAATCGTATGATCCATTCTAATCCATTCGCACAATCTATTCTAATTCATTCATATGATCCATTCTAATTTATTCGCACGATCCATTCTAATTTCTTCGTATGATCCATTCTAATTCATTCGTACGATCCATTCTAATTCATTCGTACGACCCATTCTAATTCATACGCAAAACTATTCTAATTCATTCCCACAATCTATTCTAATTCATTCGTACGATCCATTCTAATTCATTCGCACGATCCATTCTAATTCATTCATACGATCCATTCTATTTCATTCGTACGATCCATTCTTACTCATTCGTACGATCCATTCTAATTCATTTGCACGAAGGTATCCATTCTAATTCATTCGTACTATCCATTCTAATTCCTTCGTACGATCCATTCTAATTCCTTCGTACGATCCATTCTAATTCATTCGTACGATCCATTCTAATTCATTCGCACGATCCGAATGAATTAGAATGGATCGTACGAATGAATTAGAATGGATCGTATGAATGAATTAGAGTGGATCATATGAATGAATTAGAATGGATCGTACGAATGAATTAGAATGGATACATTCGTGCGAATGAATTAGAATGGATCGTGCGAATGCATTAGAATGGATCGTACGAATGAAATAGAATGGATTGTACGAATGAGATAGAATGGATCGTACGAATGAATTAGAATAGATTGTGCGAATGAATTAGAATGGATCGTACGAATGAATTAGAATGGATCGTACGAATGAATTAGAATGGATCGTACGAATGAATTAGAATGGATCGTGCGAATGAATTAGAATGGATCGTACGAATGAAATAGAATAGATACATTCGTGCGAATGAATTAGAATGGATCATATGAATGAATTAGAATGGATCGTTTGAGTGAATGCGAATGGATCGTGCGAATGAATTAGAATGGATTGTACGAATGAATTAGAATGGATCGTACGAATGAATTAGAATGGATACATTCGTGCGAATCCATTCTATTTCATTCGTACGATCCATTCTAATTCATTCGCACGATCCATTCTAATTCATTCATACGATCCATTCTAATTCATTCGTATGATCCATTCTAATTCATTCGTACGATCCATTCTAATTCATTCGCACAATCTATTCTAATTCATTCGTACGATACATTCTAATTCATTCGCACGATCCATTCTAATTCATTCGTACGATCCATTCTATTTCATTCGTACGATCCATTCTTACTCATTCGTACGATCCATTCTAATTCATTTGCACGAAGGTATCCATTCTAATTCATTCGTACTATCCATTCTAATTCCTTCGTACGATCCATTCTAATTCCTTCGTACGATCCATTCTAATTCATTCATACGATTGAGTAAGAATGGATTGTATGAATGAAATAGAATAGATCGTACGAATGAATTAGAATGGATCATGCTAATGAATTAGAATTGATCGTACGAATGAATTAGAATAGATTGTGCTAATGAATTAGAATGGATCGTACGAATGAATTGGAATGGATACATTCGTGCGAATGAATTAGAATGGATCGTATGAATGAATTAGAGTGGATACATTCGTACAAATGGATTAGAATGGATCGTACGAATGAATTAGAATGGATACATTCGTGCGAATAAATTAGAATGGATCGTATGAATGATTTAGATTGGATCGTATGAATGAATTAGAATGGATTGTATGAATTAGAATGGATACCTTCGTGCAAATGAAATAGAATGGATCGTACGAATGAATTAGAGTAGATTGTGCGAATGGATTAGAATGGATCATACGATTGAGTAAGAATGGATTGTACGAATGAAATAGAATAGATCGTACGAATGAATTAGAATGGATCGTATGAATGAATTAGAATGGATCGTTCGAATGAATTAGAATAGATTGTGCGAATGAATTAGAATGGATCGTACGAATGAATTCGAATGGATCGTACGAATGAATTAGAATGGATCGTATGAATGAATTAGAATGGATCGTGCGAATGAATTAGAATGGATCGTACGAATGAATTAGAATGGATCGTATGAATGAATTAGAATGGATCGTACGAATGAATTAGAATGGATACATTCGTGCGAATGAATTAGAATGGATCGTATGAATGAATTAGAATCGATCGTACGAATGAATTAGAATGGATCATGCGAATGAATTAGAATCGTTCGTGCGAATGAATTAGAATGGATCGTACGAATGAAATAGAATGGATTGTACGAATGAGATAGAATGGATCGTACGAATGAATTAGAATGGATCGTATGAATGAATTAGACTGGATCGTGCGAATGAATTAGAATGGATCGTACGAATGAATTAGAATGGATCGTACGAAGGAATTAGAATGGATCGTATGAATGAATTAGAATGGATCGTACGAATGAATTAGAATGGATCGTACAAAGGAATTAGAATGGATCGTACGAAGGAATTAGAATGGATAGTACGAATGAATTAGAATGGATACCTTCGTGCAAATGAATTAGGATGGATCGTACGAATGGCATAGAATGGATCGTACGAATGAAATAGAATGGATCGTATGAATGAATTAGAATGGATCGTGCGAATGAATTAGAATGGATCGTACGAATGAATTAGAATGGATACATTCGTGCGAATGAATTATAATGGATCGTATGAATGAATTAGAATCGATCGTACGAATGAATTAGAATGGATCCTGCGAATGAATTAGAATGGATCGTGCGAATGAAGTAGAATAGATTGTGCGAATGGATTAGAATGGATCATACGATTGAGTAACAAAGGATTGTACGACTGAATTAGAATGAATTAGAATGGATTCATTCGTGCGAATGAATTAGAATGGATCATACGGTTGAGTAAGAATGGATTGTACGAATGAAATAGAATAGATCGTACGAATGAATTAGAATGGATCATGCTAATGAATTAGAATTGATCGTACGAATGAATTAGAATAGATTGTGCGAATGAATTAAAATGGATCGTATAAATGAATTAGAATGGATCGTATGAATGAATTAGAATGGATCGTGCGAATGAATTAAAATGGATCGTATGAATGAAATAGAATGGATCGTATGAATTAGAATGGATCGTACGAATGAAATAGAATGGATCGTACGAATGAATTAGAATAGATTGTGCGATTGGATTAGAATGGATCATACGATTGAGTAAGAAAGGATTGTACGAATGAAATAGAATAGATCGTACGAATGAATTAGAATGGATCATATGAATGAATTAGAATTGATCATTCGAATGAATTAGAATAGATTATGCGAATGAATTAGAATGGATCGTACGAATGAATTAGAATGGATCGTGCGAATAAATTAGAATGGATCGTATGAATGAATTAGAATGGATCGTGCGAATGAATTAGAATATGGATCGTACGAAGGAATTTTAATGGATCGTACGAATGAATTCGAATGTATCCTTTCTAATTCATTCGTACGATCCATTCTAATTCATTCGTACGATCCATTCTAATTCATTCGTACGATCCATTCTAATTCATTCGCACGATCCATTTTAATTCATTCGCACAATCCATTCTAATTCATTCATACAATCCATTCTAATTCTTTTGCAGAAATGTATCCATTCTAATTCATTCGTACGATCCATTCTAATTCATTCGTACGATTCATTCTAATTCATTCGCACATTCCATTCTAATTCATTCACACTCATACGATCCATTCTAATTCATTCGCACGAATGTATCCTTTCTAATTTATTCGTACGATCCATTCTAATTCATTTGCACAATCTATTCTAATTCATTCGAACGATCCATTCTAAGTCATTCGTACGATCCATTCTAATTCATTCGTACGATCCATTCCAATTCATTCGCACGATCAATTCTATTTCATTCGTACGATCCATTCTAATTCATTCGCACGAATGTATCCATTCCAATTCATTCATACGATCCATTCTAATTCATTCGCACAATCTATTCTAATTCATTCGTACGATCAATTCTAATTCATTCGCACGTATCCATTCTAATTCATTCATACGATCCATTCTATTTCATTCGTATGATCCATTCTTACTCATTCGTACGATCCATTCTAATTCATTCGTACGATCCATTCTAATTCATTCGTACGATCCATTCTAATTCATTCGCACAATCTATACGTTCCATTCTAATTCATTCATAAGATCCATTCTAATTCATTCGCACGATCCATTCTAATTCATTAATACGATCCAATCTAATTCATTCATACGATCCATTCTAATCCATTCGTATTCATTCTCACAATCTATTCTAATTCATTCATACGATCTATCCTAATTCATTCGCACGAATGTATCCATTCTAATTCATTCGTACAATCCATTCTATTTCATTCGTACGATCCATTCTTACTCATTCGTACGATCCATTCTTACTCATTCGTACAAAGGAATTAGAATGGATCGTATGCAGGAATTAGAATGGTTTGTACGAAGGAATTAGAATGGATCATACGAATGAATTAGAATAGATACATTCGTGCGAATGAATTAGAATGGAACGTACGAATGAGTAAGAATAGATCGTACGAATGAAATAGAATGGATCGTACGGATGAATTAGAATGGATCGTGCGAATGAATTAGAATGGATCGTACGAATGAGTAAGAAAGGATCGTATGAATGAATTAGAATGGATCGTGCGAATAAATTAGACTGGATCGAACGAATGAATTAGAATGGATCATACGAATGAATTAGAATAGATCGTATGAATGAATTAGAATGGATCGTGCGAATGAATTAGAATGGATTATTTGAATGAAATAGAATGGATTGTACGAATGAGATAGAATGGATCGTACGAATGAATTAGAATGGATAATTCATGCGAATGAATTAGAATGGATCATACGAATGAATTAGAATGGATTCATTCGTGCGAATGAATTAGAATGGATCGTACGAATGAGTAAGAATGGATCGTACGAATGAATTAGAATGGATTGAATTAGAATGAATCGTACGAATGAATTAGAATGGATCGTACGAATGAATTAGAATGGATCGTACGAATGAATTAGAATGGATTGAATTAGAATGAATCGTACGAATGAATTAGAATGAATCATACCGTACGAATGAATTAGAATGGATCATATGAATGAATTAGAATGGATCGTATGAATGAATTAGAATAGATCGTGCGAATAAATTGGAATGGATCGTACGAATGAATTAGAATGGATCGTACGAATGAATTAGAATGGATCGTACGAATGAATTAGAATAGATACATTCGTGCGAATGAATTAGAATGGATCATACGAATGAATTAGAGTTGATACATTCGTGTGAATGAATTAAAATGGATAATACGAATGAGTAAGAATGGATCGTAGAATTAGAATGGATCGTATGAATGAACTAGAATGGATACATACGAATGAATTAGAATGGATCGTATGAATGAATTAGAATGGATCGTGCGAATGAATTAGAATGGATCGTATGAATGAATTAGAATGGATCGTACGAATGAATTAGAATGGATCGTAGTAATGAATTAGAATGGATCCTACGAATGAATTAGAATAGATTGTGCGAATGAATTAGAATGGATCTGGATCGTGTATCCATTCTAATTCATTTGTACGACCCATTCTAATTCATTCGCACGATCCATTCTAATTCATTCGTACGATCCATTCTAATTCATTCGTACGATTCATTCTAATTCAATCCATTCTAATTCATTCGTACGATCCATTCTTACTCATTCGTACGATCGATTCTAATTCATTCATACGATCCATTCTAATTCATTCGTACGATCTATTCTATTTCATTCGTACAATCCATTCTTACTCAACCGTATGATCCATTCTAATCCATTCGCACAATCTAGTCTAATTCATTCGTACGATCCATTCTAATTCATTCGTACGATCCATTCTAATTCATTCGCACAATCTATTCTAATTCATTCGTACGATCCATTCTAATTCATTCGCACGATCCATTCTAATTCATTCGTACGATCCATTCTAATTCATTCGTACGATCCATTCAAATTCATTCGCACAATCTATTCTAATTCATTCGTACGATCCATTCTAATTCATTCGCACGATCCATTCTAATTCTTTCGCACAATCTATTCTAATTCATTCGTACGATCCATTCTAATTCATTCGCACAATCCATTCTAATTCATTCGTACGATCCATTCTAATTCATTCGTACGATTCATTCTAATTCAATCCATTCTAATTCATTCGTACGATCCATTCTAACTCATTCGTACGATCCATTCTAATTCATTCGCACGAATGAATCCATTCTAATTCATTCGTATGATCCATTCTAATTCATTCGCATGAATGTATCCATTCAAATTCATTCGTACGATCCATTCTAATTCATTCATATGATCCATTCTAATTCATTCGTATGATCCATTCTAATTCATTCGCACGAATGTATCCATTCTAATTCATTCGTACGATCCATTCTAATTCATTCGCACAATCTATTCTAATTCATTCATACGATCCATTCTAATTTATTCGCATGATCCATTCTAATTCATTCATACGATCCATTCTAATTCGTAGAATGGATCGTACGAATGAATTAGAATGGATACATTCGTGCGAATGAATTAGAATGGATTGTACGAATAAATTAGAATGGATCGTACGAATGAATTAGAATATGGATCGTACGAAGGAATTAGAATGGATCGTACGAATGAATTAGAATGGATACATTCGTGCGAAAGAAATAGAATAGATCGTATGAATGAATTAGAATGGATCGTACGAAGGAATTAGAATAGATCATACGAAGAAATTAGAATGGATCGTACGAATGAATTAGAATGGATCGTATGAATGAATTAGAATGGATCGTGCGAATGAATTAGAATGGATCGTACGAATGAATTAGAATAGATTGTGCGAATGAATTAGAATGGATCGTACGAATGAAATAGAATGGATGGTGCGGATGAATTAGAAAGGATCGTGCGAATGAATTAGAATGGATCGTACGAATGAGTAAGAATGGATCGTAGAATGAATTAGAATGGATCGTGCGAATGAATTAAAATGGATCGTATGAATGAAATAGAATAGATCGTATGAATTAGAATGGATCGTACGAATGAAATAGAATGGATCGTACGAATGAATTAGAATAGATTGTGCGAATGGATTAGAATGGATCATACGATTGAGTAAGAATGGATTGTACGAATGAAATAGAATAGATCGTACGAATGAATTAGAATGGATCGTATGAATGAATTAGAATGGATCGTGCGAATGAATTAGAATGGATCGTACGAATGAATTAGAATGGATCGTATAAATGAATTAGAATGGATCGTAGTAATGAATTAGAATGGATTGTACGAATGAAATAGACTGGATTGTACAAATGAGATAGAATGGATCGTACGAATGAATTAGAATGGATACATTCATGCGAATGAATTAGAATGGATCATACGAATGAATTAGAATGGATTCATTCATGTGAATGAATTAGAATGGATCGTACGAATGAGTAAGAATGGATCGTACGAATGAATTAGAATGGATTGAATTAGAATGAATCGTACGAATGAATTAGAATGGATCGTACGAATGAATTAGAATGGATCGTACGAATGAATTAGAATGGATCGTACGAATGAATTAGAGTGGATCGTGCGAATGAATTAGAATGGATCGTACGAATGAAATAGAATGGATTCGCACGAATGTATCCATTCTAATTCATTCGTACGATCCATTCTAATTCTTTCGTACGATCCATTCGTACGATCAATTCTATTTCATTCGTACGATCCATTCTAATTCATTCGCACGATCCATTCGCATTCACTCAAACGATCCATTCTAATTCATTCATATGATCCATTCTAATTCATTCGCACGAATGTATCCATTCTATTTCATTCGTACGATCCATTCTAATTCATTCGTACGATCCATTCTAATTCATTCGCACAATCTATTCTAATTCATTAGTACGATCCATTCTAATTCATTCGTACGATCCATTCTAATTCATTCGTACGATCCATTCTAATTCATTCGTACGATCCATTCTAATTCATTCGCACGATCTATTCTAATTCATTCAAACGATCCATTCTAATTCATTCGTACGATCCATTCTAATTCATTCGTACGATCTATTCTATTTCATTCGTACAATCCATTCTTACTCAATCGTATGATCCATTCTAATCCATTTGCACAATCTACTCTAATTCGAATGGATCGTACGAATGAAATAGAATGAATTCGCACGAATGTATCCGAATGGATCGTACGAATGAATTAGAATGGGTCGTACGAATGAATTAGAATGGATACACGATCCAGATCCATTCTAATTCATTCGCACAATCTATTCTAATTCATTCGTAGGATCGTGCGAATGAATTAGAATGGATCGTGCGAATGAGTTAGAATGGATCGTACGAATGAATTAGAATGGATCGTACGAATGAATTAGAATGGATCGTACGAATGAATTAGAAAGGATACATTCGTACAAATGAATTAGAATGGATCGTACGAATGAATTAGAGTGGATACACTCGTACAAATGAATTAGAATGGATCGTACGAATGAATTAGAATGGATACATTCGTGCGAATGAAATAGAATGGATTCGTATGAATGAATTAGAATGGATCGTGCGAATGAATTAGAATGGATCGTACTTATGAATTAGAATGGGTCATACGAATGAAATAGAATGGATCGTACGAAGGAATTAGAATGGATAGTACGAATGAATTAGAATGGATACCTTCGTGCAAATGAATTAGAATGGATCGTACGAATGAGTAAGAATGGATCCTACGAATGAAATAGAATGGATCGTACGAATGAAATAGAATGGATTGTGCGATTGGATTAGAATGGATCATACGATTGAGTAAGAATGGATTGTACGAATGAAATAGAATAGATCGTACGAATGAATTAGAATGGACCGTATGAATGAATTAGAATGGATTGAATTAGAATGAATCGTACGAATGAATTAGAATGGATCGTACGAATGAATTAGAATGGATCGTACGAATGAATTAGAATGGATTGAATTAGAATGAATCGTACGAATGAATTAGAATGAATCATACCGTACGAATGAATTAGAATGGATCATACGAAGGAATTAGAATGGATCGTGCGAATAAATTAGAATGGATCGTATGAATGAATTAGAATAGATCGTACGAATGAATTAGAATGGATCGTACGAATGAGTAAGAATGGATCGTGCGAATGAATTAGAATGGATCATACGAATGAATTAGAATGGATCGAACGAATGAATTAGAATGGATACATTCGTGCAAAAGAATTAGAATGGATTGTATGAATGAATTAGAATGGATCGTGCGAATGAATTAGAATGGACCGTACGAATGAATTAGAATGGATACATTCGTGCGAAAGAATTAGAATAGATCGTATGAATGAATTAGAATGGATCGTATGAATGAAATAGAATGGATCGTACGAATGAATTAGAATGGATCGTGCGAATGAATTAGAATGGATCGTACGAATGAATTAGAATGGATCGTACGAAGGAATTAGAATGGATCGTAAGAATGAATTAGAATAGATCGTACGAATGAATTAGAATGGATATGAATGGATCGTACGAATGAGTAAGAATGGATCGTACGAATGAATTAGAATGGATTGAATTAGAATGAATCGTACGAATGAATTAGAATGGATCGTACGAATGAATTAGAATGGATCGTACGAATGAATTAGAATGGATCGTACGATAAGAATGGATCGTACGAATTAAATAGAATAGATCGTATGAATGAATTAGAATGGATCGTACGATAAGAATGAATTAGAATAGATACGAATGGATCGTACGAATGAGTAAGAATGGATCGTACGAATGAAATAGAATGGATTGTATGAATGAATTAGAATGGATACATTCGTGCGAATGAATTAGGATGGATCGTATGAATGAATTAGAATGGATCGTACGAATGAATTAGAATGGATACATTCGTGCGAATGAATTAGAATGGATCGTATGAATGAATTAGAATTGATCGTACGAATGAATTAGAATGGATCATGCGAATGAATTAGAATGGATCGTGCGAATGAATTAGAATGGATCGTATGAATGAATTAGAATGGATCGTATGAATGAAATAGAATGGATCGTACGAATGAATTAGAATGGATCGTGCGAATGAATTAGAATGGATCGTACGAATGAATTAGAATGGATCGTACGAAGGAATTATAATGGATAGTACGAATGAATTAGAATGGATACCTTCGTGCAAATGAAATAGAATGGATGTACGAATGAATTAGAATGGATCGTTTGAGTGAATGCGAATGGATCGTGCGAATGAATTAGAATGGATTGTACGAATGAAATAGAATGGATCGTATGAATGAATTAGAATGGATTGAATTAGAATGAATCGTACGAATGAATTAGAATGAATCATACCGTACGAATGAATTAGAATGGATCATACGAAGGAATTAGAATGGATCGTACGAATGAATTAGAATGGATCATACGAATGAATTAGAATGGATCGTACGAAGGAATTAGAATGGATCGTACGAAGGAATTAGAATGGATAGTACGAATGAATTAGAATGGATACCTTCGTGCAAACGAATTAGAATGGATCGTACGAATGAGTAAGAATTGATCGTACGAATGAAATTGAATGGATCGTATGAATGAATTAAAATGGATCGTGCGAATGAATTAGAATGGATAGTACGAATGAATTAGAATAGATTGTGCGAATGAATTAGAATGGATCGTACGAATGAATTAGAATGGATCGTATGAATGAATTAGAATGGATCGTGCGAATGAATTAGAATGGATCATACGAATGAAATAGAATGGATTCGCACGAATGTATCCATTCTAATTCATTCGTACGATCCATTCTAATTCATTCGTACAATCCATTCTAATTCATTCGCACGATCCATTATAATTCATTCGCACGAATGAATCCATTCTCATTCATTCGTATGATCCATTCTAATTCATTAGCATGAATGTATCCATTCTAATTCATTATAATTCATTCGTACGATCCATTCTAATTCATTCGCACAATCCATTCTAATTCATTCGTACGATCCATTCTAATTCATTCGTACGATCCATTCTAATTTATTCGCACGATCCATTCTAATTCATTCATACGATCCATTCTAATTCATTCATATGATCCATTCTAATTCATTCGCACGATCCATTCTTACTCATTCGTACGATCCATTCTAATTCATTCGCACGATCCATTCTAATTCATTAATACGATCCATTCTAATTCATTCGCACGATCCATTCTAATTCATTCACACTCATACGATCCATTCTAATTCATTCGCACGAATGTATCCTTTCTAATTCATTCGTACGATCCATTCTAATTCCTTCGTATCCATTCGAAGTCACTCATACGATCCATTCTAATTCATTCATACGATCCATTCTAATTCATTCGCATGAATGTATCCATTCTAATTCATTCGTACGATCCATTCTAATTCTTTCGCACAATCTATTCTAATTCATTCATACGATCCATTCTAATTCATTTATACGATCCATTCTAATTCATTCGCATGAATGTATCCATTCTAATTCATTCGTACGATCCATTCTAATTTATTCATACGATCCATTGAATTAGAATGGATCATACGAAGGAATTAGAATGGATCGTACGAATGAATTAGAATGGATCGTACGAATGAATTAGAATGGATCGTACGAAGGAATTAGAATGGATCGTACGAAGGAATTAGAATGGATAGTACGAATGAATTAGAATGTATCGTATGAATGAATTAGAATGGATCGTATGAATGAATTAGAATGGATCGTGCGAATGAAATAGAATGGATCGTACGAATGAATTAGAATGGATTGAATTAGAATGAATCGTACGAATGAATTAGAATGGATCGTACGAATGAATTAGAATGGATCGTACGAATGAATTAGAATGGATTGAATTAGAATGGATCGTACGATAAGAATGGATCCTACGAATGAAATAGAATAGATCGTACGGATAATTAGAATGGATAGTACGAATGAATTAGAATGGATACCTTCGTGCAAATGAATTAGAATGGATCGTACGAATGAGTAAGAACGGATCGTATGAATGAAAAAGAATGGATCGTATGAATTAATTAGAATGGATCGTGCGAATGAATTAGAATGGATCGTACGAATGAATTAGAATAGATTGTGCGAATGAATTAGAATGGATCGTACGAATGAATTAGAAAGGATCGTACGAATGAATTAGAATGGATCGTATGAATGAATTAGAATGGGTCGTGCGAATGAATTAGAATGGATACCTTTGTGCAAATGAATTAGGATGGATCGTACGAATGAGTAAGAATGGATCGTACGAATGAAATAGAATGGATCGTATGAATGAATTAAAATGGATCGTATGAATGAATTAGAATGGATTGTACGAATGAATTAGAATGGATCGTATGAATGAATTAGAATGGATCGTTTGAGTGAATGCGAATGGTGTTAGGATTGATGTGTTCTAAGCTTGTAAAACTTTATGTTTTGGTCTAATAAAGATTGATAGTTATTAATATATGAGATGCATATAGGTGCGTAACATAGTTACGTGTTCTTTTGAGAACAGAGAGCCATGGTTATATGGTAGTCCACTGAGTTGAAGACTGAGTGGATTGGTCCCGTATAACCTAAATAAGTTCGCAGCTATGATCAGGTTGGTCGCCTCATCATGTTAAGCTGTTGGCGATGACAGTTCATGGGATGTCTTCACCATGGTCATCACCAGGCACAGTGTCTGTGGCTGAACGGAACTAACACGGTGTACAGATCAGTGAGCAGACACTGGTACACTAAGCCGTGTTTCTGCTTAGGGTAAAACGGTCCTAAACCCTGAGGAACCACGACTGATGGACTAACCAGTTGCGTGGTGCTTTGGCGCACCAATGTGTGAGGGTCCATATGCAGTGATCCAAAACCACGGTGTACTGGGTTACCCGGCTGGCGTTGCATTAGCGTGTCACTCCTGCAGGCCATCCACACCCCTGATGGGAGGTGCGTTCCTTGGTGTGACTTACACTGTACCAAACCCAGGCCTGGTGGTCATCAGTTTGACTGTTGACCGGGTTCGATTACTCGACGGGGTAATCAGAGGTACGATGTATAGGTCAACCTGGAAGGAACCAAGTCATATGATCATTCGAGTCTGACGGTAGTCTTCACCGCTCGAAGTGAATCATGGCATCAAGTGGAGGGACAGCGGGTTTACCACTACTGAGCGGGAGAGCAGGGGTATGATGGAGAACATAGTAAGTCTGGGTGAATTGGAGTGCAGCCTGCGTCGCACTCTGGGTGGCTACGCAGGTTAACTCGAGCTCAGAGGATCGATGGTACACTCGGGTAGTGTGTCGATCGAGCTTGAGTTGGAAGCCATGAACCCCGGTCCCTGATGGTTCCACCTTATCAACATTATGTACGGTTCTTGAACCGTCTCCTCGGAACACCATAAGCAGGAGGAAGAAAGAAGTATACGCTCCATGTGTGCTTGGCACTAGAGCACGGTAGATGCGTAACTACATACGAGTACTAAGGGTTGAGCCCGGGATTAGTACAGAGTCGTATGTAGTAATCCCTAGCCATAAGTGAACTTCGCTGCATAGGTGCGATGCACCGGGGTATGTTGCGAGTTGACTAGTTGACTATGCTAGAGACACCCTCCGGTGGCCTCAGTTAATAGTAAGTAACTAGTAGATATCACTTAAGTAATGGCCGTTAGGTATCGCACGCTAGAAATGGTCAAAATGAGGCGTCGGGGCGTTTTGGTAAAAACCTCACTCTGCCGGACCTCACTGTTGGCCGAACCTAGTGGTGGGACACCTCACTAGGGCCGGCCCTATGATGTAGGGATAAGAATCCCTCATCTATAGGGCCGGCCATATGGATAGGGATGGGGCGATAAATCGGTTAATATCGAGCCCTAAAAAGTGGGAAAACGGATAAATACGCGGAGAGATAAAAGGGAGATAATGGAGAGATAATGAGAGGGGGTTAATATCCCCTTGGATCCTTATCCAAGGGGTGTTGGCCGGCCCTATAAAGCCCTATGGGGCGCCGGCCCCATGTGCAAGAGAAACCGAACCCCCTCTCTCTCATCTCTCGAGTTCTCTCCCGTTTCATCTCCCGTTTCTCGCTTGCTACTTCGTCTTCCTCGCGTGGAGTTCTGAAGAAGGAGAAGGGTCGTTCTTCGGAGGCACTCAGAGATCCGAGAGCGACGTTCCGTGCATCGTGTGAGATCGGGTGAACAAGAAGGTAACATCTCCATTCGTACCGTCGGCATCTTCGCGAACGATCTTCCGTCTCCATCGACAAAGAAGACAATCCTCCGCGGTTAAAAGATCCGTACGAAAGGTATGTGTAATCTAACATGTAGATCTAGCGAGCATTATGATTTGCATCCATGCTAGTTAATCATTACGCTAGATTGCCGTTAGGGGTTTTCGATTCTCGTGCATACACATGCACACATATGTAGATTAGTTTCTGTGAAAAATTAAATCGTGTAACGTGCACCATGAACGGTCTTTTCGACCGCCAAATCGCTTCCGCTGCGAGCCTCTGACCCGGATTAGATTCCAACAATTGGTATCAGAGCCGCATTAGTGGTGTGCGTTTCACGTTTTTTCATGAAACTAACATGTGTGCGCATGATGAATGCGTGAGATCATCGGGGTTCTTACGCTTAGATCATGCATATATATAGATTGTGCTTGTTCTATTAATCATTCTTGCAGGGCGCCGCTATAAAAAATCTAGATCTATGCTTTGTGCTTGCTACCGGGGGTCGGACCCCGAGTTAGCAATTGTCTGGATTTGCTTTCTGTGTGTGGATATGTAATTGAGCCATAGATTGGGCGAGCGATGGGGTTTGTCCATCCTCGGTTTCCCATGGCCTTTTTTTCAAGGTGTGTTTTCTTTTCTTTTTAGGAAATTGTGTACGACCGAGCACTTGCTCGTAGCGTACTAGACTTTTTCAGTTACAGATCGAGAAGAAAGACGTGCCAAAGAAATCCACCATCGGGAGCGGAAGCGGAACCCTGGAGGATGAAGACGATCCGGCAAAGTGTTCGCAAGCGCGACGGAGGAGCCGGACCGAGGAACCTTGCGAAGAAAGCTAGAGGCCTGCGCTGTGCTAATTAGGTTCAGGGGTCGGACCCTGAACTTAATTCAGTTTTTTATGGTTGCTTTCTTTAATTAGTTCTTTAAGCTTCATATCGAACCCCGATGAGATAATATGATTATCAGTTTTCAGAGGGATGCCTTTCCCCTCCAGTCCAAGCGACTGTTTGAGGTTAGGATCCCGCTAGATGACGCCTATTATTTAGTTGACTTTTGATGTTAGTGGGATCCCATCACATATGGTTATGCCACCATTAGGAGAGCACCCGACTAGTCGGGTGTGCCTATTTGGCCAGCATCGAAATCAAAGATGAGATGGAGATCCATTGAACATCAATTGTCAAATCTATAAGCGAGGCGCCATGACTAGTGGGAGTCCTTTCCAGTGAGTCTGACTCTAGGATTAGCTCCAGAGCATTAGCGTGATAACCAATTTTGCAAAGCATCGATACTCTTGGAATATGTAATGTGACCCTTGAATGGAGAAATCCACTTGAGGCAGGGACTATGAT
Organism: Chamaelirium japonicum; assembly: GCA_947650365.1. Lineage (NCBI taxonomy): Eukaryota > Viridiplantae > Streptophyta > Magnoliopsida > Liliales > Melanthiaceae > Chamaelirium > Chamaelirium japonicum. The sequence continues at coordinate 24,352,784 of OX393554.1, read as the reverse complement.
ATTCCGAGAGTGATTAATGCTAGGCGAAAGGTTTGAACGCTAGTGGGAGCATGGTGTGACCAGGGTCTAGTATTTAGGAGGTCGCTACCTTTGCATTTGCATAAATTCATACTCGCAAAATAACCCTCAGAATTATAAGGGATGCAAGAGAGGACTTTTAAAAGATCCTCTGGCCTCCACGGCCAGTCATTTTGTGTTTGGGTGGGGATGCATAACTTCACACCCCCTAGGGTGGGAGCTGTGTGTTTCCATGCCAAATTACTTAATGACCTCCCTGTGGATATGGCGATTACGGGGCCAGGAGAGAAGGGCTTTTCATCCCACCCTAGTGGGGGCCGCATGAACTCCCGTGTCGTAATTGCTTAGGCTCATGGGTAAGCATCCTAAGTACACGTGAGGTATTCGTTGCGAAGACAACGGTGATCACGTGGTACTGGCCGAAAGATAACCATGGTCCATCACAGCCCTTAGTTGGCAGATTTGGATAGGGTCAAGGAAAAGGCCCATGTGAGCGGATTGACGCTGTATGATGCCCCCTAGGGCAGGTACAGTCGATTCCGAGATCTTACATACATGGTTAATTGATCCATGGTAATGACTTCGCTTGAGGGTAGCGTCGACATATGGATATAATTAGCTTGTTTTAAAAATCCATAAAATAAGTTTTTAATGCATACTCATTATTCAATCTTTATTTTCAGATGACTAAGTTAGACCCCCTGTCCGCTATCCTAAATGACCACAAACTTACCGGTCCCAACTATGAGGACTGGAAGCGCAACCTGTACCTGGTCCTAAGGATTGGTAAACATATGACAGCCCTTAATGACCCTGAGCCAGATTTGCCAGGACCCAATGCCACAGAGGCACAGTTAAAGGCATTCACTGACTGGAAGGAATCCAATGAGATATGTAAATGCTATATTATAGCATCCTTGCAAACAACTCTGCAGAAGCAAGTCGAGGAGATGCCCGACGCTTCTGACATGATGTTGTATTTGAAGGAGATGTTTGAAGGTCACAATCGTGTTACGCGATACCTTACCATCAAGAAACTCGTCGGCACTAAGATGTCCAATGGGACGCTGGTTCGGGAACACATGATGAAAATGTTTGGGTTCCAGAACGAACTAGCTACCATGGACATTGTGCTAGAAGGCGAGGTGATGACAGACATCTTCCTCTCGTCACTGTCTGGAGCCTTTGAAGGCTTTGTCACCAACTTTAATTTGAACAAGTTGGCTATGACAAATGCAGAGCTTCTGGGAGCTCTCCAGGCAGCTGAGGATGGCTTCAAGCAGAAGGGCGAAGCACTTCACGTGCAACGCAGATCCTTCAAGAAGCCTGGTAAACCTCAGGGCAAGAGACATAAAAGGAAACCTAAGTCACTGCCTGTGCAGAACTCTGCTGGAGCCTCTGGGTCTGGAGAATCAAAGAAACCGGGCACGAAGTGCTTCCGGTGTGGCCAGAAGGGTCATTGGAAGAAGGACTGCAAGAAGCCTCAGAATGCTGGTGAAGGTAATCTACAACTCTTAGTTGTTGAATCATTTCTTTCAAGTAATAGTACTTTTGCTAGTTGGATTGTGGATTCTGGATCCACTAACCATGCCTGTAACTCTCTTCAGGGGTTTCGGGAAAGCAGAAGATTGCTTGATGGAGAAGTGACCCTGAGCATGGGAACTGAGGCCGTGGCTGCTGCTGAAGCTATTGGAGATGTTAATCTTAGTTTTTCGAATAATAAGACTTTGACACTTAGAGATGTCTTTTATGTACCGTCCTTGCGACGTAACTTAATTTCTGTTTCTTCTTTAGTTAATGAAGGTTATTCAGTTTATTTTGATACTTCTGGTGTGTCGTTTAAACTGAATGGAACTTTTATAATAAGAGGAATGGTTCAGAATCATCTCTATGTTGTAAGTCCTAAATTTGAAAAAGATAACATAATAACTTCAGCATTTAATGTTAATTCATCTAAGCGTAAGAATCCTTCGGAAAATTTAACCCACCTGTGGCACTTACGACTTGGGCATATTGCCTTAGATAGGATCCATAGAATGGTGAAGGCCGGGCTTCTGGAAACAGATCCTACGGAGATCCTTCCCACCTGTGAATCCTGCCTGGAAGGCAAGATGACCAAGAGGTCCTTTAAAGGCAAAGGAGTAAGAGCTACCGAGGTGTTAGAGTTAATCCATTCGGATGTATGTGGACCCATGAACGTCAAGGCGATAGGAGGCCATGAGTATTTCATCACATTCATTGATGATTACTCAAGATATGGTTACATTTACCTGATGCATCGGAAGTCGGAATCCTTTGACATGTTCAAAGAGTTCAGGGCTGAAGTAGAAAAGCAGACAGGTAAATATATAAAAACCCTTCGATCTGATCGAGGAGGTGAATACCTATCTGACGAGTTCCTAGGGTATATGGTGGAGCATGGGATAAAAACCCAGTTAACTGCTCCAGGTACCCCACAACAGAATGGAGTTTCCGAGAGAAGGAATCGAACCTTGTTGGACATGGTTCGTAGCATGATGAGTTACGCCAGTTTACCAATGACCTTTTGGGGATATGCCCTATAAACATCAGTTTATATTCTGAATCACGTTCCGTCTAAGTCAGTGCCTCTGACCCCTAGAGAACTGTGGTCAAAGCGAAAGCCATTGATACAGCATTTCAGAATATGGGGATGCCCTGCACATGTGCGAAGGGATAAGAGGGAAAAGATGGAAACTAAAATCAGAGTATGCTTATTTGTAGGGTATTCCAAGGAGACCAAAGGTGGTCTATTTTATGATCCTGAGGAAAAGAAAGTGATCGTTTCTACGAACGCCTATTTCCTAGAACAGGATTATATTGTGGACCACAAACCTACTAGTAAGGTAGTTCTGGATGAACTGCTGGGTACTAGTTCAGATAGCGCATCCAAAAGCATAGTGGGAACTGACATTACAGATAATAATATACCAGATACTGTAGAACCTGTTAATCCTGTAACACCACCACCACCTCGTCGCAGTGGGAGAAACATCAGAGCTCTTGACAGATACTATGGAGAAACCTTATTGGTTGATCCAGAGTGTCAGGAGGATGACCCACTGAGCTACGATGAGGCAGTGGGAGCTTCTGACAGCTCTGACTGGCAAAAGGCTATGGAGGTAGAAATTGAATCAATGTCCCATAACGCAGTCTGGACTCTTGTTACACCATCATCCAATATTAAACCTATTGGGTGTAAGTGGGTGTATAAGAAGAAGAGAGGATCCGATGGTACAATAGAGACTTATAAAGCTAGATTAGTTGCCAAGGGTTACACCCAGAGAGAAGGGATCGACTTTGACGAAACCTTCTCGCCGGTAGCTATGATAAAGTCTATTCGGATCCTCCTATCCATTGCAGCCCATTATGACTGGGAGATCTGGCAAATGGATGTCAAGACAGCATTCCTTAATGGAAATTTGGAAGAAGACATTTATATGATTCAGCCACCAGGTTTTGAGTCAGAGGGTCAGGAACATCTAGTTTGCAAGTTGCAGAAGTCCATTTATGGACTAAAGCAAGCATCTAGAAGTTGGAACATCCGTTTTGATCAGGCAATCCAGTCATATGGATTTACTCAAAACGAGGATGAACCATGTGTATACAAGAGGACTGATAAGACCACAGTAGTATATTTGATACTTTACGTAGACGATATTCTGCTCATTGGAAATGATGTAGGAACATTGTCAACGGTAAAGGTCTGGTTGTCAACACAGTTCGATATGAAAGACCTAGGTGAAGCGAGTTATGTTTTGGGGATCAAGGTAACACGTGATCGCCAGAACAGGATTCTCTCGCTGTCACAGGCTGCGTATATAGATAAGGTTATGGCTAGATTTGACATGCAAAACTCCAAGAAGGGTTTTGTGCCATTTAGACATGGCATAAAACTGTCTAAGGATCAATGTCCTAAGACACCTGAGGAGAGAGCAGAAATGCAGAAGATACCTTATGCCTCGGCATTGGGTAGTCTAATGTATGCTATGCATTGTACAAGGCCAGATATCTGTTTCGCAGTAGGCATGATGGGTCGGTTTCAGTCGAATCCGGGTCCAGATCACTGGACAGCTGTGAAGTGTATACTCAAGTACCTTCGTAGAACAAGAGACTATGAGTTGGTTTACACTGGACAAGAACTGACGCCGATTGGATATACAGATTCTGACTTTATGTCAGATTTGGAATCCAGGAAGTCGACATCAGGTTTTGTGTTTATGCTAGGAGGAGGAGCGGTTAGTTGGCAGAGTGTGAAGCAGAAATGCATCGCAGACTCTACCACAGAGGCTGAGTACGTTGCAGCGTGCGAGGCAGCCAAAGAGGCGATATGGCTCAAGAAATTCCTTACGGATTTGGGGTGCGTACCAGAGGCCCAGTTACCTATTGTGCTTTACTGCGACAATAGTGGGGCGGTAGCACAAGCAAAGGAGCCAAGACATCACCAAAAGGGGAAGCACATCGAGCGCAAGTTCCACTTGATTCGGCAGTTTCAAAAGCAAGGGCGAGTAGCGGTGACACAGATTGCATCTACAGATAATGTTGCTGATCCTTTCACAAAGGCAATACCTACCAAGGCATTCGAGCGACATGTGGACGCGATGGGAGTCAAAACCGTTTTGCTTCGCTAGACCAAGTGGGAGATTGTTAGGATTGATGTGTTCTAAGCTTGTAAAACTTTATGTTTTGGTCTAATAAAGATTGATAGTTATTAATATATGAGATGCATATAGGTGCGTAACATAGTTACGTGTTCTTTTGAGAACAGAGAGCCATGGTTATATGGTAGTCCACTGAGTTGAAGACTGAGTGGATTGGTCCCGTATAACCTAAATAAGTTCGCAGCTATGATCAGGTTGGTCGCCTCATCATGTTAAGCTGTTGGCGATGACAGTTCATGGGATGTCTTCACCATGGTCATCACCAGGCACAGTGTCTGTGGCTGAACGGAACTAACACGGTGTACAGATCAGTGAGCAGACACTGGTACACTAAGCCGTGTTTCTGCTTAGGGTAAAACGGTCCTAAACCCTGAGGAACCACGACTGATGGACTAACCAGTTGCGTGGTACTTTGGCGCACCAATGTGTGAGGGTCCATATGCAGTGATCCAAAACCACGGTGTACTGGGTTACCCGGCTGGCGTTGCATTAGCGTGTCACTCCTGCAGGCCATCCACACCCCTGATGGGAGGTACGTTCCTTGGTGTGACTTACACTGTACCAAACCCAGGCCTGGTGGTCATCAGTTTGACTGTTGACCGGGTTCGATTACTCGACGGGGTAATCAGAGGTACGATGTATAGGTCAACCTGGAAGGAACCAAGTCATATGATCATTCGAGTCTGACGGTAGTCTTCACCGCTCGAAGTGAATCATGGCATCAAGTGGAGGGACAGCGGGTTTACCACTACTGAGCGGAGAGCAGGGGTATGATGGAGAACATAGTAAGTCTGGGTGAATTGGAGTGCAGCCTGCGTCGCACTCTGGGTGGCTACGCAGGTTAACTCGAGCTCAGAGGATCGATGGTACACTCGGGTAGTGTGTCGATCGAGCTTGAGTTGGAAGCCATGAACCCCGGTCCCTGATGGTTCCACCTTATCAACATTATGTACGGTTCTTGAACCGTCTCCTCGGAACACCATAAGCAGGAGGAAGAAAGAAGTATACGCTCCGTGTGTGCTTGGCACTAGAGCACGGTAGATGCGTAACTACATACGAGTACTAAGGGTTGAGCCCGGGATTAGTACAGAGTCGTATGTAGTAATCCCTAGCCATAAGTGAACTTCGCTGCATAGGTGCGATGCACCGGGGTATGTTGCGAGTTGACTAGTTGACTATGCTAGAGGCACCCTCCGGTGGCCTCAGTTAATAGTAAGTAACTAGTAGATATCACTTAAGTAATGGCCGTTAGGTATCGCACGCTAGAAATGGTCAAAATGAGGCGTCGGGGCGTTTTGGTAAAAACCTCACTCTGCCGGACCTCACTGTTGGCCGAACCTAGTGGTGGGACACCTCACTAGGGCCGGCCCTATGATGTAGGGATAAGAATCCCTCATCTATAGGGCCGGCCATATGGATAGGGATGGGGCGATAAATCGGTTAATATCGAGCCCTAAAAAGTGGGAAAACGGATAAATACGCGGAGAGATAAAAGGGAGATAATGGAGAGATAATGAGAGGGGGTTAATATCCCCTTGGATCCTTATCCAAGGGGTGTTGGCCGGCCCTATAAAGCCCTATGGGGCACCGGCCCCATGTGCAAGAGAAACCGAACCCCCTCTCTCTCATCTCTCGAGTTCTCTCCCGTTTCATCTCCCGTTTCCCGCTTGCTACTTCGTCTTCCTCGCGTGGAGTTCTGAAGAAGGAGAAGGGTCGTTCTTCGGAGGCACTCAGAGATCCGAGAGCGACGTTCCGTGCATCGTGTGAGATCGGGTGAACAAGAAGGTAACATCTCCATTCGTACCGTCGGCATCTTCGCGAACGATCTTCCGTCTCCATCGACAAAGAAGACAATCCTCCGCGGTTAAAAGATCCGTACGAAAGGTATGTGTAATCTAACATGTAGATCTAGCGAGCATTATGATTTGCATCCATGCTAGTTAATCATTACGCTAGATTGCCGTTAGGGGTTTTCGATTCTCGTGCATACACATGCACACATATGTAGATTAGTTTCTGTGAAAAATTAAATCGTGTAACGTGCACCATGAACGGTCTTTTCGACCGCCAAATCGCTTCCGCTGCGAGCCTCTGACCCGGATTAGATTCCAACAAATGGATCGTGCGAATGAATTAGAATGGAATGAATTAGAATGGATTGAATTAGAATGAATCGTACGAATGAATTAGAATGGATCGTACGAATGAATTAGAATGGATCGTATGAATGAAATAGAATGGATCGTATGAAGGAATTAGAATAGATCATACGAAGAAATTAGAATGGATCGTACGAATGAATTAGAATGGATTGAATTAGAATGAATCGTACGAATGAATTAGAATGAATCGTATGAATGAATTAGAATGGATCGTACGAAGGAATTAGAATGGATCGTACGAACGAATTAGAATGAATCGTACGAAGGAATTAGAATGAATCGTACGAATGAATTAGAATGAATCGTACGAAGGAGTTAGAATGGATCGTATGAATGAATTAGAATGGATCGTGCGAATGAATTAGAATGGATCGTACGAATGAAATAGAATGGATTCGCACGAATGTATCCATTCTAATTCATTCATACGATCCATTCTAATTCATTAGCACAATCTATTCTAATTCATTCGTACGATCCATTCTAATTCATTCGCACGATCCATTCTAATTCATTCGCACGAATGTATCCATTCTAATTCATTTGTACGAATGTATCCACTCTAATTCATTCATACGATCCATTCTAATCCATTAGCACGATCCATTCTAATTCATTCGTACGATCCATTCTAATTCATTTATACGATCCAATCTAATTCATTCATACGATCCATTCTAATTCATTCGTACGATCCATTCTAATTCATTCATACGATCCATTCTAATTCGTGCGAATGTATCCATTCTAATTCATTCGTACGAATGTATCCATTCTAATTCATTTGTACGAATGTATCCACTCTAATTCATTCGTACGATCCATTCTAATTCATTAGCACGATCCATTCTAATTCATTCGTACGATCCATTCTAATTCATTTATACGATCCAATCTAATTCATTCATACGATCCATTCTAATTCATTCGTACGATCCATTCTAATTCATTCGTACGATCCATTCTAATTCGTGCGAATGTATCCATTCTAATTCATTCGTACGATCCATTCTAATTCATTCGTACAATCCATTCTAATTCATTCGCACGATCCATTCTAATTCATTAGCACGAATGTATCCACTCTAATTCATTCATACGATCCATTCTAATTCATTAGCACGATCCATTCTAATTCATTCGTACGATCCATTCTAATTCATTTATACGATCGAATCTAATTCATTCATACGATCCATTCTAATTCATTCGCACGAATGTATCCATTCCAATTCATTCGTACGATCTATTCTAATTCATTCGCACAATCTATTCTAATTCATTCGTACGATCAATTCTAATTCATTAGCATGATCCATTCTAATTAATTCGTACGATCTATTCTATTTCATTCGTACAATCCATTCTAATTCATTCGTACTATCCATTCTAATTCCTTCGTACGATCCATTTTAATTCATTCATACGATCTATTCTAATTCATTCGCACGATCCATTCTAATTCATGCATACGATCCATTCTAATTCATTACTACGATCTATTCTAATTCATTCGTACGATCCATTCTAATTCCTTCGTATGATCCATTCTAATTTATTCGCACGATCCATTCTAATTCATTCGTACGATCTATTCTATTTCATTCGTACGATCCATGCTAATTCATTCGCACAATCGATTCTAATTCATTCATACGATCCATTCTAATTCATTCGTACGATCCATTCTAATTCATTCGCACGATCCATTCTAATTCATTCGTACGATCCATTCTATTTCATTCGTACGATCCATTCTATTTCATTCGTACGATCCATTCTTACTCATTTGTACGATCCATCATTCGTGTGATACCTTCGTGCAAATGAATTAGGATGGATCGTACGAATGAGTAAGAATGGATCGTACGAATGAAATAAAATGGATCGTATGAATGAATTAGAATGGATCATACGAATGAGCAAGAATGGATCGTGCGAATAAATTAGAATGGATTGTATGAATGAATTAGAATGCATCGTGCGAATGAATTAGAATATGGATCGTACGAAGGAATTAGAATGGATCGTACAAATGAATTCGAATGTATCCTTTCTAATTCATTCGTACGATCCATTCTAATTCATTCGTACGATCCATTCTAATTCATTCGCAAGATCTATTCTAATTCATTCGCACAATCTATTCTAATTCATTCGTAGGATCCATTCTAATTCATTCGTACGATCCATTCTAATTCATTCGCACGCTATTCTAATTCATTCGTAGCATCCATTCTAATTCATTCGTACGATCCATTCTAATTCATTCGTACGATCCATTCTAATTCATTCGTACGATCCATTCTTACTCATTCGTACGATCCATTCTTACTCCTTCGTACGATCCATTCTAATTCATTCATACGATCCATTCTTACTCATTCGTACGATCCATTCGTATCCATTCTAATTCATTCGTACAAATGGATTAGAATGGATCGTATGAATGAATTAGAATGGATACATTCGTGTGAATGAATTAGAATGGATCGTATGAATGAATTAGATTGGATCGTATGAATGAATTAGAATGGATTGTATGAATTAGAACGGATACCTTCGTGCAAACGAAATAGAATGGATCGTACGAATGAATTAGAGTAGATTGTGCGAATGGATTAGAATGGATCATACGATTGAGTAAGAATGGATTGTACGAATGAAATAGAATAGATCGTACGAATGAATTAGAATGGATCGTACGAATGAATTAGAATGGATCGTTCGAATGAATTAGAATAGATTGTGCGAATGAATTAGAATGGATCGTACGAATGAATTAGAATGGATCGTACGAATGAATTAGAATGGATCGTACGAATGAATTAGAATGGATCGTACGAATGAATTAGAATGGATCGTGCGAATGAATTAGAATGGATCGTACGAATGAATTAGAATGGATCGTACGAATGAATTAGAATGGATCGTAGTAATGAATTAGAATGGATCCTACGAATGAATTAGAATAGATTGTGCGAATGAATTAGAATGGATCTGGATCGTGTATCCATTCTAATTCATTCGTACGACCCATTCTAATTCATTCGCACGATCCATTCTAATTCATTCGTACGATCCATTCTAATTCATTCGTACGATTCATTCTAATTCAATCCATTCTAATTCATTCGTACGATCCATTCTTACTCATTCGTACGATCGATTCTAATTCATTCATACGATCCATTCTAATTCATTCGTACGATCTATTCTATTTCATTCGTACAATCCATTCTTACTCAATCGTATGATCCATTCTAATCCATTCGCACAATCTAGTCTAATTCATTCGTACGATCCATTCTAATTCATTCGTACGATCCATTCTAATTCATTCGCACAATCTATTCTAATTCATTCGTACGATCCATTCTAATTCATTCGCACGATCCATTCTAATTCATTCGTACGATCCATTCTAATTCATTTATACGATCCAATCTAATTCATTCATACGATCCATTCTAATTCATTCGTACGATCCATTCTAATTCATTCGTACGATCCATTCTAATTCGTGCGAATGTATCCATTCTAATTCATTCGTACGATCCATTCTAATTCATTCGTACAATCCATTCTAATTCATTCGTATGATTCATTCTAATTCATTCACACGATCCATTCTAATTCATTCATACGATCCATTCTAATTCATTCGTATGTATCCATTCTAATTCATTCATACGATCCATTCTAATTCTACGATCCATTCTTACTCATTCGTATTATCCATTTTAATTCATTCACACGAATGTATCAACTCTAATTCATTCGTATGATCCATTCTAATTCATTCGCACGAATGTATCCATTCTAATTCAATCCATTCGAATTCATTCGTACGATCCATTCTTACTCATTCGTACGATCCATTCTAATTCATTCGTACGATCCATTCGAATTTATTCGCACGATCCATTCTAATTCCTTCATACGATCCATTCTAATTCATTCATATGATCCATTCTAATTCATTCGCACGATCCATTCTAATTCATTCGTACGATCCATTCTATTTCATTCATACGATCCATTAGAATGGATACCTTCGTGCAAATGAATTAGAATGGATCGTACGAATGAGTAAGAATGGATCGTACGAATGAAATAGAATGGATCGTATGAATGAAATAGAATGGATCGTATGAATGAATTAGAATGGATACATTCGTGCGAATCCATTCTATTTCATTCGTACGATCCATTCTAATTCATTCGCACGATCCATTCGCATGAATTAGAATTAGAATGGATTAGAATTAGAATGGATTCGCACGAATGTATCCATTCTAATTCATTCGTACGATCCATTCTAATTAATTCGCACGATCCATTCTAATTCATTCGCACGAATGTATCCATTCTAATTCAATGGATCGTGCGAATGAATTAGAATGGATCGTACGAATGAATTAGAATGGATCGTACGAATGAATTAGAATGGATTGAATTAGAATGAACCGTACGAATGAAATAGAATGGATCGTGCGAATGAATTAGAATGGATCGTACGAATGAATTAGAATGGATCGTACGAATGACTTAGAATGGATCGTTCGAATGAATTAGAATAGATTATGCGAATGAATTAGAATGGATCGTACGAATGAATTAGAATGGATACATTCGTGCGAATCCATTCTATTTCAGTCGTACGATCCATTCTAATTCATTCGTACGATCTATTCTAATTCATTCATACGATCCATTCTAATTCATTCGTACGATCCATTCTAATTCATTCGTACGATCCATTCGTACGATCAATTCTAGTTCATTCGTACAATCCATTCTAATTCATTCGCACGATCCATTCTAGTTCATTCATACGATCCATTCTAATTCATTCGTACGATCTATATTCTAATTCATTCGCATGATCCATTCTAATTCATTCATACGATCCATTCTAATTTATTCGCACGATCCATTCTAATTCATTCGTACGATCTATTCTATTTCATTCGTAAATGAATTTGGATCATGCTAATGAATTAGAAAGGATCGTGCTAATGAATTAGAATGGATACGTTCGTGCGAATGAATTAGAATGGATCATATGAATGAATTAGAATGGATCGATTGAGTGAATGCGAATGGATCATGCGAATGAATTAGATTGGATCGTATAAATGAATTAGAATGGATCGTACGAATGAATTAGAATGGATCGTGCTAATGAATTAGAATGGATCGTACGAATGAATTAGAGTGGATACATTCATACAAATGAATTAGAATGGATACATTCGTACGAATGAATTAGAATGGATCGTACGAATGAATTAGAATGGATACATTCGCACGAATTAGAATGGATCGTACGAATGAATTAGAATGGATCGTACGAATGAATTAGAATGGATCATATGAATGAATTAGATTGGATCGTATAAATGAATTAGAATGGATCGTACGAATGAATTAGAATTGATCGTGCTAATGAATTAGAATGGATCGTACGAATGAATTAGAGTGGATACATTCGTACAAATGAATTAGAATGGATACATTCGTGCGATCCATTCTAATTCATTCGCACGATCCATTCTAATTCATTCGTACGATCCTTTCTAATTCATTCATACGATCCATTCTAATTCATTCGCACAATCTATACTTTCCATTCTAATTCATTCGTAAGATCCATTCTAATTCATTCGTACGATCCATTCTAATTCATTCGTACGATCCATTCTTACTCATTCGTACGATCCATTCTAATTCATTTGCACGAAGGTATCCATTCTACTTCATTCGTACTATCCATTCTAATAACTTCGTACGATCCATTCTAATTCCTTCGTACGATCCATTCTAATTCATTCGTACGATCTATTCTAATTCATTCATACGATCCATTCTAATTCATTCGTACGATCCATTCTAATTCATTCACACAATCCATTCTAATTCATTCGTACGATCCATTCTAATTCATTAGCACGATCCAAATTCATTTATCCGTACGAATGAATTAGAATGGATTGTATGAATGAATTAGAATGGATCGTATGAATGAATTAGAATGGATCGTGCGAATGAATTAGAATGGATCGTGCGAATGAATTAGAATGGATCGTATGATCCATTCGCATGAATGTATCCATTCTAATTCATTCGTACTATCCATTCTAATTTAATCGTACGATCCATTCTAATTCATTCGTACGATAAGAATGGATCGTACGAATGAAATAGAATAGATCGTACGGATAATTAGAATGGATAGTACGAATGAATTAGAATGGATACCTTCGTGCAAAAGAATTAGATTGGATTGTATGAATGAATTAGAATGGATCGTGCAAATGAATTAGAATGGATTGTGCGAATGAATTAGAATGGATCGTACGAATGAATTAGAATAGATCGTACGTATGAATTAGAATGGATACATTTGTGCGAATGAATTAGAATGGATCGTGCGAATGAATTAGAATGGATCGTACGAATGAATTAGAATGGATCGTACGAAGGAATTAGAATGGATAAACGATCCAGATCCATTCTAATTCATTCGTACGATCCATTCATAGAATGAATCATTCGTACGATCCAGATCCAGTCTAATTCATTCGTCCGATCCATTCTAATTCATTCGCACAATCTATTCTAATTCATTCGAACGATCCATTCTAAGTCATTCGTACAATCCATTCTAATTCATTCGTACGATCCATTCTAATTCATTCGCACGATCCATTCTATTTCATTCATACGATCCATTCTAATTCATTCGCACGAATGTATCCATTCTAATTCATACGTACGAATGAATTAGAATGGATCGTACGAATGAATTAGAATGGATCGTACGAATGAATTAGAATGGATCGTGTGAATGAATTAGAATGGATCGTGCGAAAGAATTAGAATGGATCGTACGAATGAAATAGAAGGGATTCGCACGAATGTATCCGAATGGATCGTACGAAGGAATTAGAATGGATCGTACGAAGGAATTAGAATGGATAGTACGAATGAATTAGAATGGATACCTTCGTGCAAATGAATTAGAATGGATCGTACAAATGAGTAAGAATGGATCGTACAAATGAAATAGAATGGATCGTATGAATGAATTAGAATGGATCGTGCGAATGAATTAGAATGGATCGTACGAATGAATAAGAATAGATTGTGCGAATGAGTAAGAATGGATCGTATGAATGAATTAGAATGGATTGAATTTGAATGAATTGTACGAATGAATTAGAATGGATCGTACGAATGAATTAGAATAGATCGTACGAATGAAATAGAATGGATCGTATGAATGAATTAAAATGGATCGTGCGAATGAATTAGAATGGATCGTACGAATGAATTAGAATGGATCGTACGAATGAATTAGAATGGGTCGTGCGAATGAATTAGAATGGATCGTACGAATGAATTAGAATAGATTGTGCAAATGAATTAGAATGGATCGTACGAATGAATTAGAATGGATCGTACGAATGAAAGAATAGATCGTGCGAATGAATTAGAATGAATTAGAATGGATCGTACGAATGAATTAGAATGGATCGTACGAATGAATTAGAATGGATCATACGAATGAATTAGAATGGATTCATTCTAATGGATCGTACGAATGAATTAGAATGGATACATTCGCACGAATTAGAATGGATCGTACGAATGAATTAGAATGGATCGTACGAATGAATTAGAATGGATCGTATGAATGAATTAGATTGGATCGTATAAATGAATTAGACTGGATCGTACGAATGAATTAGAATGGATCGTGCTAATGAATTAGAATGGATCGTACGAATGAATTAGAGTGGATATATTCGTACAAATGAATTAGAATGGATACATTCGTGCGAATGAAATAGAATGGATCGTGCGAATGAATTAGAATGGATCGTACGAATGAATTAGAATAGATTGTGCTAATGAATTAGAATTGATCGTATGAATGAATTAGAATGGATCGTATGAATGAATTAGAATGGATCGTACGAATGAATTAGAATGGATTGAACGAATGAATTAGAATGGATCGTACGAATGAATTAGAATGGATCGTATGAATGAATTAGAATGGATCGTGCGAATGAATTAGAATGGATCGTACGAATGAAATAGAATGGATTCGCACGAATGTATCCATTCTAATTCATTCGTACGATCCATTCTTATTCATTCGTACAATCCATTCTAATTCATTCGCACGATCCATTCTTACTCATTCGTACGATCCATTCTAATTCATTCGCCATTCTAATTCATTAATACGATCCATTCTAATTCAATCGCACGATCCATTCTAATTCATTCACACTCATACGATCCATTCTAATTCATTCGCACGAATGTATCCTTTCTAATTCATTCGTACGATCCATTCTAATTCATTCGCATAATCCATTCTAATTCATTAGCACGATCCATTCTAATTCCTTCGTTTGATCCATTCTAATTCACAATTCTAATTCATTCGCACGTATCCATTCTCATTCATTCGTACGAATGGATCGTATGAATGAATTAGAATGGATACATTCGTGCAAAAGAATTAGAATGGATTGTATGAATGAATTAGAATTGATCGTTTGAGTGAATGCGAATGGATCGTGCGAATGAATTAGAATGGAATGAATTAGAATGGATTGAATTAGAATGAATCGTACGAATGAATTAGAATGGATCGTACAAATGAATTAGAATGGATCGTACGAATGAATTAGAATAGATTGTGCGAATGAATTAGAATGGATCGTACGAATGAATTTGAATGGATCGTACGAATGAATTAGAATGGATCGTATGAATGAATTAGAACGGATCGTGCAAATGAATTAGAATGGATCGTACGAATGAAATAGAATGGATTCGCACGAATGTATCCATTCTAATTCAATGGATCGTGCGAATGAATTAGAATGGATCGTACGAATGAGTAAGAATGGATTCATACGAATGAATTAGAATGGATCGTATGAATGAATTATAATGGATCATGCGAATGAATTAGAATGGATCGTGCGAATGAATTAGAATGGATCGTATGAATGAATTAGAATGGAACGTACGAATGAATTAGAATGGATCGTAGAATGGATCATACGAATGAATTAGAATAGATTGTATGAATGAATTAGAATGGATCGTATGAATGAATTAGAATGGATACATTCGTGCAAATGAATTAGAATGGATCGTACAAATGAATTAGAATGGATACATTCCTGCGAATGAATTAGAATGGATCATACGAATGAATTAGAATGGATTCATTCGTGCGAATGAATTAGAATGGATCGTACGAATGAGTAAGAATGGATCGTACGAATGAATTAGAATGGATACATTCGTGCGAATCCATTCTAATTCATTCGAATGAATTAGAATGGATCGTATGAATGAATTCGAATGGATACATTCGAATTCATTCGTACGATCCATTCTAATTCATTCGTACGATCCATTCTAATTCATTCGTACGATCCATTCTTACTCATTCGCACTATCCATTCTAATTCATTCGTTCGATCCATTCTAATTCCTTCGTACGATCCATTCTAATTCATTCGTACGATCCATTCTAATTCATTCGTACGATCCATTCTAATTCCTTCGTATGATCCTTTCTAATTCATTCGTACGATCCATTCTAATTTATTAATACGATCCAATCTAATTCATTCATACGATCCATTCTAATTCATTCGAACGATCCATTCTAATTCATTCGTACGATCCATTCTAATTCATTCGCACGATGTATTCTTATTCCTTCGTACGATCCATTCTAATTCATTCGTACGATCCATTCTAATTCATTCGTACGATCCATTCTAATTCATTCATACGATTCATTCTAATTCAATCCATTCTAATTCATTCGTACGATCCATTCTTACTCATTCGTACGATCCATTCTAATTCATTCGCATGAATGAATCCATTCTAATTCATTCGTATGATCCATTCTAATTCATTCGCATGAATTATCCATTCTAAGTCATTCGTACGATCCATTCTATCTCATTCATACAATCCATTCTATTTCATTCGTACGATCCATTCTAATTCATTCGCACGATCCATTCTAATTCATTTGCATGATCCATTCTAATTCATTCGTACGATCGATTCTAATTCATTCATACGATCCATTCTAATTTATTCGCACGATCCATTCTAATTCATTCATACGATCCATTCTAATTCATTCATATGATCCATTCTAATTCATTCGCACGATCCATTCTTACTCATTCGTACGATCCATTCTAATTCATTTAGAATGGATACATTCGTCCGAATGAATTAGAATGGATCGTATGAATGAATTAGAATGGATCGTGCGAATGAATTAGAATGGATCGTACGAATGAATTAGAATGGATCGTGCGAATGAATTAGAATGGATCGTAGTAATGAATTAGAATGGATCTTACGAATGAATTAGAATAGATTGTGCGAATGAATTAGAATGGATCTGGATCGTGTATCCATTCTAATTCATTCGTACGACCCATTCTAATTCATTCGCACGATCCATTCTAATTCATTCATACGATCCATTCTAATTCCTTCGTACGATCCATTCTATTTCATTCGTACGATCCATTCTAATTCATGCATACAATCCATTCTAATTCATTCGTATTATCCATTTTAATTCATTCACACGAATGTATCAACTCTAATTCATTCGCACGATCCATTCTAATTCATTCATACAATACATTCTAATTCATTCGTATTATCCATTTTAATTCATTCACACGAATGTATCAACTCTAATTCATTCGTACGATCCATTCTAATTCCTTCGTACGATCCATGCTAATTCATTCGTACGATCCATTCTAATTCAATCGTACGATCCATTCTAATTCCTTCGTACGATCCATTCTAATTCATTCGTACGATCCATTCTAATTCATTCGCACGATCCATTGAATTAGAATGGATACATTCGTGCGAATCCATTCTATTTCATTCGTATGATCCATTCTAATTCATTCGCACGATCCATTCTAATTCATTCATACGATCCATTCTATTTCATTCATACGATCCATTCTAATTCATTCGTACGATCCATTCTAATTCATTCTAATTCATTAGTACGATCCATTCTAATTCATTCGTACGATCCATTCTAATTCATTCGCACAATCTATTCTAATTCATAAGTACGATCCATTCTAATTCATTCGTACGATCCATTCTAATTCATTCGTACGATCCATTCTAATTCCTTCGTACGAGCCATTCTAATTCATTCGTATGATCCATTCTAATTCATTCGCACAATCCATTGAATTAGAATGGATACATTCGTGCGAATCCATTCTATTTCATTCGTATGATCCATTCTAATTCATTCATACGATCCATTCTAATTCATTCTAATCCATTCTATTTCATTCGTATAATCCATTCTAATTCATTCGCACGATCCATTCTAATTCATTTGTACGATCCATTCTAATTCATTCGTACGATCCATTCTAATTCATTTGTACGATCCATTCTAATTCATTCGCACGGTCTATTCTAATTCATTCGCACGATCCATTCTAATTCATTCACACGATCCATTCTAATTCATTCATACGATCCATTCTAATTCATTCGCACGAATGTATCCATTCCAATTCATTCGTACGATCCATTCTAATTCATTCGCACAATCTATTCTAATTCATTCGTACGATCAATTCTAATTCATTCGCACGTATCCATTCTAATTCATTCATACGATCCATTCTATTTCATTCGTACGATCCATTCTTACTCATTCGTACGATCCATTCTAATTCATTCGTACGATCCATTCTAATTCATTCGTACGATCCATTCTAATTCATTCGTACGAATGAATTAGAATGGATCGTACGAATGAATTAGAATGGATACATTCGTGCAAAAGAATTAGAATGGATTGTATGAATGAATTAGAATGGATCGTGCGAATGAATTAGAATGGATCGTGCGAATGAATTAGAATAGATCGTATGAATGAATTAGAATGGATCGTGCGAATGAATTAGAATGGATCGTACGAATGAATTAGAATGGATCGTACGAATGAATTAGAATGGATCGTACGAATGAGTAAGAATGGATCGTACGAATGAAATAGAATGGATCGTATGAATGAATTAGAATGGATACGTGCGAATGAATTAGAATTGATCGTTCGAATGAATTAGAATAGATTATGTGAATGAATTAGAATGGATCGTACGAATGAATTGGAATGGATACATTCGTGCGAATGAATTAGAATGGATCGTATGAATGAATTAGAATGGATCGTGCGAGTGAATTAGAATGGATCGTACGAATGAATTAGAATGGATCGTATGAATGAATTAGAATGGATCGTATGAATGAATTAGAATGGATCGTACGAATGAATTAGAATGGATCGTACGAATGAGTAAGAATGGATCGTACGAATGAAATAGAATGGATCGTATGAATGAATTAGAATGGATACGTGCGAATGAATTAGAATTGATCGTACGAATGAATTAGAATAGATTGTGCGAAAGAATTAGAATGGATCGTATGAATGAATTAGAATGGATCGTATGAATGAATTAGAATGGATCGTGCGAATGAATTAGAATGGATCGTACGAATGAATTAGAATGGATCGTATGAATGAATTAGAATGGATCGTGCGAATGAATTAGAATGGATCGTACAAATGAAATAGAATGGATTTGCACGAATGTATCCATTCTAATTCCTTCGTACGATCCATTCTAATTCATTCGTACAATCCATTCTAATTCATTCGCATGATCCATTCACATTCACTCAAACGATCCATTCTAATTCATTCATATGATCCATTCTAATTTATTCGCACGAATGTATCCATTCTAATTCATTCGTACGATCCATTCTAATTCATTCGTACGATCCATTCTTACTCATTCGTACGATCCATTCTAATTCATTCGCACGAATGTATCCATTCTAATTCATTCGCACGATCCATTCTAATTCATTCATACAATCCCTTCTAATTCATTCGTATTATCCATTTTAATTCATTCACACGAATGTATCAACTCTAATTCATTCATACGATTCATTCTAATTCAATCCATTCTAATTCATTCATACGATCCATTCTAATTCATTCGTACGATCCATTCTAATTCATTCTAATCGATACATTCGTGCAAAAGAATTAGAATGGATTGTATGAATGAATTATAATGGATCGTGCGAATGAATTAGAATGGATACATTCGTGCGAATGAATTAGAATGGATCGTATGAATGAATTAGATTGGATCGTATGAATGAATTAGAATGGATCGTACGAATGAATTAGAATGGATACCTTCGTACAAATGAATTAGGATGGATCGTACGAATGAGTAAGAATGGATCGTACGAATGAAATAGAATGGATCGTATGAATGAATTAGAATGGATCGTACGAATGAATTAGAATGGATTGTACGAATGAATTAGAATGGATCGTACGAATGAAATAGAATGGATCGTACGAATGAATTAGAATAGATTGTGCGAATGGATTAGAATGGATCATACAATTGAGTAAGAATGGATTGTACGAATGAAATAGAATAGATTGTACGAATGAATTAGAATGGATCAGATGAATGAATTAGAATGGATCGTGCGAATGAATTAGAATGGATCGTACGAATGAATTAGAATGGATCGTACAAACGAATTAGAATAGATCGTACAAATGAATTAGAATGGATCGTACGAATGAATTAGAATGGATACGAATGGATCGTATGAATGAATTAGAATGGATCGTACGAATGAAATAGAATGGATCGTACGAAGGAATTAGAATGGATCATATGAATGAATTAGAATGGATCGTGTGAATGAATTAGAATGGATCGTGCGAATAAATTAGAATGGATCGTATGAATGAATTAGAATGGATCGTACGAATGAATTAGAATGGATCGTAGTAATGAATTAGAATGGATCGTACGAATGAATTAGAATGGATCGTATGAATGAATTAGAATGGATCGTGCGAATGAATTAGAATGGATCGTACGAAGGAATTAGAATGGATCGTACGAAGGAATTAGAATGGATAGTACGAATGAATTAGAATGGTTACCTTCGTGCAAATGAATTAGAATGGATCGTACGAATGAGTAAGAATGGATCGTACGAATGAAATAGAATGGATCGTATGAATGAATTAGAATGGATCGTGCGAATGAATTAGAATGGATCGTACGAATGAATTAGAATGGATCGTATGAATGAATTAGAATGGATTGAATTAGAATGAATTGTACGAATGAATTAGAATGGATCGTACGAATGAATTAGAATGGATCTTGCGAATAAATTAGAATGGGTCGTACGAATGAATTAGAATGGATACACGATCCAGATCCATTCTAATTCATTCGCATAATCTATTCTAATTCATTCGTAGGATCCATTCTAATTCATTACTACGATCCATTATAATTCATTCATACGATCCATTCTAATTCATTCGTACGATCCATTCTAATTCATTCGCACGATCCATTCTAATTCATTCATACGATCCATTCTACTTCATTCGTATGAATCCATTCTAATTCATTCATACGATCCATTCTAATTCTACGATCCATTCTAATTCATTCGTACGATCTATTCTATTTCATTCGTACAATCCATTCTAGTTCATTCGTATGATCCATTCTAATTCATTCGTACGATCCATTCTAATTCCTTCGTATGATCCATTCTAATTCATTCGTACGGTATGATTCATTCTAATTCATTCGTACGATTCATTCTAATTCAATCCATGCTAATTCATTCGTACGATCCATTCTATTTCATTCATACAATCCATTCTAATTCATTCGCACGATCCATTCTAATTCATTCATACGATCCATTCTATTTCATTCGTATGATCCATTCTAATTCATTCGTACGGTATGATTCATTCTAATTCATTCGTACGATATATTCTAATTCAATCCATTCTAATTCATTCGTACGATCGTACGAATGAAATAGAATGGATCGTACGAATGAATTAGAATGGATCGTATGAATGAATTAGAATGGATCGTGCGAATGAATTAGAATGGATCATACGAATGAAATAGAATGGATTCGCACGAATGTATCCATTCTAATTCATTCGTACGATCCATTCTATCTCATTCGTACAATCCATTCAATTTCATTCGTACGATCCATTCTAATTCATTCATACGATCTATTCTAATTTATTCGCACGATCCATTCTAATTCATTCATACGATCCATTCTAATTCATTCATATGATCCATTCTAATTCATTCGCACGATCCATTCTAATTCATTCGTACGATACATTCTAATTCATGCATACAATCCATTCTAATTCATTCGTACGATCCATTCTAATTCATTCGTACGATCCATTCTTACTCATTCGTACGATCCATTCTAATTCAATCCATGCTAATTCATTCGTACGATCCATTCTAATTTATTCGTACGATCCATTCTAATTCAATCCATTCTAATTCATTCCATTCTAATTCATTCCATTCTAATTCATTCGCACGATCCATTCGCATTCACTCAAACGAATGAATTAGAATGGATACATTCGTGCGAATGAATTAGAATGGATCGTGCGAATGAATTAGAATGGATCGTACGAATGAATTAGAATGGATACATTCGTGCGAATCCATTCTAATTCATTCGTACGATCCATTCTAATTCATTCGCACGATCCATTCTAATTCATTCATACGATCCATTCTATTTCATTCGTATGATCCATTCTAATTCATTCGTACGGTATGATTCATTCTAATTCATTCGTACGATTCATTCTAATTCCATCCATTCTAATTCATTCGTACGATCCATTCTAATTCATTCGTGCGAATGAATTAGAATGGATTGTGCGAATGAATTAGAATGGATCTAATCATACCGTACGGATGAATTAGAATGGATCGTACGAATGAAATAGAATGGATTCGCACGAATGTATCCATTCTAATTCATTTGTACTATCCATTCTAATTCATTCGTACGATCCATTCTAATTCATTCGCACGAATGTATCCATTCTAATTCATTCGTATGAATGAATTAGAATGGATCATACGAATGAATTAGAATGGATACATTCGTGCGAATGAATTAGAATGGATCGTGCGAATGAATTAGAATGGATCGTACGAATGAATTAGAATGGATACATTCGTGTGAATCCATTCTATTTCATTCGTACGATCCATTCTAATTCATTCGCACGATCCATTCTAATTCATTCATATGATCCATTCTAATTCATTCGCACGATCCATTCTAATTCATTCGCACAATCCATTCTAATTCATTAATACGATCCATTCTAATTCATTCGCACGATCCATTCTAATTCATTCACACTCATACGATCCATTCTAATTCATTCGTACGATCCATTCTAATTCATTCGTATAATCCATTCTAATTCATTCGTACGATCCATTCTAATTCATTCGTACAATCCATTCTAATTCCTTCGTACGATCCATTCTAATTCATTCGTACGATCCATTCTAATTCATTCGCACGATCCATTGAATTAGAATGGATACATTCGTGCGAATCCATTCTATTTCATTCGTACGATCCATTCTAATTCATTCGCATGATCCATTCTAATTCATTCACACTCATACGATCCATTCTAATTCATTCGCACGAATGTATCTTTTCTAATTCATTCGTACAATCCATTCTAATTCATTCGCACAATCTATTCTAATTCATTCGAACGATCCATTCTAAGTCATTCGTACGATCCATTCTAATTCATTCGTACGATCCATTCTAATTCATTCGCACGATCCATTCTAATTC
The DNA here is from genome assembly GCA_947650365.1 of Chamaelirium japonicum. Taxonomy (NCBI): domain Eukaryota; kingdom Viridiplantae; phylum Streptophyta; class Magnoliopsida; order Liliales; family Melanthiaceae; genus Chamaelirium; species Chamaelirium japonicum. The sequence continues at coordinate 24,329,053 of OX393554.1, read as the reverse complement.
ATTAATACGATCCAATCTAATTCATTCATACGATCCATTCTAATTCATTCGTACGATCCATTCTAATTCATTCGCACGATCCATTCTAATTCATTCGCACGATCCATTCTAATTCATTCATACGATCCATTCTAATTCATTCGTATGATCCATTCTAATTCATTCACATGAATGTATCCATTCTAATTCATTCGTACGATCCATTCTAATTCATTCGCACAATCTATTCTAATTCATTCGTACGAATGTATCCACTCTAATTCATTCATACGATCCATCCTAATTCATTTGTACGAATGTATCCACTCTAATTCATTCATACGATCCATTCTAATTCATTCGCACGAATGTATCCATTCCAATTCATTCGTACGATCTATTCTAATTCATTCGCACAATCTATTCTAATTCATTCGTACAATCTATTCTAATTCATTCGTACGATCCATTCTAATTTATTCGTACAATCCATTCTAATTCATTCGTACAATCCTTTCTTACTCAATCGTATGATCCATTCTAATCCATTCGCACAATCTATTCTAATTCATTCGTACGATCCATTCTATTTCATTCGTACGATCCATTCTAATTCATTCGCACGATCCATTCTAATTCATTCATACGATCCATTCTAATTCATTCGTACGATCCATTCTAATTCATTCGTAAGATCCAATGAATTAGAATGGATCGTACGAATGAAATAGAATGGTGAATTAGAATGAATAAGAATGGATCGTACGAATGAATTAGAATGGATACATTCATACGATCCATTCTAATTCATTTGCACGAAGGTATCCATTCTAATTCATTCGTACTATCCATTCTAATTCCATTCTTACTCATTCGTACGAACCATTCTAATTCATTCGCATGAATGAATCCATTCTAATTCATTCGTATGATCCATTCTAATTCATTAGTTTGAATGTATCCATTCTAATTCATTCGTACGATCCATTCTAATCATACCGTGCGAATGAATTAGAATGGATCGTACGAATGAATTAGAATAGACTGTGCGAATGAATTAGAATGGATCGTACGAATGAATTAGAATGGATACGAATGGATCGTACGAATGAGTAAGAATGGATCGTACGAATGAAATAGAATGAATTGTACGAATGAATTAGAATGGATCATACGAATGAATTAGAATGGATTCATTCGTGCGAATGAATTAGAATGGATCATACGAATGAGTAGAATGGATCGTACGAATGAATTAGAATGGATCGTGCGAATGAATTAGAATGGATCGTACGAATGAAATAGAATGGATCGTACGAATGAATTAGAATAGATTGTGCGAATGAATTAGAATGGATCGTACGAATGAATTAGAATGGATACGAATGGATCGTACGAATGAGTAAGAATGGATCGTACGAATGAAATAGAATGGATTGTACGAATGAATTAGAATGGATCATACGAATGAATTAGAATGGATTCATTCGTGCGAATGAATTAGAATGGATCGTACGAATGAGTAGAATGGATCGTGCGAATGAATTAGAATGGATCGTATTAATGAAATAGAATGGATCGTACGAATGAGATAGAATGGATCGTACGAATGAATTAGAATGGATACATTCATGCGAATGAATTAGAATGGATCATACGAATGAATTAGAATGGAAACCTTCGTGCAAATGAATTAGAATGGATCGTACGAATGAGTAGGAATGGATCGTACGAATGAAATAGAATGGATCGTATGAATGAATTAGAATGGATCGTGCGAATGAATTAGAATGGATCGTACGAATGAATTAGAATAGAGTGTGCGAATGAATTAGAATGGATCGTACGAATGAATTAGAATGGATCGTATGAATGAATTAGAATGGATCGTGCGAATGAATTAGAAAGGATCGTACGAATGAAATAGAATGGATTCGCATGAATGTATCCATTCTAATTCATTCATACGATCCATTCTAATTCATTCGTACAATCCATTCTAATTCATTCGCACGATCCATTCTTACTCATTCGTACGATCCATTCTAATTCATTCGCACGATCCATTCTAATTCATTAATACGATCCATTCTAATTCATTCGCACGATCCATTCTAATTCATTCGCACAATCTATTCAAATTCATTAGTACGAATGTATCCACTCTAATTCATTCATACGA